>CM077154.1:151200084-151571716 GCA_039583875.1 Platanthera guangdongensis
AGGACCGACGGCTGGAGCGGCAAGGGAGATGTCGTGCGACGGGAGGAGTGGCAGTAGGTTTCGAAGAAGTCGAGCAGGAGGGAGGCAGAGGTGCGAACAATAGCCTATGAACGGTACATTTAACAATTCCTTTTTTTTCTTCCTAGTTTTTGTCCAAGCTGCTTGAACCAAGCGGTGGTTGTTTTTCTAAAAGAATAGGTATTTTAGGTTAATTTTAGGTGATTGTTAACTGCAATCCGTAGTTGGCTAGTCGCATTTCAAAATCTCCAAATTTTTTACGTTTTTTTGAGATACGCCATATACATGCAATTTCAGGAAATTATTCAACACGAAAGTTGTAGATATCGACGAGATCTGTAACTTGCATGTTGATCACTTTTCCTAAAAATGCATGTACAAGACGTACTTTGGAAAAGGCGTAAAACCTGAGCATATTTTCAAAGTACGTCTTGTACATGCATTTTTAGGAAAAGCAATCAACACAAAAGTTGTAGATCTCGTCGATATCTACAACTTTCGTGTTGAAAACTTTTCCAGATATTGCATGTACAAGGCGTATTTCGAAAAGACGCGAAAAATTGAAAGATTTTGGGGTGCGACTAGTAAAATAACGGGTTGCGATTAACAATCACCTAATTTTAAATGGTTTTTTTAGAGGAAACTCATCAAAGTAACTTGTTACATAGCCAGATGAATAAAATCATTCTTATTTTTCTCATTAATATTTTCTAATAGTAAAGAGATGATATTTTTATTTATTTAATTTTTTTATTTGCTCAAATTATTGTTAAATTTAATTTAACGAATTATTTTATTCAAAGTTTTATTAATCAGCTATATCAATAAGCTGCAATAATGAGTGCGACTAAAATGCTTGAAACAAATATGGATGCAAGAGCAGGACTAACACACACATATAAATATAACAACAACACTCAAGCCTTATCCCACTATAGTGGGGTCGATATATAGATCTTTGTCGTCATTATGCTCTATCTTTTGTCATAATCTCAATAATGCCTAAGTACATCATGTCTTTCCTTACAGTTTCATTCCAAGTATTTATTGATCTACTCCTCCCTCATTTAACATGCCTAGTGACTGACTCTCACAGCACCTAACATGTGCCTCTAATGGTCTCCTTTGTACGTGTCTAAACCATTTAGACGAGCTTCTCGTATCTTCTCTGCAATTGATGTTACCCCCTTCTTATCACTGATACCTTCATTCTTAATTTTATCCAATCTCGTGTGTCCAAAAAAACACATCCACCTAAGCATTCTCATCTCCAACTCATGTTACACAATTCACTGCCCAACAATATGGGCTGCCAAAAAAATAAGGGCTGCCAAAATAAGATAAATATAAAATGCACAAAAATATGGGCTGCCAAAAAAATATAAAATGCATAAAATAAATCATTGCATCACACTCCGCAGACTGTTTGATGTCTCATTTTTTTGTTCTATGTTTCATATATATATATATTTACATCGTATAATATTTTGAACCAAAACTGCCTTGAGAAAGCCCTAAAAACGTGCCAGTCTCTTATGAGGGGGGGGGGGGGGGGAGACTGATGTTAATGAAAACCATGCTGGCAAGGATTTTAGTGATATTTGAGAAAATATGCATCAAGCCAGTCCGGGTCAATATCTTCAACTCCATTTAGTGGGACAAAGATAACAGAGTTCAGAGAGAATGGTTGTTCAAATTTAGAGTCTTTTTAGAAGAGGAATGCTTGTGAGAAAAGAGTGTTAGCAAAAGGAGAATAGAAAAATAACGCTCCGTTTGGGGGGCTTATTTTCACCGGTCAAGTGGTCACGACCGCATGAACCGGGTCTTAATTAAGTCCCGGTTCATGCGGTCATGACCGCTTGACCGGTGAAAATAAATCCTCCCAAACGGAGCCTAAGTTATCAAAAAAGATCTATTACAAAAGAAGAACTGTTTGTATAAGGTCTTGTTTGGAAGGAGAATTTTTTCTCTTTTTTGTTTTCTAAAAAATGCCATCACAGCTAATTTTATGTTGTTTTCTCTGCCAGTGAGAAAAATAGCTCATCCAAAAGAAATTACTTTGCCTTTCTAACAAGTTACCCTATTAGAAAATAAACATAACATTAACAACGATGAGGTTATCCAGAAAACGAAGAGGGGAAAAAACTCTTCCAAACAGGACTTAAAACTTCGAGCTTTTCAAAAAGAAAAAACACGTTATAAACTGTTTGGCAAAACTAGACATAAGCAAATAAAATAAATTCATAAATATGCGCCTAGACAAAAAAAAAATACACACTCGGGTTGAAAATAAGAGTTCTTATAGACATAGTCATTCATGTCCAACACATAGCAGCAGCGACGACAAAAAAATACTTCGCCAAACAGATGACAATTCATGACCACCGAATTCACAACCGCTGTGCTAAACTGGCCCTAAGGTGCAATGAGAGGGCCATGATTGTAATTTTTTGAATTCTGCAGATCCTTAAATGGGAAAAAAATGATGCTACAATAAAAAAAAGTGCCAGCAGTATTGGTTCGCAATATTGCAGAAATTATAATGCAATTTTAAATTAAAACACAGCAGATATTAATATATTATCAAACATAGCTGGAAGCCTGGAACCAAAAAAAAACTGGAGAACAAAAAATATATATTATTTTGTGTTTATTTTCTATTACGGGAAATAAAAACTGTAGCCGAAGAGAAGAAGTTGGGCGGGGCTTCAAAACTCTTGCAGACAACAAATTAGTATGATCTAAAAATCTCCAACAGAAGAAGTTTCTTTTTATTAACTCATCTGTCGAGCAGCAGAGTTTTGGCTTTGAAATGTTTTGACTTCTTTACATACTGTAAAAATTAATTTCCGTTAGTTCTTTTTGAAGTTATAGGGAGTTCTAAATCGAAAAAAAAATTAACACAAAATTTAATATAATTCAACGGCAAACGGCACGTCAGTTGATCAGAAGGCCGCCGCCGGAAAATTCAACCTCCTGCAAAAGAATGAGAGCATCTCATTAATATATTATTTTTGATTCATGCAAACTAAAAAAATGATACAGCAGAAAAAAGAAATTTTTATTGTTTCTACCAATTCTTTGTGAAGAGAAGACCTAAGACTATGTTTGTTTCAGCATCTGGGCTCCTTTTCATTTGATTGTTTGCGGGCGCTTGCTTAAAGCTAAAACTCTGTATCTAAAATAAGTGACCTTTAGGGGTTATATCCAACCGCGGCGCCGCCATACTTTTCTATCGGTGCTTTTCTCCGCGTTTCCGTTTTCTTCTGTCGCTGATCCTGCGCCCTCACCTCCCTTGATGAAAAAAAGAAAATTTCCTGCTTCAAATCTGCTCGCGGATCGCCTCCATTTTCTTGAAGGGGAAAGAAAATGTAGGTATTTGGAAGAAATCAAATTACAAACAGGGACATTTGCTATATATTTGTCAAATGATCGGGACAAATCCTGCGGCTTGGCAGTAGCTGCATTCTTGCGGTTCCAAGACAGACAGCTCCAAGTCCGGCGGTTAATAGTGTTTAGGGTGGAACATAAGAGGTTGCACTTAACCCTAAACCAGGGGGATTGGGCTGGTTTAACCAATCTGCGATCCCAACTTAGGCTCCGTTTGCACAGCGGCGGCGGTAGTTATGAACCGTCGTTTGTGAACACTCAGCCTCACCTAAGTGAAATCCACTTTTATGTTCAAAACTAGTTTATTTTTCTTGGTGGCGGTCATAACCGTTGTCATATCAAACATTGATTCTATGACGGCAGTGTTTTTGTCCAAAATCACCGATGCAAAAACACTGCCCCTAACGGAGCCTTAATTTAGAAATGTGATTTTTGTCCATCCCGAGCCTGCGTTTGGGGCAGCTTATCGCCTCTGGTGCGGCAGCCCAAAAACACTGTTTTGGTCATAAGCTTTGTTTGGTAAACAAAAGCTCAAAAATGAGTTTTTAATTATCCGCACTTTTATACCTAGGGCGCGACCGGGGAAAATTTTTCCAGATCCGCTGCACCGCTATTCTTCCGTGGCCCGCGACTTCCGCGACCTGCGACAACTTCGGCGATTCCCTCCTGCTGTGCTCCCGAAACCCTCCCCCTCCGCCTTCTTGTTCCTCGGCTTCAGCAGCAAGGGCACGCTCACCTCCCCCCTCTGCCTTCTTCTTCCACTGTGCATTCCTTCTTCATCATGTTGGAGCCGCTGTGCATTCCTTCTTCATCCTGTTGGAGACCCTTGGGCACGCTCGCCTCCCCCTCTGCCTTCTTCTTTGGCGTCAGCAGCTAGCATCTTCAGTGCATTTCATCCTCTCGTCATCTTCCTTGGTGAGCAAAAGGGTTTTCATTTCTTTCTCCTACCTATTCCGATTTTGCACTCACCAGTCACTCCAATTCTGAACTTGTGTGCAGGAAGGGGATTTTCCCTACCATGCTTATTTCGATTTTTCAGTGCAAGGGCATCCATCTGGTATAATTCTTCTTCAACCCAGCGTATTTCATTTTGTAAGTGTGTTTTTTTCTTAGACTTGTTTGTAAGTGTGCTTTACATTTTGCATTCACCATTTGCTTGGTTCCCTCTTTTCTGATAAGCACATGTGGATATTTGCTGATTTCTTTGGATGTTGCTTTGGATTTCTGTGGAATTGTTTCTGCTTTGTGATTGGTTCATTTCCCAATTTGTAGACGTTTCTGTAGATGGGTAAATCTAAGGATGGAGGGATGTCAGCAATATGGGATCCAAATGATGTTTTTATGTTCTGCGATCTATGTATTACTGAAATTGAACTTGAGAATCGTCCGACTACACATTTCAATAAAGAAGGCTGGAATAATCTAGTTGAAAATTTTGAGCATAGAATCGAAAAGATGATAGAATTCAAATGAAAAATAAATGGAACTACCTGAAAAAGGAGTGAAAGTTGTGGGTTGAGCTCAAACGAGGGGAAACAGGTCTTGGTTGGAATACGTCCAGAAAAAACAATTGATGCTTCAGATGAGTGGTGGGATGAGAGGCTGAAGGTAGACTTTTAAATTATGAAGGCATTATCTTTATAGTACTTATTTTAAATTTTGTTGTCATATTTATTTTCATAGGTTGTTCCTGCCGCAAATAAGTTTAGGTATGCAGGCATAGCCCCAGAGCTGAAAGAGAAATTGAACAGAATGTTCAGTACTGTTGTCGCCACTGGAGTACATGCTTGTACCCCGAACACCATGTCCCTAACCCGGGAGTCTATTGATGAACAAGCTATGTCTGAGAATGACAATGATCTGGTAGAGATCAGTGGGAATGTGGAGAGTATTGATCCGATCGTGGCATCTGGATCTCGTAAATGACGGAAGAAGGAGAAAAAAAAGCAGTCAACTCAGTCTTAAATGACCTGGTGGAATCTACTAAGGATATCAGTGCATCTCTACGGAAGCCGCCAAAGTCCACGTGCCCATTCACTATTGCCCAAGTCATGGCAAAACTTGAGTCTTACCCTGACATATGCGGAGAGTATGATTTTTCGACTTTGCTACAATGTTGCCGATGGATAAGAATCATAGGGAGACCTTTATGTGCATCAAAGAGGAGATCAGGGTTAAATGGCTGTGTACTCGCTACGAGAAGAGGTCACGGTAGAATATGCTTTGCTACGTTGTTGCTACTTTTGTTTCCTTCTATGTTATGTTGCTACTTTCCTTTTGGATCGTGATACATTTTGGCTCTTTATATTTATGTATCATGCTAGGGTGCAACTCTTGTTGTCAATGTAACGTTTGTTGTTAATGTTTAAAACTGTTTCTGGCATTGAAAATGAATGTTTTAATAATTAGAAATAAATTACATAAGAAAACTCCGTTTTTGTCAAACAGTTTTTTTAAAACAGCTTATTGAACAGCTATGCAAACTCCATTTAATCCAAACAGTTTTTATACAAAACTTTGTCAGAAACAACATTTTTTCCTATCAGCAACTTTTCATTAGCAACAACTCTCTCAGCCAAACTCGAGCTCTCCGCGAGTTTATATTCACTTGCTAGTCATTTGAGACGACCATGGAAGGTTTTTCTCACTTCCAGCAAGACTAGAAAAGTATGGTGTGCCACAACATCTAATTGAGTGAATTTTTGAGGAACTCCAAAGTGTTGTGGATACTGTTGAATAATAAGAGGTGCCAGATTGATGCGGAATAAGAACGTCGGTACATCATAAAATATGAAAATTCTTTCAGTGTTGATTTTGTTGCACAGAGAAGCTAGAGTAAAACCAGGAGAAGAAAAGGATGAGAAAGACGATGTGTAACACTGTGACTACCTACGTCATCTGCCAAGCGATCATCTGTGTTGTAGAGATGTACCCTTTGTCTTGACGAATTACTACCACTTATTCAAGGACAAGACCGCGTGACCATTGAGTCTATTCTCAAAAATAATGTATATTTCACTTTTCATTTGTCATCTGAGGTTGTGGCAACTTTAACAAGCCACCAACCGGCATTGGTGGTCATCCCGATGTTAGCTGTTAAATTTTTCTCAGTCATTAATTTGATGCCTCCACGAATATTGGTATAGTTCTCATGTGGTGCAACCTGAGTGAGATCTTTATTTTGTTTTATTTCCTGCATCTTTATTTGTGTAACGCGTCTTCAAGCATGTTTGTCTTTATTTTCCATGCGTGTTATTAGCGCTTATATGTTTTGTATCACGCGTGTTACTCGCATACGTTCGTACGACTTATTGGCTATGTAGCACGGGGACGGAAACGAGATACGTGATACGATATGAAACGGATACGAGAAACGTGATTTTTTTAAAAATTAGGATACGAGAAACATTTTTAATTATTTTAATATAATTAATATTTCATATAATGCTATAAATAACATTCAATGAAACAAACATCATAGAAAACAATCTATCTGTTATGCCCCCACATCCGCTTGGGTTCTCGGGGCATAAATACTCGCGGCGGGTCAAGGAGCGCGCGCAAGACAACGGGGCTGAACCATCCGGTTCAGCCCCCATTCATTAAATCGGCCAGAAGGGGGCTGAACCACTCCGGTTCAGCCCCACTTGGGGGGGGGGGGGGGGCAGCCGGCCCGCTCCTTTCCCCGGGTATTTATAACCCGGGGCTGCTTTGGGAAGGATTATCAAAGATCTCTCAGGTTTTTCTCTTCTCTTTCCCTCAACCCTAACCCTAGTTCTCTCTTTCTCTCTAGAATCCCCATCTCTCCTCTTTTTCTCTTGCTAGTTCATATCATTTGGTATCAGAGCATCCTTCCTGCGACCATGGTGACACGTTCGGAGGCGGAGACCGCACGATTGGCTACCCTAGAGGAGAACTACGTGGGGTTGGCGGATTCGGTGACGGCCATGGAAGGCCGCTTGGACACGTCCACAAAAAACATGGAGGAACGCATGGAAGAGATCAAGGCGTTGTTGATGCAATCGTTGAAGGGCAAGGCGGTTCAAGGAAGCGATTCTGAAGCCGAAGCACCACAAAATGCCCGATTTACGGGCAACGGAGGAAGCACGGGGTCGGGACACTACGGTCCCGACGGAATCGGGACCGATCCAGGCCGCACGGAACCAGCGGGCACCGGATCGGCCCCCGCCTGGATGGGAGCACCGCACGCGCACCACGGCTGGTCGACCGTGGCCGACGGGACCGGCAGAAGCCGGCCAGGGGGCGCCTACGCCGCACGCCCGCCTGCGACCTGGATCGGCCAGCCAACGCCGATCTCGGGCGTTCCGGCCGGAAACGGGGCAGGCGGCCCGTCCGCTGCCCAGGAGGGGGTCGGGGCCGACCTATGGAGGAACCGGGAGGCACCAGCGGCTCCCTTGCGACCACCGGGGGCTGTTGACGCCAATTTCGGAGGGAGAACGGGCCTTCTACCGACGCCGCAGCACATGGGAGGTCCAATGAGGTTTGGAAACGGCGAGACATGGGCCGAGCAGCCACGCCGTCAGGGATTTCACGGTGGGGGACAACAATGGGGCGGCGGCCAAGGGGGAGCTAATTTCCACGACCCATTCGGCCGACCACAACATGGACCGGAGTACAACGGGAGGCATGGAGATATGCAACAACGGCCCTACATGCCTCCGAAGAGAACTCGCATGAATTTTCCGAAATTCCGCGGCGGGGATGCCTTGGAATGGGTGCAAAAGGCGGAGTTATTTTTCACTTACCAGGAGATACCGAATGATCAGTGGGTGCAGCTGGCTTCTTTCCATCTGGAGGAAGATGCATATCAGTGGGCTCAGTGGTTCATACGGGCCTACGGGTACGCAACATGGGCGAATTTTGTGGAAGGGTTTGTGGCTCGTTTCGGACCGTTGGAGTACGAGGATGTGGAGGCTACGCTACAGAAACTCCGTCAGAAGGGCACAGTAATGGAGTACTGAGCGGATTTCGAGAAGCTCGCAAACCGGGTTAATTGGGAGGAGAAAACGCTGCTCAGTTGTTTCATATCCGGACTGCGGGACCATTTGAGGGATGAGGTCCACGCGTATATGCCCCGCAGTTTAAGCCATGCTATCAGTCTGGCCCGCATCCAGGAGCGCTTCAACCGCCAAAGAACTCGAGCCCCACCAAGGGCTCCACCCGCCCCTGCAACGGGCCGACGGGAACAGGCACCGGCAGCGCGGCCGACGGTGACACGACTTACGTGGCCTGAGCTGCAGGCCAGGAAGGAGAAAGGATTGTGCTTCAACTGCGATGAGAAATACGCACCGGGGCATCGATGCCAGAAGGTGCAGGTCTTCATGCTGCGGGAGGAGGACGAGGAGGAGGACCACCCGAGCCTCGAGGCAGAGGAGGAGTTGGATCTGGCTGAGTTTGGTGTTTCGATTCAGGCTATGGAGGGGTGTGTGGCACCCACCACCATGCGGATCAAGGGCAGGATTGGCAAGGAACGGGTCACCATTCTCATTGATAGTGGGAGTACCCACAATTTCATCAACCCTGAGGTGGCACTGAGGACAGGACACCCAGTTGACAGGAACGCGGCGTTTCAGGTGATGGTCGCGGATGGCAGCAAACTGCGGTGCGAAGGGGCACTGAAGGGCATGGAGATACAACTTACAGGTTATGTGTGCCGCACCGACGTCTACCTCCTTCCGATTAAAGGGTCTGATATGGTGTTGGGGGTACAGTGGCTCCGCCAACTGAGGCGGGTAACTACGGACTGGGACCGCATGACACTGGAGTTCACACAGCAGGGGACGGATTACTGTTTGCAGGGTATCCGATCCTCCCCTCTCAAGGAGATCTCCCTACGGAGCCTGCAGAGGTTGGAGGAGCAGGGTAGTATGATGGCCGTGATACTCGGGATGGCGGCGGAGGGGGCCGACACGCAGAGGGCGCCGGACCCGATACAGTTTCTTTTAGCCCAGTATGAGGACGTCTTTCAGGAGCCGCACACTCTGCCTCCCTCACGCTTCCGGGATCATCAGATACAGTTAAAGACAGGGACGGACCCTACCAATATACGTCCCTACCGCTACCCGTACGTGCAGAAGGCAGAGATCGAACGTAGCGTCCGGGAGATGCTAGTGACGGGCATTATTCGGCCCAGCACCAGTGCGTTCTCTTCTCCGATCATCTTGGTCAAGAAGAAGGACGGCTCCTGGCGCTTCTGCGTCGATTACCGGGGGCTGAATAGCTCCACCATCAAGGACAAGTTTCCCATTCCTATGATTGAGGAGTTGCTGGATGAGCTGCATGGAGCGAGTTTGTTCACCAAACTGGATCTCCGGTCCGGTTATCATCAAATTCGGATGAAGGAGGAGGATGTCCACAAGACGGCGTTCCGGACCCACGACGGTCACTACGAGTTCTTGGTGATGCCGTTTGGGTTGGCCAACGCTCCCTCCACCTTCCAGGCTGTTATGAACGAGATCTTTCGCCCACTTCTTCGCCGGTATGTCCTGGTATTTTTTGATGATATACTAATTTATAGCAGGACTTGGGACGACCACTTGGAGCACGTGCGACATGTCCTTACTATACTGCGGGAGAACCAGTTATTCGCCAAAAAGTCCAAGTGCTCCTTCGGCCAGAGTCAGGTCGAGTACCTGGGGCACCTCGTGTCCGCCCGGGGGGTCCAGGCAGACCCACAAAAGATTGAGAGTATGGTGTCGTGGCCCCAGCCCACGACGGTTCGAGCCTTGCGTGGCTTCCTCGGGCTAACGGGGTACTACCGCCGTTTTGTCAAAGACTACGGCAAGATTGCTCGACCTCTGACACAGTTGCTGCAGAAGGATGCGTTCCAGTGGAGTATTGAGGCGGACGAGGCCTTCAGGGCCTTAAAGCAGGCCATGACCACTACACCGGTGTTGGCGCTACCGGATTTTAGCAAGGACTTTGTGGTGGAGACTGACGCCTCAGCGTCGGCCTTGGGGCAGTCTTGATGCAGGAGGGCCGCCCGCTCGCTTATTTTAGCAAGGCTTTGGCCCCACGGACGTTGGGGCTTTCCACGTACGAGAAGGAGATGTTGGCTATTATACATGCAGTCGAGATGTGGCGACCCTATCTCTTGGGCCAGCACTTCCAGGTCCGTACGGATCACCAGAGTTTGAAGCACTTCCTCGAGCAGCGCTTGGCGTCTCCACTGCAGCAGAAGTGGTTGACCAAGCTGATGGGGTACGATTACGAGATTGTGTACAAGCAGGGCAGAGAAAATGTGGTCGCCGATGCTCTCTCCCGCCTCCCTGAGATCTCTCTCTCTCACGTATCGGGACCAGTGGTTACCACATTGGACGAGATGCAGGCAGCGGTACTCCAGGACCCCGAGTTACCCACCATTATCGAGACACTACAGCAGGGTCAAGCTACAGAGCCGGGTTACCATCTTCTGGGTCAGCGGCTGTACTTTCAAGGCAGAGTGGTCATCCCTTCCGCGTCGCCGTGGCGGACGGCGATGATGCAGGAGTTTCACGCTTCACCCACAGGAGGCCATGCAGGGATTCTACGAACGCTTCAGCGGCTCCGAGCAAATGTATTCTGGAAGGGGATGCGACGAGATGTCCAACAATTTGTGCGGGAGTGTGACATTTGTCAGCGGCAGAAGTATGAGACTACATCACCGGCGGGGCTTCTTACACCGCTCGAGATTCCGAACCAGGTCTGGGACACCGTTTCCATGGATTTCATTGACGGATTGCCCAAGTCCCAAGGCAAATCCGTCATACTGGTGGTGGTCGACAAGCTTTCCAAGTATGGTCATTTCCTTCCGTTGAGCCATCCGTACACGGGGGAGACAGTCGCAGAGTTATTTGCGCGAGAGATTGTGCGCCTCCATGGTCTCCCACGCTCCATCATTTCCGACAGGGACCCGGTCTTTATCAGCAGTTTTTGGCGGGAGCTTTTTCGACTCCAGGGCACGACACTGCGCATGAGCACCGCCCACCATCCCCAGACGGACGGACAGACTGAGGTTCTCAACAGGGGGGTGGAGACCTATTTACGGTGTTTTGTGATGGACGAGCCGCGCACGTGGACGCGTTGGTTGCATTGGGCGGAGTACTGTTACAATACGTCCTTCCACACAGCCAGCAAGCTCACCCCCTTCGAGGTGGTCTACGGCCGCCCTCCTCCTACTTTGAGTTCGTATGAACCCTCCAGCACCGCTCTTCCAGCTGTAGAACGGACACTTCAGGACAGAGATCGCACTCTAGCTTTGCTCCGGGACAACCTGCGGGTCGCCCAGGACCGCATGAAAGCACAGGCCGACAAGCACCGGACAGAGCGCGAGTTTGCCGTGGGCGATGAAGTTTTCCTCAAGCTCCAACCTTACCGCCAGCTGTCAGTCTCTCGGCGGACGAATCAGAAACTAGCCTCACGTTACTACGGGCCATTCCATATTCTTCGTCGCGTGGGCCCCGTGGCCTACACCTTGGATCTCCCCGCGGGGTCTCGCATCCACCCGACATTCCATGTATCTGTTTTGAAGAAGAAGCTTGGGGCTTCCGTTCAGGCCAGCCCTTCACTTCCCGAGGCGACCAGCATGGGTGAGTTGCGTCCGTCACCGGAGGCCATTTTGCTCACCAAATGGAAGAAGTCCGGCACGGAATATCGGCCGGCAGTGCTCGTCAAATGGAAGCAGATGGACACAGTGCATAACTCCTGGGTTGACTTGTTGGACTTCCGCGAGCGGTTTCCGGACTTCCACCTTGAGGACAAGCTGGTGCTTGATGGGGAGGGGAATGTTATGCCCCCACATCCGCTTGGGTTCTCGGGGCATAAATACTCGCGGTGGGTCAAGGAGCGCGCGCAAGACAACGGGGCTGAACCATCCGGTTCAGCCCCCATTCATTAAATCGGCCAGAAGGGGGCTGAACCACTCTGGTTCAGCCCACTTGGGGGGGGGGGGGGGGGGGCAGCAGGCCCCCTCCTTTCCCCGGGTATTTATAACCCGGGGCTGCTTTGGGAAGGATTATCAAAGATCTCTCAGGTTTTTCTCTTCTCTTTCCCTCAACCCTAACCCTAGTTCTCTCTTTCTCTCTAGAATCCTCATCTCTCCTCTTTTTCTCTTGCTAGTTCATATCACTATCACATATCCACATCAATACATCGTTACATCAATTGATAGCATTGTTTTGTTACATTCACATGCAAAATATCAAGTATAAAATTAAATATTCTCTCAAATAGTATCACAACAGATTGACATGGTGCTAACATTAAGAACTCAAGTTACTACATAAATGCTACATAGATCACATCAGATTAACATGGTGCTGATGCTAAAGATCACGACAGTGAACCGGTCGCACAAGTAATATAAAATGGGGGAGTTTTCCCAAGTATCAATCTCTCAAGGAACACAGTAAGGTGAAGTTAATTTCGAGGAGCACTTGAGATTGAAGTCCTTAGGTCGGCGGTAATGATGAGGGGGTTTTGATATTTGCGGAAAAGAAAGTAAAAATCTAACAACTACTCTTATGCAACGCCGCTAGCGATGCTTCGCCAGACGGGATGGAAGACTAGTCGGGCCGCTATGCACCGAATCACTAGGCGGATGGGCGAGTAGGCTTGCGGATGAGGTGATGAGAATGGCGGAATGAGGGTCGTGAGCACCTCTTCGCCACGCACGCCACTAGCAATTGCTACTGCGACAAGGGCGGATGGATGGTGGATGAAATATGACGCACCTCAAGCAACTAAAGCGTAAAACAATACAGAATCACATAGACATGAATCTAATAACGTTTACATCTAAAGTGCAACAACATCAATATAAATGAAGTTTTAACACACATATACAACAATAAAGGAAGAACAAGTCAATAGATCGACCGAATCTGAAGTCTTGTTGAGGATTCACGGTTGGAATCGTCGGGCTGTCAATCCGCGTCCAGGCTCGGTCCTCAACTGCGTCCGGGGTAGAGAAGGGCTGTCACCACCTTCCAATGGCTCGTCTTCTTCGTGTCACGATAGCGGACGAAAGTTGCAAGCTTCTCTTTGCTTGATGGCTATGGCGTTGAAGCTTGAAATGAACCCAAGAGATGATGGAGGAGGCCGAGAGGAAGCTCCGGCTTGGATTTGGCGGTGAAAGTTTGCCCGGAGCACCTCCCTAGGGTGGACGATGATGAAAAACGGCGGAGAAGGCGGAAAAACGGCGGAGAAATGTCGAGTGATGCAAAGATTCTGAATTAGTGGTCGTGCGCACTATGTCCAGTGATCGTGCGCACTGGCATGGCAGAATAGAAGAAGAATTGGGATAACGCGCACGAGAAGTGGTGCACGACCACTGGTCGTGCGCACTAAGTTCAATGGTCGTGCGATTACCCCAGACAGGACTCCAGGAAAAGAGGAATCAATGCACACGATCAGTGGCGCACGACCGGTGGTCGTGCGCACTATGTCCAGTGGTCGTGTAATTACCCCAGGCAGATTTTGAAAATTAGGGTACATTGCGCACGATCATCGGCGCACGACCAGCGGTCGTGCACACTATATCCGATGATCGTGCGCAGTATTCCTGCCTCAAAACGTCCCTGGAACACGCACACGACCCCTAAACTCCTCACTGATATGTGCAGACATTCCAGACGATCACAAAAAGGGAGTACAAATATTAAAAGTACAAAAATACACAACCACGGGCCTAAGTGTGCACTTCCTATGAAAATAACATAAAATGAAATATATACGATAATGAACTAAAAGTGAAGTGAATGCGAAGGAAAACAAGCCCAGATGAGTCCGAAAATGGGTATAAAAAATGGACTCATCACATCCCCAGCCTTAACTGTTTGCACGTCCCCGAGCAAACAAAATTTAAGCAGATAGAGAAAATTAATAGCTAACAAAGAAATTGAAAAACAAAGTACCATGCAAAGTCGCATGCTCGCGTGCGTAAAAATACAATAGAGAAAATTTCTAAGTATGCAGAATAGTTTATATTTTTCACAATGCGTATCAAAATTTTATTACTACTCAAAAATGAAATCACGGTGAATCATTCGGTCACGCGGAGGGAAAAGTAGACTAATCGCTAGACGAGCATTGCCAAAGATCGGGGCTCGGGATAACCTTCAAAGGAATCCATCAATGTCGGTGACCATATGCTTGCCCTTTCGCATTCTCTCCACGGCACTGGTTGGGTTCACACACGAATCAGTAGGACTTTAGGTGAAGAGATGTGGCTTGAGTTTCGGTGAGGTAAACAAAGATAAACAGGAAAGACTAAGCACCTAACCCAAATGAGCTATCAAAGAAAGAATACATCAGCTAACCAAAATACACGCGGGTACACCACACCCCCAGACTTAACTTTTAACATATGGGTGTGCGCACCGCCTACTCCAAATATAATCACATTTTCAAAAGGATTTTCAATTTAAACATTTTCTTTTCACTTTTTTTTCTTTACAAATATTTTTCTTTTTTTTCACAATTCAGCAGATATAAACTTGCGAGCACTTCCACATTTTCACAAAATATAACACCACATCACATCCCAGAATGAAAATGTAAAACTCTAAAGCTCAACTTGCGTGTGCGACTAGGATTGACTATGAGGCTTTGGTGAAATCATGGTGGAGCTGAATCAAAAGGAGGGTAGGCACAACGGGACTAGCAAGGATAAGACGTTAGGAATGGTACAAAGCTCAACCGGGCCAAAATGATGGCCTACATCACGCTCATGCGAGTGAATTAACCTATACCCATGCTTCAAGAATAGCTTGGGGCAAGCTCTTAGCCAACGAGAAAGACTATCCATCCTCTCGACTCGAGCAATACGAACCTAACGTCCGTCTACACACATCCCTATACTACCGTTTGATTCACACCGGATTCACCAACTTTTGAGTATAATAAAAAGATTTTTACGCAAATAGAAAAGTATAAAACCATAAGCACACAGAAAAATTAAATCTACTCGAATTTCTACACGAGACGAGAGCAGTTGACTAGAAACACAACAAGATCAACATTTTACTCTGTCTCACAATCCTAAGCCAACACCATAATTTTCTCAAATCTAACGAAGAAATGAGTTTAACTCGCGGCACACTAACAGCTAAGCACGCGCTCAAGTGGGTGCAGTGGTGTGCAGTGCAATGGACTAATCAAAATAAAACTATAAAAGCTTCTAGTATGCACATGAGATGTGCACGTGCAAAAGGCAACAAAACTGGCTCTCCCCCAGACTTAAACTAAACTACACAGCATATGATAGAGAAATTAAATTCATAAAGAGCTAAGGGAAGAGGTTACCCAATGCTCAGCTAGTGAGCATACCAGAAGACGCGCGGAAACCTGAAGCAGGGCCGTCATACGAAGAATCACAACCCCGCCAATGCGATTTGCCATGAATACCTGCAGGGGTGAGCTCCGCAAAAACAAAAGAAAAATATACAAAATACAAAGAAATACTAAAACTAAATAGACATGAAAACCAAATACAGAAAATGAAAGATAAGTACTGTGGTTATTGTCATCCCAGCACGACTTATTCGGCTACGAAAAGGTTCTAGCTAATGGGCCTACGAAAAAAAAATGCACAGGTAAATGTCCCAATATTCGTTTTGATAACGGGTACCGATACGAAGATAGAACAGTTACCCCTCTACCTAAATAGTAATACCTGCCCAACACAGATAGAGGAAATAGGAAGTAAGAAGAGAAGTAGCGCTGGTCCTCACTCTTCTCACCACAAAACAAATCCTTGCCTAGCAAGGTTTCATCCACCACAAGTTCGCGGGGGGCGAAGGTGACGGCAGGGGCTTCCACTTTGAAGGAGGTAGGAACCTCCTCACACAAGAGGAAGCACTCGTCGACAGCCTGAGCGCAAGGCTCAACGTCAACCCAACTTACCCGTGGAGATTCAACCTGCACTGGCTCAGATAAGGAAGAGGGGTCAAGAAATAAAAGAGACGAACAACATAAAGAAATAATCGGGGGAGTGATCCCGGTTTCACTCCCCAAGGGCTGAGGTAGAAAAATATCGTCAGCAATGTCGACAATGCTACAAGGCTCGACCGGATCCATAGAGGCCTCCACCAAGACTTGGACTTCCTCCTTTGGTATCGAGGGAGAATCCTCGACACCAGGAAGGTTGTCCTCCTCCATGGGAGTGGAAACAATCCATGTATCACAAGCCTCAACTTGTGTTGCATCGTCGAAAATGTCGTCAGAGACGACTGAAGTAGAATGCAACAACATCAATATAAATGAAGTTTTAACACACATACCCAACAATAAAGGAAGAACAAGTCAAGAGATCGACCGAATCTGAAGTCTTGTTGAGGATTCACAGTTGGAATCGTAGGATTGTCAATCCGCGTCCAGGCTCGGTCCTCAACTGCGTCCGGGGTAGAGAAGGGCTGTCACCACCTTCCAATGGCCCGTCTTCTTCGTGTCACGATAGCGGACGAAAGTAACAAGCTTCCCTTTGCTTGATGGCTATGGTGTTGAAGCTTGAAATGAACCCAAGAGATGATGGAGGAGGCCGAGAGGAAGCTCGGCTTGAATTTGGCGGTGAAAGCTTGCCCGGAGCACCTCCCTAGGGTGGAAGATGATGAAAAACGGCAGAGAAGGCGGAAAACGGCGGAGAAATGTCGAGTGATGCAAAGATTCTGAATTAGGGCGAGACTTGCGATATTTATACAAAACAGAATTGAACAATGTGCACGATCACGGGCGCACGACCAGTGGTCGTGCGCACTATGTCCAGTGATCGTGCGCACTGGCATGGCAGAATAGGAAGAAGAATTGGGATAACGCGCACGAGAAGTGGTGCACGACCATTGGTCGTGCGCACTAAGTTCAATGGTCGTGCGATTACCCCAGACAGGACTCCAGGAAAAGAGGAATCAATGCACACGATCAGTGGCGCACGACCGGTGGTCGTGCGCACTATGTCCAGTGGTCGTGTGATTACCCCAGACAGATTTTGGAAATTAGGGTACATTGCGCACGATCATCGGCGCACGACCAGTGGTCGTGCGCACTATATCCGATGATCGTGCGCAGTATTCCTGCTTCAAAACGTCCCTGGAACACGCACACGACCTCTAAACTCCGCACTGATATGTGCAGACATTCCAGACGATCACAAAAAGGGAGTACAAACATTAAAAGTACAAAAATACACAACCACGGGCCTAAGTGTGCACTTCCTATGGAAATAACGATAAGATGAAATATATACGATAATGAACTAAAAGTGAAGTGAATGCAAAGGAAAACAAGCCCAGATGAGTCCAAAAATAGGTATAAAAAATGGACTCATCAGGTGCTAACATTAAGAACTCAAGTTTTGTGAAAGGAAAGCCATCAAGGGCAAGAGGCAAGAAGAAGAAAAAGGAGGAGGAGAAGCAAGAGAAGAAGAAGAAGAAGCATGAGAAGAAGAAGAAGAAGAAGGAGGAAGAGGAGAAGAAGAAGCATGAGAAGAAGAAGAAGAAGGAGGAAGAGGAGAAGAAGAAGCAGGAGGAGGAGGAGACGAAGAAGAAAGAGGAGGGGGAGAAGAAGAAGAAGAAGAAGAAGAGGGAGAAGAAGAAGAGGGAGAAGAAGCAGGAGAAGAAGAAGCAGGAAAAGAAGGATAAGAAGAAGAAGAAGAAGGAGGAGGAGGAGGAGGAGAAGGAGTACCTGCGGGATCGGCGGAATCGGGAGCGGAACGCCGACGGGATCTGGAGCGGAACAGGAAAACATAATGCGTAAAATGAAATACGCGAGTTCTATATCTCACGGAATCGTGTATGTATCCCCCTTGCGGGATACGCGATTCCAAAAAAATATATATATATTTTTAAAAAATGCGTTTCCTGGAGTTTCGGAAACGCGTTTTAGGGCATTTCCCGTATCCGGTACGCATTCGAGTCGATACGTAGACCATTTTTAAGTATCTGTGCTTTGTAGCTTATTGGCGTGACCGACCAATAAGGCCCCAAATACAAAGGACCATCAAATTAAGTAATATGGTAATTAGGGCAAATAGTGAAAATCCAGTTTTCATTAAGCTTTTAGGTATTTTACTTTTAACTTCGGAAATTATTATTACTTATTTTAATTACAAGATTTTAAATTTCAAAATTAATATGAGAGAATATCAAAAAGTCATGGGATTGAATGCGAGCGAATGTTAGTCTTTGCACACATCTGCAAAACCCGAGGTTGAATATCGTGTGATATTGTTTGTGAAAGTTTTGCTTGCGCCGCATAATCTAAATCAATCTAAAATTTAGTATTTAATATAAAATCTTATTTTTGGGCTATGAACTGGAGTCTTGGCATTTGGCACACCGTTTGAGATGTTGTCATATGACTTTGAGGTCACGAGTTCAAATCCTGGAAACAGCCTCTTGCAAAAATGTTGGGTAAGTTTTGCCTACATTTCACCCTTGTGGTGGGCCCTTTCCTCGAACCTTCGCTGCGAGGGGATGCTTTGTGCACCGGGTTGCACTATTTTTTGTTTATTTCCTGAGTTACATCATCATGCAAGGCCCCTGTCACGCTGCATACTTCAGCCGCTCCTTCATAGTAGTCTGCTCACACAACTTATGCCCATCTTCCTCTCCGTACATCACTGACAACCATACTTTTGAGCATTCATTTACTACCCGCACAAATCGAATGTGATACCTCAGTTAAAATGTTTTTATCTCGGCTCAACAAATGCAGGTGAAAAACTTCTTGGAAATGATTTCACCATCAAGTTCAAAGCGGGAAAGACCAGCTGAGTGGCTGACGTCCTATCTCCACATTCAAAATTAGTGTCTCTAGTCACAGGGATGGGGATCGGCCGCATGATCGTGTTCGATGGAGATCAGGACACCACTCGACGGGACCCATTCTTGCATATTTTCCTGAGATGCATTGATCGACTGAGAGTCGAGGAAGATCCACACTATACAACATCATGGCGGTCATGCAACCAATCTAGTTGGGCAACCACCCTTCTCGTTTGGGTGCAGCTTCTCAACCATCATGAACGACTGGTCCTATTGGCTACATTGGATTGAGTCCTAGACATTTGAAAGAGTTTCACAGTACCCTAACTACCAGTCATGTGGAGTTTTCAATCACATGAGCGCCTCAAGATGCCACTATATTGGTGTCGCGTAATTCGCAGTGTGGAAGGTTTATAGTAACAACTTGCATTAGTTGTGCAATTACTAGCCAAGTAATTGCACATAAGCACAATCCACCACCCGCAAACGAACGGAGAAAGAAAAGTATTAAGTAGGTGCTTCGAAACATACCTCAATGCTTCATCTCTGAACAACACAATAATTGGGCAAAATGGATAAGTTGAGCCAAATATTCTTATAACACCATCTTCCACTCGACACAACCCCATTTCAAACTGTGAATCATCGCACATCTCCAACATAGTTGTCATTTAAATGGAGAATGTCACATGGAGGTGCCCACAACCCACCTAAATGAAAGAGATGAGATCATGCAAAACCTGAAAATCAATCTATATTGTGCACGATAAATGATATTCAATCACAACAACAAGCACCGACACGACATCCAATTGCAAGTGGAGGGGTCAATATTTGCAAAACTATGCCCTCATTGTCAAACATCAATGGCTGGTCATACTCATCCGAAGTTATTTGCCAGCTTCTTTGGGACATAATGAAAGCATGTATTGAGGAGGTAGCGCCATTTGCACCATTTCCGTGGAGCCACACACTTAATTTTTAAGTGTCGCGGCTGAAACCCATGGTCAGGGAACACCACATGGAGGACATGATACCAGCAAACATGGATGTTGACCTCTAAGAGATGTATATCACGGCCTCCATCCTCAAACGCCCCTTGGATGTGTGTGAAGTAAACATTGTCGACCAAAACACCAGCCACCTACAACTAACATCGATTAATGAAGACAACTTCTGCTTCCAATTCTAGAAGTTCTGCTTTGAGGATACCAATTGATGTACAATGAGATCTTCAGATGGCTTAAACCCTACGAATGATAGGATCCCTCCATGATTGATCATGTTGTAGATGAGATGACTTTTTCTATGAATGTATGATAAAACATCAGAGGGAAAGAGAGGAGGAAGGCGAACCCATGCCTCTGAGAGTAAGGGATATGATGCAACCGGTTTTAACCCCCTCCACATCCCTAAAACGACTCAACCAAAGAGTCAAAAGAAATTAAGTGGGTGTTCCTTTATTTTTAGTAAGTCATTGTTATTTATATGCTTTATTTCTTATGCAGGCGTTTTGTAATTTGGTAATTTATGGCATAGCCTTATAAAGCCAAGGGTTATAAATTTGACTCAACTTCTGATGATTAGAAATCATTCTGAGTTGTTTTTTTCCATCCCTCTTCCTCTGTGTCCATCAACAGGTTGCATCAAAGGTCTCTCATTTGATCATTGAAAAACTTGATCATAGAGAAGTTATCATTCCTTTGTGCGGCCGATTTCCCTATTTGATTCCTCAACGCTTCCAGTTGCTAGAATTGACACAGTGCCTGCATATTATGGTCTGCAGGGCCTACCTGCTAAATGAAGCTTGATGACTCCTTCCAGTAACTCCATGCAATCTACGAGTCTTCTTCCCATCAAAACGAAAACATATGCCCTCAAGTATGCTTCTTCGCTGCTTTGACACATCCATCCTTTCCTTGCTCAATTAAGTCTCCATACGACTCGATAAATGACATCTCAGCTCGAGATTCCACCTCAGGGCTCAATGACACATACTTCGGCACGACACTCTGTTTTGCATAGCTTGATGCCACTTCCTCTCTGCTTGACGCAAATTGCTCCCTCTGTTTGACGCAGAACTTCTGCAACAAATGCTGGAATGTACCTTTATTCCTTCCTAGTTTGCATCAACTCCAACACCTCCTTACGGCATGCTGTGGCAAATACATTCCATGTGTGGCCTAGTATCAACAAGAAGCCATACTGTTGATATTAGGAGGTTTGGCAACAAACTACATTGCAACAATTTGTACGATTGATGGACAAATTGCACCCTTTTCTAATGAAAGATGCTGTCTATCACCATTTAATACACTGCACGGACATTTTTTTTGCCTTGAAAGCTTCAAATTCTATCCCTAGCACCCACCATTATTGATGAGTGTAGGCTTCAGCTTGTCTGAGTGAATTTTTGTTCAGTGATATCTACATAATTTTGGGTAATGAGTAACAATCTTTGGTGCAGGATTGATATAAATTAGTGAAATCCATGCACATTCTTCAGTTATGGCTTGCTTTCTCCGTTTTGATTACATTGAAGATCCAATATGTATACTGAATTTAAACCAAAAATTTGGCCTCCTGTAATTTTTTACCTCAATGGGCCCCAATCTCCAATAGTTAATCCTCACCTTGTCAAAGGCTTTGCTTAAGTATAATGTTCACCAAACTTTTCCTGTGGCCACATGAGTTGGTAGCAGTAAACCAGTAAGGGCCTTGATAATATTGATCTCATAGTAAAGGCTTTCGGCCAGTGAGAGTTGTGTAGGCATAAGTGATCGCACCTCCGGTGGAAGAAGACACCTCCGGTGGAAGAAGACGGTGTGGAGGTGATCACAATCTTGCCTGGTCGAAGTCAGTTGAGGATGAACTTCTCAATACTTCGATCCCCTGCGGCTATGGATGGTTGAAATTTCACTGATGACATGTGAAGTTAATTTGATAATGAAGCTCACCTCTCTCCTCTACACTCGGTCCTTTATCTTCTCTCTTCATAGGTTGGGCGATCACATATTTTATAAGCTTCCCAAGAGCACCAACAAGATAATTAAGGGCCTGTTTGGTAAAGCGGCACAACAACGGCACACTGCTGCTGTCCGCAAATCAGCGCCAAACGAGTAATAAAGGAGAGCAGTGGGTCGCGGATTCCTCCTTAAACAGCGGCACGGAAGATTTCTCGGCTTTACCCAAGCCGCAACTCTCTTCTCCGCCCAGATTCACGTTTTTTCTCCGTCGGATCTCTCTCGCATTCACGCCGTCCACGCCAGCCGCAAGTTCTCTTCCGGTATCTCTTTCATTATCAGGTATCCATCTTCCCCTGTTCTCTTCTTCCTCTTACATGCTTTAGATCTGCATTTTTTTTTGTAAAAATTTCAGATCTGTTTTTTTTGCCTTTGTTCTGTGATTTCTTCTCTCTATATATATCCACCACACTGTTCTCTTTTTCCTCATATATGCTCCAGATCTGAAATGTTGCTGCCCTTTTTTTTCACGCTCCTATATATGTAAACTTCAAATTGCTCTTAAAAACTTTAGATCTTGTTTTTTTTTGCGTTTGTTTTATGATTTCTTCTTGACCGATCACTGCATCTTGTTGAAATTCTGATTCCTTTTCACAATCGATTGTTATAAAGAGGAGTATTTGGTTTTAGGTTTGATGGGAAGAAATGATCTTGTTGTTCAATACTGTTAACAATTACAGCTCTCGTATGTTAACAATCACTTGTCATAAGAGGTTTTAGTTTGATGGGAAGAAATGATTTCTTCTCTTATCGTAGAGTATACAAGTCAATCTTCACATATTGTTTTTTAATCAGAGTATAAAAGAAATACATAGCTTCAAAAAAAATGTTGGAAGTTACAGAGTTGCTCCCAAATGTTGGCCTTGGTCATCCCAGTGCATTTCCAAAATCAAAATGATTAGAACTTTTAGCATCATGTTTACATTTTGTCCAGGTAGGTGAGTGATGGGTAAACCAAAGGATGGTGTCGTTTCAGCGCAGTGGGAGTCTGCACACGTACACCTATTTTGTGATCTCTGTATTCAAGAGATTGACCTAGGAAATAGGCCAAACACTCATTTCAGCCGAGATGGATGGATCAATCTGATTAAAAACTTCAAACATCGTACAACTTTTAATTACACTCGAGCACAATTGAAGAACAAATGAGATCAGTTGAAGCGTGAGTGGAAGCTTTGGAGGGATCTCAAAAGAGGTGAGACCGGTTTGGGGTGGAACTCAACCAAAAGAACAATTGATGCTTCTGATGAATGGTGGGAAGAACGCATCAAGGTTATACGAAAATTCATAGTTTTAATTAATTATATAGAAAAAAAAATTTATGTATAGTTCCATTAACAGTTTCCTCTTTATAGATGTTACCTGCCGCCAAGAAATTCCGATATACAGGCATAACACCAGAGCTTGAAGAAAAACTGGAGAGGATGTTTAGCTTGGTGGTTGCTACTGGAGAGAAATCATGGATCCCATCAATGAGTGAAATGCACCCTATGTTTTCTCAATCAGAGTCTCTTTCCGATGACGATGATCATGATGTCGAGAGTATTGCAACCCCAAATGCTAAAATAAATGAGAGTGTGCACACATTGGGTGATGGCGGCACAAATGAAAGTAAAGGTAACGATGTTGGCTCAACCTCAAAAATGACTTCGGGCGTAAAAAGAGCACGCAAAGGTAACAAAAATAAAGCAGACACAAAGGATGCCTTGATTGCACGATTTGATGGGTTACTAGATGTTACCCGATCAGTAGGGCTTACGGTTGCAACACATATTGTTCCTCCAAGTATATTTATGTTGAGTGAGGCGGTACACGAGCTTGAGAAGTTTCCGGACATATTCGATGATGCAGACATGTACGATTTTGCCACGTTGTACCTCATAAATCTCAACAATCGGATTGTCTTTATGAATCTATCGGACGACAGGAAGGTCTCGTGGTTGCGGAAGCGTTACATGGATTCTCTGAAGTGAATGCCTTATAGTTATGGTCTCATTAGCTTCTTTTAAGTATTCTTGTAATTTGGCTTACTTTGGAATTTTCATCTTTGTATGAAACTCTTCTTATTGAGCCTACTTTTGGGATGATGTTATATGTATGAAACTCTTGTTATTGGGCCTACTTTGGGATCATGTTATATGTATGAAACTCTTGTTATTGGGCCTACTTTAAGATCATGTTATATGTATGAAACTCTTGTTATTGGGCTTACTTTTGGGATCATGTTATATGTATGAAACTCTTGTTATTGGGCCTACTTTTGGGATCATGTTATATGTATGAAACTCTTGTTATTGGGCCTACTTTTGGATCATGTTATATGTATGAAACTCTTGTTATGTGTATGTTTATTTATTAGTATTGTGGTATGTTCATGTAAATCGTTTTGTTATCAGGTATTTCCCCGATGGAAGAGCAGAACAATGATGATGATGTTATGTTTAATGACGAACAAGTCATGTTAATTCACCAAAAAAACCAGAAACGGAGGTTTATTATTTACCAAAACCTCGTTGCGGCGAGCGCTTTGGTAATAAGCAAATACGTACTCCAATCTCCTATTAAAATACCTTGCATGACCTCAAAGCAAACTGGGAAGAAATGGATGGCAGAATTATTAACAAGGCATCCAGGCAGATTTTTCGATAATTTTCGTATGTCCAAGCAAATCTTTTTGGATTTATTGATTTTACTAGAAGAATCATATGATCTAAAAGGATCTAGAAGGACTGCAATCAGAGAGGTTTTGGGAATGACACTGTACATTCTTGGTCATCATAAAACTCTACGAAAGACATCAGAACGATTCCAACATTCAACTGAGACAGTTAGCAGATTTTTTGAGAAAGGTTTACGTGCACTTACACGACTTTCAATGGATATCATAGCTCCCATCGATCCACAGTTCGAAGGAATTCCCGCGCATATTCAAAATGATGATAGATACATGCCGTTTTTCAAGGACTGCATTGGAGCAATTGATGGGACACATGTGGATGCTTGCATTCCGATACATGAGCAAGTCGCATATATTGGCCGACATGGATCGCCGACTCAAAATGTAATGGTAGTGTGTCATTTCAATATGTGTTTCACATATGTTGTGCCAGGAAGGGAAGGTTCAGCTCATGATACCGCATTTATCATCGAGTTGTGCGAGATAGAACGTGTAAATTTCCATATGCGCCTCCAGGTAAATTTTAGCCGGCATTACTAATCAAAGTTTTTTCTCCTATTACTATTTAAACTTGTGCTTTTAAAACATTTCAATACATGGAAATATTATCTGGTGGATGCCGGATATCCGTTAGAAGCTGGACTGTTGAAACCATTTCCAGAAACAACATATCATTTGGCGGATTTCGCTCGAGGAAATCGATATATTGAAGGCCGTCGTGAAATATTTAACCAAGCGCACTCATCGCTGCGTTCTGTTATTGAACGGAGCTTCGGCGTTTGGAAAAATAAATGGCGCATCCTTAGAAAAATGTCACAATACTCCTTCTCAAAGCAATGTGTAATTGTGGTGGCTACAATGACCCTTCATAATTACATAAGAAGGCATCCGTCTAGGGTTGATCCAGAGTTCAGAGCATGTGATATTGATGAGACCTTTGTGCATCCGGAGACATACGAACATAGGGCACAGCGACGAGGGACCGTCAGAGTCACAACTCCGAGCGTAGAGCCGGTAATGTATGATGGGACAGGAGCACCTGAGATGTATGCTTTGAGAGAGTTGATTGCAGAACAATTGGAAAATGCTCACGGGTAAAAGTCAATCATATGTAGTTTAACATATACATTATTTAATTTATATTAAATTCATCTAATCTGACGTAAATTTCTTTTGCAGATGAGAATTATTTGCATTGGAGAAAAAAGAGCATCGAAGTTTTTAATTAAATTTACCTAATTTTTTTCGTCGAGCAAGTTGTTGAATGCGAAGTTGAACATTAAAATGATGCGAACTCTTTATTTTAATTCATGTTTGATTTTGATTGGCGTGAAATTTACGTAACAATGCAAATTATGCACAACTGTTTAATTTTCATTTCTGTTTTGTTCTGCACCACTGTTTCACACAGCACTGTAAATACAGTTTTCCAAACAGTTTCATAAATTTTTTCACCACTGCAAAACAGCAGATTCCTGCACCACTGTTTCTCACCACTGCTTTCTGCACAGTCACAGCTTAGCCAAACAGGCCCTAAGTCGTGGAGATGTCAATACTCCTTGGTGTCATGACCATAATTGATGTGGAATCTGCATAACTTTTCTAGGTTCCTCTTATCCGCAGGTTATCACGTCGGCTGCAACTACTTGATATACTATTTATATTTTATTGTGTGAAAGATCTCCATCTAGATGTGCAATGGGATATAGTCAATGAATTGATCAAGATAAGGTGGGTTGTCTCTTATATAGC
The DNA here is from genome assembly GCA_039583875.1 of Platanthera guangdongensis. Taxonomy (NCBI): domain Eukaryota; kingdom Viridiplantae; phylum Streptophyta; class Magnoliopsida; order Asparagales; family Orchidaceae; genus Platanthera; species Platanthera guangdongensis. The sequence goes on from CM077154.1 coordinate 151,226,703, forward strand.
AGCATGGAGAGCGACAACTCCCTTCCTCCATGAGGCGTGAGATTTCCAGAATAGTGTTGACTTTTATTCTCTCCAGTGCTGATGTGGTGATTAGACATCTCCATCATCTCAACTAAATTTTTTATCTTTGATATACTAAATATATAACATAGCAATCGTCCCCTCAATCCATGAGTGATTACATATTGTATCATTAGTGTCTCCCTTTGAAAGTCATCGATGTGCCACTTCTGCCTATGGGCACTCACAAATTATATGATGAGTTGTCTCTTCCAATTGGTAAAACTGGTGATGAATCTCATAGGGAAGTTGGTGAACAACTACTAGAGGAGTATTTCATTGAAAATGGTGAGCAGAAATCAGTATTACTATCACGAAGAATCAGAGATTGTCTGATGCAGGACGGCGCGTAGGGTTTGCGCGTCTGTCGGCTTTTTCTAGGAAGCCCTAAATGTATGCAATGAAAAATAAATTTTGCAAACAATATGAGCTGGTGTTGCACTGACTTATGAATTTAAGCAACGTTCTTTTTTATAAAGCATAAACAAAAATACTTTTGTTTAAAAAGGATTTTCTTAAAATAATGGTTCGATTCTTAATCCGGGGAACGAAATTTGGAACTTTTGTGTTGTTCCCCTTGTCATAGCAAAACGGGATTCGTGAATTCCAAACACGTTTCCGTTTGGAGTTTTCGACGTAGCGTTCGCTGACAAAACTTGGGCAAAAACCCAGCAAAGAGTCTATTTTCCTACGAGAAAATATAGAGGCGCACACAAAGGAAAAAAAAAACAATTAACCACGGAAGAGGCGTCTTCCGTATCCGAAGTCAATGGCGATCACGCGAGGAACTCCTCGTCATCTTCGATCTCCCACTCTGAGGTCGGCCGCTATCGCACACAGGCAGCACAGAATTAAGTCGCTCCCTCACACGAGGTGGTTCCACGGAATCACTCAGCAAAGTAAGGAAGCCACAAACTAATAATCCTAAAATTCACTTGCTCTCACAATTAAGGCGGTTCCACGAAATCTCTAGCTACTCTAACAAAGAGGTTCCACGAAATCTCTATCGCACAAAGAGGAAAATCACTCTCTTTTCATCTCCATTAACACTAACATAACTCTCCTACAGGAATCGAAGACAAGCAAACTTCATTCACTCCTAAACTCATACAGCTACAGGAATCATACATTCAACAACCATCACATCGATTACAAGACTCAAGGAAACCCGCTCGATTTTTTTTTCAATCATCAATCACCCCCTGATTCCTGTTCTTCTTCTTTTTATAGGGCAACAGGAACCGTCAGCTCTTTGGTGGAACAGCCACGGCGGAAGGGCTCGTGGCAGTGGAGAGATGTAGAAACTTGCGTGGAGGAGATCGTGGCTGGCGGTTGGAGATTCCGAAGATGCGGCGGAGCCTCGTGGGGCTGGATCGTGCTTCGCGGAAGAGGGATATCGTGCTCTGGATTGTGGACGGAGCGGCTGGAGTTTAACCCTAATCTTGCGGGAGATGAACAGTTGCACTTACATGGATTGGTTGGGAAGAACTGAACCGAGCGGCTGTTTTATCGGGACAGTTGGACCGGCTGAACCCGGAACTTTGTTGATGAATACCTTATATATATATATATATATGTATATATATATATTTATATGTTATATAAATATATATATATGTTTTGTAAATTGTAACAGAACTTTATATATATATATATATATGTTAATATGTATTACACATATATATATATATTTCCACACATTAAAACAAATTGCAAAATTTACACAAATTACACCAATAAAAAGTGACGCAAATATAATATGTTTGACTCAGGACCTATAGTGGTCTGGTCGGGTGCGGCGTTGGACACTTGTTGTCGACCTGACCTAGATTGGTCTCCACCAACTCTCCCCCTCTCGAAAACACTCATCTCTGGTGAGTGCTTCGAGCAGTAATATGGGAAAGATCAACATTCATGCCAACGAATCAAAGATCTCTGAAAACCACCATTAGTAGTGGTCACCGTCTCGTCATCCAATATCTGAAAACTGTCAGTGGAAAATGGTAGAACTGCGGGTGGTGTGTCAGTAGCGGAATGAATGTCGGTATGTCCTAAATGTGGCTCCTCACTCTCACTCACCAACCCAGAAGAAACAGATGGAGGAGAAGGCAATGGAAATTCTAAAAACTCATGCGGGTAATCGTGTAATAAAGTCAGATAGGCTATGTTAAAAACCGGATCTGTTCCCCAAACGGAAGGCATCTCAAGTTCATACGCATTTTGCTCAATCTGATTTACTACTCGAAAGGGTCCACTTCTATAGTAAGCTAACTTCTTTACGGTACCCGAAGATAACTGTTCCAGATTTACCCGAACCATAACCAAGTCATCTATTTTAAAACTAATAGTTTTTTTATGCTTGTTAACTTGAGTTGCATAAAATCAATTGTACTATGTAATTTTTCGCTCAAATTTTTTTTCATGCAAATCATGCAGATGCAATAAATGAACTACTAATACGACGAACGTCATAAACCAATGATTTCAGATACTAAAAACAACTCCTGAGAGAGGTACGTGATCAGAAGTCTCAGAGGGTGGATCATAAAAGAATTCATCGCGGGGGCGATGAACACTCAAGTGCAAATCAGAGACAATAGTGACTAGATGCGTCAACATGGTGTGCGAACTGTCTCTGCAAGTGCGGGTGATAAGTATCAACGAATCAACGAGTGCACCCTCAAACTCGATGGTGATACTAAGGATAGATACAGCCCAAATGTGCGGTGAACCCATATGTGGTTCATCTGGGGGTTCACCGGGAGGGGTATAATAAAATTCGTCGCAAATGCGACGCGTGCAGACGTAGGCTCCAAAAACATATAAAATGTTCTCATATAAATGAAAATGCGCGTACGTATGACAACTATGATAAATGTACTGAGAGAGTGTGATATATCTGGAGGCTCACCAGGTGGGACATCTGAAAACTCATCGCGAATACGATGGTCAACAGGTGGTACGTCCCATAACTCATCTAGAGTGTGAGTGGCCAGAGGGCTATGATCAAGCCCTAATATATGGTTATCACACTCAAAATCATCTCTTTAAAGCACTATCGACATCAAAGGCGAGAATGGAGCAGGTATCCATGTCTTAAAACCTATAATTGTACTACTCAGATAAAGATCATTCACACAAGCACGAGGTGGCTCATCTGGAGGCTCAATAGGAGGGTCGTCAAATGACCCATCAGTCGAGTGATGGTCCTCCAGAAATGAACCATCAGAAGGGTTCATACTCCCAGATAGGGTCGGAGTGACTACCTCGAGTTCACTACTAAGCACTCGGCTCCTGATCGTAATGTCACTCGGTGCGCTATCAGGCGTGGTGATGTGACTCGATGCGTCATCGGGTGTGGTGATGTGACTCAGTGCACCATCAGGTGAAGTGTGCAAGGAATCTACACTCAAAATAAAGCTAGTAGATATAGAATCAAGGGCGGGTTCACTAAGTGAAGCAGACTCACACGGGGGTTGACTCTACACATCCCGTATTAAAACATTAGACAGAATGGGTGATGTCTCCCTGCTGTGGGCAATGGAATGCTCTTGCTGACTCTTAATGTTTATCGTCATGTTCACCTTCGGAACACTAAGAGGATCACTAGGTGTGATGTACTCTTAACGAAAGTGACCTCTATAGGTATTTTGAGAGTATTCATGATGAGTGTCCATAACATAATCATGACGTGCTCGTGGATGACCGTGAGTCCTACGAACGTGTGGTGGTGGTCGCACATTTAAAGTCTCGGGTTCCTCGTATAGAGGTGATGTGTAGTATCGATAACGGGCGTCATGCTGAATCTTATCCTCATAATAAGGTATCGAAGGACCAATAGGATCCACTCGGGTACGAGAACAAAAAGGACGATTGTCATCGTACTGACCGTCTCTAGCATAATGCGAATGTGTTGGTGGGTCAATACGATCTCTGAAAGTGGTATACTGTGATTAGAGCTGTCACTTAAAACCGAAAAGCGCAAACTGAACCGAAACTGAATTGGAACCGCAAAGAACCAGACCGAATCGTTCGCAAATTATTCGGGTTCCGGTTTGAATTTTGGAACAGTGAACAACATTGGTCCGGGTGTGGTTCTTACATTTTATTATCCGGACCAGAACCGGAACCGGAACCGGAACCGCAACATACAAGTCTCAAGCGGTTTCAAGATTTTTAGACCCGATCCGAATCGGACCGAAGTAGAACCGAAGCACAACCCATTTATTATTATTATTAATATTATTATTATAATATGGTTATTATTTTATAATTTATCTATAATATTTATACTTACTATCACGAGTAAAGCTGGTGCAGTTTAAACTCAAACCACAATCGCACTAAAGGGGGTCGATTTTGGATCGAACAAAACTTCACCATAGAAAAACCGTGTGGTATGCTTTGATATTGGTGCGGTTTGGAGTCATGAAAGATTTCTATACAGTCAATTTTTATAGTGCACTATTGATTTTTATACAGTTATATAATATATTTTCAATTTTACTTGCAAATTTTTTTGAAATATTTTATTTAAAAAATATATAAGATATACAACTACTATTTATTAGTAATCATGAAAGACAACTAATTGTAGCTGATTGTTACGGTAGAGCATGCCAACGAGACGTCGTGACAAGTCTACACGCGTAGGAAGGCGATGAATACTATCCCACCGATTATGGAAAAGACCGTCGAGAAATGCGCAACATAATTATTTTTATTTTGATGTTGTTTTGAGTTTTACTATTTGCAGCCTTCTTTTATTTCATTTCGTCAAGTTTAACTTTGGTTTTAGTTTGAACCGATTGGAACCGGACCGAACCGCATGAAACCGGATTGAACCGTTAATGGCCGGTTTGATTTTGGTTCTTGTTGAACCGTAACCGGAACCGTTGACACGAATGTTACAAAAATTAAGCTGTAACCGGAACCGGTCAAACCAAATAAGGTTTTGGTTCTAATTTGAAAAACCATTACTTAGTGGTTCAGTTCTTGGTTTTAGTAGAACCGAAACCGTAACAGCTCTAACGGTGATCAAGTATAATCATCGAAGTGTCGTAACGATCTTCTGGATGGATATCTATAGGAGTGAGTGTAAGTGTAGTCGTAATCTTCAAATAAAGGATTCCTCCTAAAGGTAGACTTTTCCACATAGTGATGTAGAACATCGTAATGTGGACAGACCGAATGCTCATCTCGAATTTGAGGTGGCATTAACGCTTGATGGGGTATTTCTAAACTACTCACCCTACCTCAAAGGTTGGCTAACGTTTCACGCAACTGGCAGGTACTCTCAGTTAATACCGTCATTTGGTGGGCGAATGGTATAAACCACTGGGGTGGTTCATTCCCTTCGTGTCCACGACTCGGGTGACCACGTTCAACTTGATGCATTCTATCACTACGCTGATGCATGCGAACAGGTAATCAAATGTAAATGTATGAGTATGCAAAAATTTTTTAAAAAAACAAACGGTATGCGGGCTTCTATTCTATGCAGGACGGATCTCGAAACTTGCAAAAATTTTGGAACCTCCATCTGATACCAAATTGATGCAGGACGACGCGTAGGGTTTGCGTGTATGTCGGTTTTTTCTAGGAAACCCTAAATGTATGCAATGAAATATGAATTTTGCAAATAATTTGAGCGGGTGTTGCACTGACTTAAGAATTTAAGCAACAGTTTTTTTATAAAGCATAAACAAAACTATTTTTCTTTAAAAATGAATTTCTTAAAATAATGGTTCGATTCTTAATCCGGGGAACGAAATTCGCAACTTTCGTGTTGTTCCCTCTTGTCGTAGCAAAACGGAATTCGTGAACTCCAAATACGTTTCCGTTTGGAGTTTTTGACGTAGCGTTTGCTAACAAAACTCGGGCGAAAATCCAGCAAAGAGTTCATTTTCCTACGAAAAAATATAGAGGCGCACACAAAGGAAAAGAAAGAAACAATTACCCACGGAAGAGGCGTCTTTCGTATCCGAAGTCGATGGCGATCACGCGAGGAACTCCTCGTCACCTTCGATCTCCCACTCTGAGGTCGGCAGCTATCACACACGGGCACCACCGAATTAAGTCGCTCCCTCACACGAGGTGGTCCCACGGAATCACTCAGCAAAATAAGGAAGCCACAAACTAACAATCCTAAAATTCACTCGCTCTCACAATTAAGGTGGTTCCACGAAATCTCTAGCTACTCTAATAAAGAGGTTCCACGAAATCTTTATCGCACAAAGAGGAAAATCACTCTCTTTTCATAACTAACATTCATTAACACTAACATAACTCTCCTACAGGAATCGAAGACAAACAAACTTCATTCACTCCTAAACTCCTACAGCTAGAGGAATCATACATTCAACAACCTTCACACTGATTACAGGACTCAAGGAAACACGCTCGATTTTTTTTTCAATCATCAATCGCCCCCTGATTCCTGTTCTTCTTCTTTTTATAGGGCAACAGGAACCGTTGGCTCTTTGGTGGAACAGTCATGGAGGAAGGGCTCGTGGCAGTGGAGAGATGCAGAAACTTGCGTGGAGGAGATCGTGGCTGGCGGTTGGAGCTTTTGAAGATGCGGCGGAGCCTCGTGGGGCTGTATCGTGCTTCGCGGAAGAGGGATATCGTGCTCCGGATTGTGGACAGTGCGGCTGGAGCTTAACCTTAATCTTGCGGGAGATAAACAGTTGCACTTACACAAATTGGCTGGGAAGAACTGAACCGAGCGGCTGTTTTTATCGGGACAGCTGGACCGGCTGAACCCTGAACTTTGTTGATGAATACCTTATATATATATATATATATACAAGCATCTTCGCACGGGCTACGCCCGTGCTCGATGCTCTCGGGCGGCCTTCAGCCGCATCCAGGCGGGCTTCGCCCGCCTCCGAACGGGCTTCTCTCATGCTCGATGCGTCGTTGCGGGCTGCGCCCGCATCAAAGCGGGATGCACCCGCATCAAAACAGGGTGCACCCACATCAAGACGGGCAGTACCCGTAATATATACATATGAGTACTCAAAATGACTGTAAAAAAATATAAATCAATATTACAATTTTTATTTTATAAAAAAAATTACGTTTTGTCGTAAAAACATTAATTTCACGCAATCTTTCTTTCCCTCTTTTTTCTCTTTCTTTCCCATCTCTTTCCCTTTCTCTCTCCCTCTCTCCTCCCCCTTTCTCCTCTCCCTTCCGCCATCTCTCTTCCTTTCTCTCTCCTCTCTCCTCCCTCTCTCTTTCTCTCTCTTTTTCTCTCTCCCTCCTCTCTCCCCCCATCTCATGCTCTCTCTCATGATCCAATGGCTCTTGTTTGATCTATGGTGTGCCTCCAAATAACTATATTGCTTTATATAATAAGATATATATACATTTACATATATTTATATGTTATATAAATATATAAATATAAATATATATATATATATATATGTTTCGTAAATTGTAATGGAACTTTATATATATATATATATGTTAATATGTATTACATATATATATATATATTTCCACACATTAAAACAAATTGCAAAATTTACACAAATTACACCAATAAAAAGTGACGCAAATATAATATGTTTGACTCAGGACCGATAGTGGTCTGGTCGGGTGCGGCGTCGGGCACTTGTTGTCGACCTGACCTAGGCTGGTCTCCACCACTGCCGACTCAAATTCAGCAAGTGGTGAATGGGTTCTAATCTACCTTGTTAAGCACTTTGTGATTGACATCCTAAATTTTGGTGGAAGGTGTTGATTAGTACAACAACAATAACACTTGAGCCTTAATCCCACTAAAGGTGTTGATTAGTGATTCACAAAAAATAAAGGGAGAGGTGGTTGGTTTGTCACCAAGCATCAACTGGCGGGGCTAGACCTAAGGGTAGTGGCCATCTAACAAGTATAATATTTGCAAGCAGTCATGAGTTTTTAAAACCAACAAAAGGTACAGAATAAATTTTTTGCAGTATCACATAGAGTCTAACAAGTAATTGCCATGTAGTTGATAGTTGCTTATATGACAAAATTTAAAACATACCGGAGCTGGTGATAGAGATGAAACCCAGTCTGAAGGATGAGTGGGTAAAAGGCCTAACGTGTTTAGCTGCCAAAAGGTGGACATAGCAAATGATTTAAATTGATCTTCAAAACTAGATTGCGTGTGTATGGATTATTTAGCAAGTTGACCACTCACCTTCCATACACCCAAACCAAGTCCAGCAAGATTAAGTGCAATAAAGAGTAACTTGGGTGCAAGGGTATCCACTCTTTTGTCCTTATACGGTTCAAAAACTGCAACAAAACAAAGAAAACATTAATTAACTATATATAAATATAGCCTGTCGTGAGAAACTAGAAGAAAGAGAAAAAAAGAGTAAAAGGTACCAGCATGTAGGGGTATACTTTGAGAAGTTTAAATACTGGAATAAAATAAAAAACTGAAAGAACTATAGTAGAAACCAAAGAGAGAGTCATCATTTTCATAACAGTAGATGGAAAAGTATGCTCAAGAGAATCATTGTATTATAATAAATAAACGTCAAACTATTGTCAGAAACAAATTTAAAAGTTCAACGCAACTTTAAATTGAACATCTGTTGCATTTTTTACTGAGGGAAGATAAATAGAATCTTATATTGCAGCAAATATTGCAATTAATGTAAAAAAGATATACAATAATGGCAGTCTAAGAGGCTAATAGATGCTCATTCAGCAATCACTGAACAATTGTTCAATTAAGGAAAACCCTAAGGGCTCGTTCGGTTGGACGGAATTGGCTGTGGAATTGAAATTGCGAGTTAATAATTCAATTGAATGTGTTCGGCCAAGCGGAATTGAGGCATACATGGAATTGAGTGAAAACTGATGATTTCACTCCGGACGCTCACTCAGACATCTCGCCTCATGCTCCTCGCCCATCTTTTGAACCATCCACAAACCGCAAATCGGATCGCACCGCCGGTACAATCCTCCTCCTTCTCTCCCAGCCCTCCCTCCTGATCATGCCACTCATTCGGCCCTCCATCCGGATCCCAATGCTTCTTCTTCTTTGGTAGATCCAAATCCTCCTCCACCTCCTCGTACTCCATCCTCCCCCTTCTTCTTTGTCATCTTCTTCTTCATTAGATCAAATCATTAGATTCAAAATTTCTTTTTTTTTCTTTCCCAATTTGTGTCTTTTCAGCTTCCAATTTTTGAAAAAATTCTGTAAGATAGATCATGACAGCTGAACAACAAAATTGATCAATTTCAATTCTTGTTGCAGAAAACCGTTCTACAACCAAACAATGTAATTGAAATTGAGCATAATTCCAATTTATGAGTTTTGGAATTGGCCTAATACCAATTCTATAATTTCAATTCCTGCGATCCAAACAGGCCTAAGAGCCCATGAATAATAAAGTGGGAATTAAAAATTGTAAAGCGATCCCATGTGAGAGTGATAGAATAATGCCAATAGCGATCAATCTTAAGGATATAAAGAAAACAATAAAAAAATAATCATCCTAAGATTAAGGAGCGGAAATTGAAATGTGAAAAAAACATTAATATTTAAAATTTAATTGTTAAAGGTGCAAAACTTTAGCTCTTTAATGAAAGAGAAACATGGATTAAGATGACCTGTTATATTAAAAAAAATCTCCATGAGAATCTAAAAATACCATGTATCAATAAGGAGACCTACTGATGTAGTTAGGAGGCAGATAAAATTATAAAAGAGAGAAATGTGCTTTCAAAGAGTAGCAAAAATAGAATACCATGAAGGGTTATCTGGATTACAAAAAGTTAAAAAGACTTGTACAAAAAAAAATGTTACATTTTTAATAATTTAAATGAAGGAGAAAATGAGATTAAGAAGATAGCAAAAGCTAGAAGGAATAAATCTATAAACTTCAGTAAGTCAAATGCGTTAAAAGTGATAATATCTCCTCTAATCTTAATATGGCTCATTAAATCATATAATCAAAGAAAATACTCCATTCCTACATAAGGTGATAAAAGATATAGTTTTTGAGGTCAAGTATAGATAAATGGTATATTTTTTAGGACTAAATCTAAATATAGTTATATATTGCAACCAATTTGTCTCTGTTCCCTTATTTGGTGAATTAGAATTTTGATTCAATTCCTTAACTTAGACCGCACTCTTTAAGAATAATATTATACTACTTTAGTAGTCTAATTATTTTTATTTCATCTCCTAAAAGATTTTCTAGGTCTTCTTGGAAGCTCTTGGGTCATCCGTTTTGAAGATTTTGTGAATATTTTCATGGAATATTCTTTCAGCATGTTTTGAGAGGTATCATAGGCTCCTGAATCATGAAGCTTTGGCAGTACTGGAACTGTAGAAACCCTCCAAATCATCAAAAGGAATGCACAAATCAGATAAGTGATTTTTTGAAAATCTTGTTGATAGTTCCTTCGCTATCATACAACAACAATTCATGATCGGCTTTTTGAATCCATTTTTTCCATGTGTGGGAACAAAGTATACATTGTCCTAAGAAAATGCATGCATGGCAATACAGATCATGAAGCACTTAGATCGACTAATTTTTGAAAAACTAACCGTCCTTCAACTGATTATGATCTAAAATGCATATTGATTTAAGAAATAGGGATAAGTTTACACAAAAGATATTTAAAGAACTAACATATAATAAGTGAACCTCCTTTCAATCAAGTGGAAGAATGAGAACTTGGGTAGAATTTATGCAGCTTTTGGTCTCAGCTTATGCCTCTCATAGCCTCATGAATCATGCACAATAGGAAAGAACACGGTTTACATGTTTAATGTAAAAACATCTTCACCGTCAAAATGGAAAATGATGGGTGGTCCGTACTAAAGAAAGATTTAATGAGAAATAAGTGCAGGAATATACATGAAAGTACAAAAGGATACTAGTCAAGAATCCTGATATGCTTTTCCTTATTAAAAAATACTTTTTTTATTATTCTCATCAATACATTGTTTTATCCTGGAGTTCACGAAAAATATTATAAAACCAACAAAAAATAGATTTGTTAAACAGACATGTCCATTCCCAGAATTAACTAAGCCTACAGAAGAACCTTCTTTGAATTTCATTATTTTGCAGAAATACTATAGTAGGTAAAAGATATGTCTGAAAATTTAGATAGTGATAACAAATTTGTGAAAGCCTACTAAATAGGCAGTTTAGGTGCAACCATAAAGGCATTTAGATCTATAGATTAATATAAAACAATATTATTAATTTCTCATAAATTTCACTTAATACAACACAAGCATTTGTACAAATATATAAGAGGGGAGAGGAGACCTAAAACTCAATCCTAAGGTGTGAGACTAATCTCCAAGAAAGAAAGAAGGCTTTACAGGATCCAATTATACGGGTCTTTCTTTGCAAGTTATTTTAACAAGATCCAATGAATTATTGCTAGTGCTCGAAGCTATTGAGTCGCAAACTGGGTGTAAATCAAATAAAAATATGGCAGCAAATGCAGATTCAGTTATATTTGTTCTATAAGGACTAAGTTAAATTATTAATTAAAAAAACTTACCCTTTCCAACACCTTTAAGTGCGCTTATTGGCTGCCAAAGGGCTGAGAACGTGATCCCAATACTAAACAAATGAACTGTGCTTCCAGCCATCCACATCATGAAGCCCATCATCACTAGGTTCTTGAAAGGGGCTTGAGCCACCTCCCAAGCTTTCTTCTCAGACGAAATAAAGAGAAGAAAAGGCAATTAAGTCCACAGCACATTAAGGATAAATAGTAAGGAAAAATACACGAAGTAAGTGTTAAATACCAACATCAAATCACAATAAAGCATGAAGAATTATAAAATTTCATGGTAAAAAATATTGGTCAGAAAGATCATAATTAAAAACCATATGCCTCTCAACAAGTGATAAAAACTTAATGTTAACAATTAAGAAACCTTGAAATAATCAAGCAACTCAAAAAAACCTAAATAACTTCATGATTGCGAAGTAAAAAAAAATTTATTTAATTTACTTGAGCACCTAGTACCCCATCATAAAATAAAATAAAGCACAAGGAGAAGTTGAAATAGACTTGGGCACAAAACCAACACAGTAACCTGCCCAGTTCTGCATAAAAGAAAAATTTTAGCTGCATTTTCTACCCAATTTTAATCGGCCTAACCCTAATAACTCTGACTTATGTCTCTTTTCTTTATAGTCTATACACCTCGATGAGGAAGACACGCATTGAAGACAACAAACAACACTCAAGCATATATTCCACTATAGTGGGATCGGCTGCATTGAAGACAGACTTAATAAATTATTTCACACGTGCATATTTTAGATTCCTCATGCATTCCTCATATCAATAATAAATTTGTAAATTTTGTAACTTCCACTTGTACCACACTTTGTGAATGTTGAGGTGTAATTGCATTCGTCAATTTTGTAGCGATATAGTTAATATTTGCATACGTCGGTAGAGTGAACCCGTTTTAGTACGAGAGCAGGGCAGCCCCAAGCGTCCATGACAATCCCCATAAGTTTGTATCAGGATTATAAATATTGGGAACAAAGCGTTCTTGGCTTATTGCATCTCTATAAATAGATGTAAAAACGAAGGAAGATGGATCCGAATTCAAGCACACGGATCGTTTTCTGCTAAGACTAAGATGTGAGAGTTTGATTTTCTCTGCTAAGACTAAGATGTGAGAGTTTGATTCTTATAGCGGGAGTTCTTCATACTCATTGATCAGTGGTAGTTCCTCCTATATTTTAGTATATCGATATTCAATTCTCAATTCTTATAGGACACACACACACATGTGAATATGAACCACCATTATGGAGATTAAATGAAAAATGGAGAAGAATACATTATTTCTTCCGCATATCAACCTACAGAATCTCTTAAGCTTGAGATTGGAATATGACAGTGTCAATAATGAAAGTTTCATTGACAAGCTCAAAAGGACTGGTTTTAACAACTCCAACTATACAGATTTTATCTAAATTTTAAATAAGACCAAGATTAAAGCTCCGTTTGGCATGACGTATTTTGCTCCAGGGAGTTTGGACAAAAATACCACCATAAAATGTATATTTGCCATGACAACGGTTACGATCACCACCAAGAAAATAAAGCTAGTTTTGCACATAAAAGTGGATGAAATTTTCTGAATCAGCGTTCATGACCTCCACCTGGCACGGAGCCTAAATTCAATCTTCAGAAGAGATGGTTTATGAGCAGATTGGAGCTAACCATCTCTCTTCCAAGATTTTCCACGTCACAATGTTTGAAACATGAGGATCTACATTATCTCATATGAACATACAATGTTTTTCTCCATATATCAATATCATAGCTAATGCATCTACCAGACCAACCTCAAAACAATAATAAATCCGATACAAAAATTCCTAACTTAGAAACGAGACACATATCACCAATACAGCTTTATATAACCATCAAGCATGTATCTCAACATCAGTTCTTCCAGATCTCCTTATTAGGAACACAGAAACAGTACCTTGAGCCAATTAGGCACCTAATAAGGCTGATAGTTTGTAGCAAAACCAAAATCAAGTCTATTAAACTAAGTAAGAACAGCGATTCATCAGATTATCAAACACACAGTTTCGATCAACCAACAATTAATAAAACAAATCTTAAGCGCAAGAAAACTCTAAGTCCAGTACCTGGGATTTCCATGCCGCCTCGGCGTCCTTCTTCTGGCCAGCTATCGTCGAATCATCCTGGGGGTGAAATATATCAAATGGAGCCGTAAAGAAGAACCCACAGAATATAAAAGAGATTGGGATTTAGGTATATATGAACCTGATCGTGAAGAGATATGTTGTAGCCGGGGGGATCAGGGATGCCGGAGAACTGGGAAGAGGAAGAAGATAACGCCGAGGTTTCCGCTAATTCGATCGCCCAACGGCGGGCCAAACCCTTGCCCTTCTCCATCTCGCCCCGCCGATGCTCCACTTGGCTCTTGAAAGTAATAAACGGGATTGGTGACCAAATGAAATATTATGATTAAAAATGGGCGTTTATATTTTGCATCTCCTGAATTTATATTTGCACCCAATAAAATATTTGGAGATTCTATTAAAAAATTTAAAAACAATTTTTGTAACTTTCTTTCTCTTACAAGTATATTTACCATTTTACTTTCTCGCTCCTACTTTGGCGAATTTTAGTGTCTGGCCCTAGACACCTGATCTTTGTCTGGGACCCATGTGATTGATGATGTGTGTCGCATTTTTTTTATTTCCTTTTTCTTTTAGTTATATCTTATTTAGGGCGCATTCTTTTCGCCAAACATTTTATCTCCTCCTCCAGATACAATGCAAAAGGTTTTGTCATTGCCTCTGACGACGCCTTCTTCTCTGGCGAAGTATCTGGCTATTTTTGAAATCTCTGACGGCATTCTGTGGTTCTCAAATGTAATGTAGTTATTCTTCATCACCTCCGATAAATTTAGGGTACTATAGTGGATCATTCTTATTGTTCTTCATAAACCCTAACTGCCACATTTTTTGTAAGGCAAAATACTCTTTGCTTGCTTGAAGTGAGTAGAAAAATGTCGTGCTCAGTTCTAGTTGTTATCCATTTGAGTGATAATTGAGATGGTTGAGTTGTATCATAGTTATTTTCATTGTATCTAAGAGATTTTATTTGTATCAGAGAATTTATATGTATTCAGCGAAGTTTCTGTCTTGTTGATATGATATCGTTGGTTCTCTTGCACATCAGTTAAAATATTATGGTTAGAGGAGAAGTTAAACCTAACATTTTTAAACTCTATATGTTTTATATCTTCATTTGCATCCTCTATGAGGGTCATTATTGCCAAAATGGACAAAGAGTTATTGAAAGTACTTGAATACATTGGGATATTGTATTTGTTTTAAATTTCACCTGCCTCACAGAATGTCCCGATTTTGTATGCAATGGTCTTGGCATATAGGTCATCAACTACCAACTTCATTAGTAACTCCATACGACTAATTTTTTTTGTTAATGACACTGTCATGATAATTAGATTGCCGAATATTGGTCAGAAACTGTCTTATAAAAATGTTATCTTGTCTACAATGACAAAGAATGAATCGAAGGATAAGATACTATAATTTGTAATGTTGAGCACATAGTGGAGCTAAGCGACTTGAAAACCTTACTTTTTCATATCCTATGCAACTTGTTCTTCCCCTGCAACAGTAGTCGTATACCAAATGAGTACATTCAGTTGGCAGACCCTAATGAGTTTAGTAAGTGTAATTGGCCCGAAGTTTTTCATGTTTGCTACAATCTAGTTGTACAAGAACAAAAAACATCATAGTTGTTACAATCTAGTTGTTCAAACCAGAGTTTATTGTTCTCATTACAATCATTTCATCGTAGTGTGAAAATAGAAGCATTTTTTTCAACAACATACAACTCAAAAGCTAATTGTTTAAATACCTCATAGATTTTTTCATACATCACCTTAGTATAAAATTTTAACACTTGTTTTAGAATTTGACAATTCTTGACATTAACTGGTATGTTCGACTGCTTGCACTTGAAATCTTCTTCAACAGCTTTTTCACAAGCTTTGATAATTGTTTTCTCTAGTTTGGTGAAGTAATCAACGAGTGTACATATCGCTTTAGTGATAGAATGAAATACATTACTTGTCGATTCACTCATTTAAGTTGAGAACATCCCATGATCACGAATGATCTTTTTGAAACAGTCGATCATTTTTCTTTTATTTGTATAAATCGTTTGCCCATCTATTTTAAGTCAATTTCCCCTATAATATCATACGACTTCAAACTAATTCAAACTCATCAGAAGAGTGACACTTTTTTAAACATGTATAAACATAGAGTGTAAGCTAGCATCAACATTAAAAGTTGACACTTTTGTCGGAGCCTTCTTTGCAATATGTCATTGACATAACCGATGACTGCTTTTTGTCAGTACTTTATCGACAGCAACTGACATTGTCTAGTCTTGATCAGTGAAGATGGTTAGAGGTTGATTACCTGACACAAATTTCAGAAAGGTCTCAAAGACTCATATAAAGTATTTGATTGTCTCTTGAGATATAAAAACTACAGTAACAATAACATTTTGCCAATGATAATCAACAAAGACAAAAGGCGCACATGCAATATTGTACATATTCATCTGGTATATTGAATCAAAAGTAATAACATCACAGAAGCAATTATAATCAATCTTTGCAAGCTCATCCTTCCATAAAAAGTTAGTCAACCTGTTAGAATCATCAATTTGGATTTCATAAGAAAACATACTATCATTTGTTGCCCGACTCTTCAGTAGTTGCAGAAAGCTAGCTGCATCTCCACCGTCAACTCTTGAGTTTCTATCATTCACTATGAAATTATATGCATCACTTTTGGAAAAACTAATATTTTGTGAACCTCCGACTTTATCAACGAGATAATTGTATGTATCTGTATTTATTCCAGCTTCGGTCATTGATCTCAAAACAACACCTTTCTCCTCATGAATGACCATATGAGATCGAAGGAGATGTTAATTTTTTTGCATTGGCAAGTGCGTGGTTATTTTCCTCAATGAATTTCCCAACTGTTAGATTTTTCCTCTCATCATCGACATTAAAAACAATCATTGCAGGACAATTTGTCTTGTCGTCCATCTGACGATATTTAACTGCACTATTTGCAACTTTAGGAACTCTCTTAACACTCGTCTTACTACAACAATACTCTCTTGATTTTATAATGTACCCGACCATAATATTCGATGTTCTTTGTGAACACTGAAATCATATCTACGTGCATAAGCACAATACAATTTGTAAGACTCATCCTCACTTTGAACAATTTGGAATGATAGCTTGGTGTGTTCAACCTGCATCAAAGCAAATACATATTACATAAAATATCTCAGATATTTCAGTTATCTCTGGTGATATTTTACTTATCTCAAATAATAAATATTACATCAATATCATATATATTATATAAGTATCTCAAATAATTCAGCTATTTCATAGATATTAGAGCACTAGTTGAGATAACATAAAAAAAATTTTCTTCTTCCCGAAAAAGAATGTTCATGCGATCACAACTCACAAGTGCTCTTTTCTGCCATTTTTGCAGAAATAACTTGCCTTTTTGATCATAAATACAAAACACAGAAGTTGGGAAAATGATTTATGCTTACCTCGTTCATCTTCAACGACAACGACAACTCCATCACACAGATTGTTCGGGTGATTAATCGTGCAGTAAATCACAGTCAAAGTTGAGAATGATTGAAGGAGTAAATTGCAATGGGTATCTTATAATGTAACTGCGAATGTTAAGCGCGAAATGAAAACGTCTGGTTCCAGCAAAACAAAGGAGTTGTTAAGGGCACCGCAGTTCTGGCTAGGTGCACCGCATTTTCTCCTAATTTTTCGCGCCTTTTGAAAATACGTTTTGTGCATGCATTTTTAGAAAAAGCGTTCAACACCAAAGTTGTAGATCTACAACTTTCGTGTTAAACGCTTTTCCTAAAATTGCATGTACAATGCGTATTTCTAAAAAGCACGAAACCTAAGCGTATTTCCAAAGTACGCCTTGTACATGTATTTTTAGGAAAAATGTTTAACACAAAGTTGTAGATCTACAACTTTCGTGTTTAACACTTTTTCTAAAAATGCATGTACAATGCGTATTTCCAAAATACACGAAAAATTAGGAGAAAGTGCGGCGCGCTTAGCCAAAACTGCGGCGTCCTTAACAACTCAAAATAAACATCACAAAATCATCGCCACACGTCAAAATCACACAGGCCCCCGACACAGTTCTGTGTCCGGTGTACAACCCCGTATTCGCAGAGTAGCGTCCCCTCGGCAGGTGCAAGACCAGATTTGTATTCTTAAGCTTTTTGAGTGGTTTTGCACTCTTGGTGGCCAATTTAGGCCTAGCCCTTGTAATATACTAACAGGGGGAGGAAAAATCCGTCTCCCCCCTCCCCTCTTTTTTAGGGGGGGCGTGTGCGGCAAGTTGGCCGACACCCACCCCGGCTTGGTAAATGCGAGGTAGGGGCAGCGAGACCGGCCGGCGGGCTGGGTCTCGCCCGACGGCCTGCCTGGCGGGCGAGACCGGTCGGGGGGCTGGGTCTCGCCCAGGCGGGCGAGACCGACCGGCGGGCTGGGTCTCGCCCAGGCGGCCTGCCTGGCGGGCGAGACCGGCCGGCGGGCTGGGTCTCGCCCAGGCGGCTTGCCTCGGGTGTCAAGGGGGTAGGGGCATGCTTTTACCAATATACCCTTAAGTAGTGGTGTACAAAAAAACCGGTCCAAACTGCCGCGCGCGGCCGCCTCGCTCGCAACCTGTCGCGCGCGTGGCCCGCCTCGAGCGGCCACCCGCGCGCAGCCTGTCGCGCGCGGCCCGCCCCACGCCGCCGCCTCGCACGCGGCCTGTCACGCGCGGCCCGCCTCGCGCCGCCGCCTCGCGCGCGGCTTGCCGCGCCCGCGACCCGCCTCGCACGGCCGCCTCGCACGCGGCCTGCCGCGTGCGGCCGCCTCGTGCGAGACCTGCCGCGCGCAAGGCCGGCCTCGCGCTGCCACCCGCGCGCGGCCAGCCGTGCGCGCGGCGTGGTTGCGCGCGTCGCCCGCCAGCGCGCGCGACCTGGTCGCACGCAGCCTGGCCGCGCCTAGTCAGGGCGCATGCGCGCGGCCTGCGACCGCGTGGCAAGGACGCGCGCAACCGCGTCAGCATTTTCTCCGGCCAACGTTTTTTCGACAGCTTTCCTCCCAGTACCATAGAAGCACTTCCCTTCACCATCTCCACCCGCTCGACGGAGGTTGTCATGACGGTAGAAAAGGCGGGCAGCAGAAAATCCTTCTTCCCTCGCTCGCTTCGCTCACGGATAACAAGGATTTGGGGGGCAATTGATGGGTTACACCATCATTTATAATGCATGCTCCCCCATGATCTCCCCCCAAAATGGGAGATCATGGGGTTGACTAGTCAACCCCACCTCCCATGATGAGAGAACATTGGGGTGGGGACCACTCCCTATCTCTCCACTAAAGCCGCCCCCATTGGGGGGTAACCACCGGCCGGCCGCCACCACCGACCGCCGCCGCCGGCAGACCGTCGTCGGTGGAGTAGTCGTCGCCGGCCGGGCAGCTGTATCCGGCCAGGCCGCGGCCAGGGCGCCGCCAGCTAGGCCACGACCGGCCTAGCCGCTCCCGCCGGCCCGCCCGCAGCCGGCCCGGCCGCGGCCGGCCGGCCAGCCCGCCGCCGGCCAGGTCGCGGCCGTCCAGCCAGTACGCCGCCGGCCAGGCGGCGGTCGGCCCGTCCGCGGGCTCCGGCCAGGCCGCCGCCGGCCTGGACGCGGGCGCCGGCCAGGCCTTCGCCGGCCTGGCCGCGGTCTCCGGCCTGGTCGCTGCCGACCTGACCGCAGTCGACCGGGCCGCAGACCCGGGCCAGGTCGCCACCGGCCTGGCCGCAGGCGCCGGCCTCGCCGTGGTCCAGGCCGCCCCTTGGTTGGCCACCGCCGGTGCGTGCCGTCCCACCGCCATGGACGGCCTGCCCACCGTCCGATCGCGGTGGGCTTTCCTCGCCGTCCGATCTGGTGGGTAACCACCCACTAGCCCACTACGTTGGTGGTGGGGTCCTCCATGATCCTCTCCTAGAGGCTATAAAAGGAGCCTCAGGGCCTCCTTATTCTTCACTTTTTGGCTCCTGGTCATCTTCTTCCTCAGGTCAGAGCTCTGCCGGAATCCTCCATCGGGTCATCCTCCAGCCACCTCAAGCCACCGCGAGCCACCACGAACCACCGGGGCACCACCAGCCGGACAACGCCCAGGTCCCAGCACGAGCAGAGGAGGAAGAAGACGATCCTTGCAAGTAGGCGCACGGCGAACCCGCAACCCAAGCTACGAGCCCCCAGTGCCGCCACTCGAATTCTAGTACTCAAAGCGCTCCCGCGAAGCAGCCTGTTGCACGCGGGGAGCTGCAGTCCCCTTCTCTCACCTCAAGTTGTAACGGGAGCGGCCTATCGCCCCGATTCACCGAACGCCCTGTAACTTCAAGCAGCTAGTGGATTTTGACCGGCCCAGACCCGGTCACGTGATTTTTTAGCCAATTTAGGGGTTTTTCCACGTCATCATATCTTGAGTCGATCTTTCCTTTTCTCTGACTGTGTGCGCGCTCGACCGCCCCGCCAGCTAAGGCGGCATAGTTGAATCTGATCCGACCGGGGCATCGAGTTTGCCCACAACAATTTTAGTTAACTTTTAATTAATGCCCGGATTATAGAAAAATCCTAATTCCGTCACTGCTACTAGTGATTGAAAACTATATAAGAGGAAAAGACAAATATATTGTAAGAAGATAATATTAATAGAGCAATGTTATAAGCATGTTGATAATGACTAATCACGGCCAAATTATATTCGCAACTCAAATAATTATATTTGCACACCATGTTATTGACATGACAATTTATTTTTTTATATTTGCACACCGATGTGTTGTATTACATAACCAGACCTATAAAAAGCATCATTAATGTGTAAATATGTAAGTTAAATAGTATGCTACAACATTCAAATAATTTAATTGAATAGTATAAAAAGGCTTTTTTGGATGCATTCAAAACTACTTTTTTTTGTCAATCACTTTAGTTTCAAAATTTCATGAATCATATCTAATGCTTTACAATGGCTCTCAATGAAAATTTCATATCTAATGCTTTAGGATGGCTCTCAATGAAAATTTCATGAGTTACAATAGTTAGGTTGATAACTCTTTTAAGCATTCGACACACACAAAAACACGCCCAAGGTAGCCGTTCTATATACGCTATCTAAGCGGGAGAACGTGCTTGCTCATCAAGCGTAGAACACGATCATCATGTAAGGCTAAATAACATCATCACAACCAAATTCATTCAAAAGCAGAAGCAAAACCCAAAAAATAAAATGGATAAAGTAAGGTCGTAGTCACAGATCATACATATTGGCATGTGCAGTCGCACACGCGACCCTAATCGGGCGAGAGCAAATGTACAAAACATCTCAAAACTACTACTCGCTAACAATCACTATCCAGTATCTCACATTTCTTAAAGCTGGCGACGACGTGTTCGTAGCTACTACTATTGTTGGTATGCCCTGGATCTCTAGCAGGGCCTCGGGCTAGGGCATCTCCTAAAATGGTGTTAAACAAAAACATTAGTTAAAGATTAGTGGAATTTTCACCTATCCTCAAAACCATAAAGCTTGGGAACGAGAGCGAACTTCTTGCAAGATTATATAAAAGCCGAAGCGTAATAATTTAGGTAGCTAATAAATAGAAATCTATGCAGGAAGTAAATGCACAAACAAAGCAAGTATTGCACGATTATTTGCACGAATTTAAGACGGGTGCTCAAAACCTCGATATAATTTGACCTTCGCTTCCAGCAGAGAGAATGATTGTGGTCAGTTCCTCCACTTTTAGGCATGTTCGTGCCTGCCCTACTAAGCATTTAATAAATTCGGGCAAGCGACTAACTTATTGATCTCAATCGCACTGCTTAGGTTCGTAACATAATAATATTAAGCGTGTCGATCGAGATCGGGTACTCTTTAGGTTTAACCTTGGAGGCGTGCTTCATCTCCAAATTAACTCTATATAGGGCTAATAAAAGAACAATAATGCAAAACAGAGCAATAAGCCAAGTCAACAGTAAAGAAAAGGAGCAGTAAGTAAATAAGGAGTAAATGAAAGAAGTAAAAGGCATTCTAAAACATACTATATTATGAAGTCTTGTAAATCTCCTGTGTTCAATTTCTCATCTCTGTTTCAAAGAGGCATTCACAACTCTCATCTCTATTCCAAACCCTTGAATTTTTAAAATTATTTAAGGTTGTAATTCAATTTAAATTAAACTAGTTATCAATGTTTTGGCAATTATAAATAACAACTGATTTTATAAAATTTCAGAAAAATACTTTTAAATTCCTGGTGAAGTCCATTTGACACAGTGGTGACGGTCATGATTGTGAACTGCATCGTTCATGAACGCATGACATCGAATATAATCACCACCAATAAAAAAACAAATTTTGAACATAAAAGTGAATAGAATACTTTAGGTGAGTTCAGGCGTCCACGAACGATAGTTCATAACCATCGCGTTCACGACCACTACCACAATGCCAAACGGACCCATAAGGAACTCCATCCACCTTTATGTTCAAAATTATTTTTTGTGGCAGCGGGCATAGCCATTGTCAAACATATTTTTTTGAATAACTTGGGTTCATTTGGCATGGCGTTTTTGCTCCGGACCACCGACCCAAAAAACACTCGCATTGTACATAAATGCAGACCAGTTTCTCAAGGGAGAGAATTTTAGGTACGCTCAGCGTATATAGGGATCATGGGGGACTGTATTTTCAGTTTAGATTACAGTCGTAGCAATTTCGTAATTGCAATTACGATAATAATTGAACTGTATTTTCAGTTTAGATTACAGTCACATCAGAGTTCAAAATTTTACACTAATCAAGGTGAGGTTGGGCTTGCCAAGCTGGCCCTAATATGTATAAAAAAAAAGAATAACTTCGAAGTAGAGTCAAACTCGACTAAAATAATTTTTATTTGTTCTCTGTCAAATAAAAAAAAAGAGCGGTGTTAAGGACACACCTATTTTGGCTATGGACACACACTTCAAAATAAAATAAACACTTCAAAACACCTATTTTCATTCCAAATAAATTAACATGAGGAAAGCTTATCTACTACATGAGAGACCAGAAGGATAATAATGGCCAAGAAGTTCAAAAGAAAATAAAAATTAACATGAGAAAAGTTTATCTACTACATGAGAATAACTTACAACACCAAATAATAAACTCACAAGAATGCATGATTCTTCACGGAAGAAGAGCAATCCTTGCTTCAGTAAACTGGTGAAGCAGCCTCTTTCGCCCGCATTAGAATTCCGATGCTTTCCCACTCGAGCGCGCAAACCACGTCCTGCAACCCATGAGAATATAAAGATCAATATCATATATTTTACAGGGGAGAACCGAAGATATATATAAATTTAGAGCTTACTGCTGGATTTTGAGGATCGATGTTGAAAGAATTGATTGCGCAATCCTCCGCCAACAACTCTGTGTGCGGTTTGCCTGCGGATAGAAAAAGAAAAATATATGTTAAGAAGAAAAAAAAATCATATATGAACAGCGTGTTAGGAGGATTTTGTGTGAGCTATGCGAGACATGAAACAGTTTTAGTTGAAACATCGAGAAGGAGACTGAAGTGAACGAATTCTAGAATCCTTGGAAATAGATGGAGGCGACTAAAGATCTTCCAAATCTATGAGGCTCTGAGGGAGGGAGAAGACAACGCCCCCTTGCTCTCACTAGCGATGAGATGTCAGAACCGTAGGAAAACAAAATGCACCCCTCATGATTCGGGTACCATAACTTGAATGAAAACTCTAATGCACACATTTTACATTTAAGCTCATCATTGAATGCAAAATTACAATATCCACAGATACGTATATGCCTTGAGGACAAGTGATACACGCTCGGACATTCGGCATCACTTCACGTTCACAAGAGCTCTCTAGAGGACGCGGTTATCTTCATGAATTATCTTGCACTCGCAATAAATTAGATATTGTCTTTTAGTGTAAGTTGTGTTGTAGCGGGGTCTCCATCTATATGAGGAGCCCCAAGTTTGAGAGTTTACATATATTGGATATTGGTCATGTTGTGGCTCTCCTTGGAGAGAAGCTCTTAGAGGGATCCCGCCCTTGAGAGTTGGGATAATGAGTATGCCCCGATATTTTGTAAGTGCATTATGTTAAGTTCTTAGCAGTGTCCTTCATACGTTGCAGCTTGTTTGTATCATCCACACACAAAATAAATAGTCCACACAATATGAAACACAATTAGTCGGATTAATTATATCACAAAATAATGAGTCATTTAAACAAAAACCATGTAACGCAAATTAACATATTAGGTGTAACCATCAATAAGCTTTGATCTCTCTCCTCCAAAATAGAAAATATGTTTAATAAAACTCGGTAGTTTCTTAAAGTAACTATTTGATTGGATCTAGTTAAACATTGATATTAAATTTTAACTCAACTCCCTCAAAAGTGATGATTTTATTCACACTAGAATAAATTGAGAATGAAACTGTTACTTTCTTAAAAATTGACTTCATGGAGATTTTACATCAATTAATGTCAGTCGCCCTTTCATCCATCTTCGTCTCTAACTCTTAGATTCCATAGATTCCATTACCTACAATGCTACCCCTAGGATTTTCAACCACCGAATTTTGTGCTTTACCAGTTGTTTAGCTGAATTCCCATATTACGTGTGATACAGGAACACCCTCCCTCGGTCCAAACACAATGCTTAGATCCTTAACATCAGACTACATGATGCACGGATCACATACAGTTACCCACTGCTTCGTTAGCGCCTGGCATCAAAACGCCAATCACCGATCACATACACCCCATTTGCAACCATGCCTAACTCGCGCAATCTGACTCTACCACGCATTTCGAAGTTCCGTGGACTCTACAACACTATCTTTTGTGTCCAACATCACCCGTAACAGCATTGCAACAACCATTCTAACCTATGATCAAATGGATATGCTGCCAGGCACACAGCCACTTCCACAACTTCTGCCCCTATCATCTGCTCAGCGCGCGCCCTTTCATTGCTCAAAAGCCATGTTTGCCCTAATTTCATTGTTCAATAGCAACAATTCAGCACTATGATCTCACCTAGCGCAGAATCCTTTCTTTTGTTCAATGCAGGATTTTATTTTGAAGATTTCATATGTTATTATGAGTTCTTCGACACAGACAATTTTAACATTGTGCAAGATGTGTTCACTATTCCCGAGAGGATAGTGATAAATATAAAAGTCATGTCTTAAGCTAAAATTATCTCCATGAATTCGCGGATATGTTTCAACAAAGTCATATGCATCCAATTAATAAGGGATATGGACAAGATTAATACATCAATAGTGCATATACAATCCCCTAGATGATGATATTATGTTTTCATTTATTAGATGACAGAAAAAATTGATGGATAAAGATTGCAAAAACTCATAAGGGTTCTAGATTAAGTAATTAATGAACTGAAAAAAAATCATGATTCTTAAGATCAAACATATGTCCAACAACAACAAAATGCATACTGTTACAAATTGAGCAAGTCATGTATTCCCTCACTCCTAAAAAATGATTCTCTCGCTCGGCTTCCTTATCTCTCCTAAAACACCCATAAAGAAGGATCCCTATTCCCCAATTCAGTGGGATCCATATACTCGTGTTTGGACTCAAGATCATCTATTCTTTTCTTGAAATCTCAGCTTTTCCATTTTTTAAGAGAAACAATGGCAGAGACCAACCCTGATCAGGTCGACGCAAAAGTTCCAGATGCCGCACCCGTCCGGACCTCTTTCGACCCTGAGTTTTGCATTTTCTTTGTCATTTTGCAAATTATGTATTTGTACTTGCATTTTTGTTATTTGTTGTTGAGAAATATATATATATATACAATGTTGTCAAGATCGAGATCTTACCTAAGATCGGTCGGCAGTGGTAAAATCGTAAAACGTGGGATCGACACGAAACGATAAGATCTTACTTATTATACAAAATTAAATAAATCTAATTTATGTATAAATATATGTAGTAGATCATTAATCAAAAATCAATATATATAAAAGAAAAGTTCAACTGCATAGTATGATAGTAAATAATAATTGTGCATTACTACATTTACCTCGTTCAAAATAAGTCATCTAAGCTAAATTCCAAATTGCCTAATGAAGCATCTTCGTCTCCTTCATCTATCCCAAGATCTTGTTCTCCTCCTTCTATGCGAGCAGCTACCTCTTCAACATCCGGAGGCTCTATCTCAAGATCTTCTTCATCATCTTCATCGGCAACAATCCACTCGTTATCGGATGGAATATCATCAAAATTATTTTTTCGAGTTTTCTTTAACTTGCTATTTGTCAAACGAGAATTCGTCATCACAAAGATAACATCATTCATTGTCTTTTGCTTCAAACGATTTCTTTTTTTTGTGTGTACTTGGAAAAAAGATTTAATTAGTATACAATAATATTGGCGATTAAAAATATTTAATAAATTGTAACTATACCCTTTCAAATGCACTCCAATTTCGCTCACATCCAGAAGAACTACATGTCAAGCTCAATACACGTTTTGCAAAATTTTGTAGCTCCGGATGTTCTTCTCCATAAGAATCCCACCATGCCGCCGGAATTTTGATATTAATACCATTTTTGGCTACGATAGAGCCAAAGAATTTTTTTCGATTCTTAAAATGCTCCAATTGGCCATCAATCTTTGAAATTTCACTAATATCTCCCCCGGTCATTCTTTTTATGCAGTCATATAGTCTTCGCTTCACCTCATAATCAGCTTTAAATGACGGACTATAGTGAAATTGAGGGTTTAGATAATAGCCTGCAACATGTAATGGTCTGTGCAATTGTTTGTCCCATCGAGCATCAATCACATCCCAAGTTGATAACTAATCATCACAAATAATAAAATTAGTATATAAGGAAAAAAAATCTCATATCTATAAGACTATAATACTTTAAAAAAGGAAACTAATTGACTTACAATTTTTGCACACCATTAAAGGCATGGGCAATGTGTTCTTTTGCTCGATCCATTTCCTCATATATATATCCCATAGCAGGCTTCTCATCAGAATCAACCAAACGAAGCACCTTCATTAAGGGATAAGCACCCTTCAAGCAAATGACAATATTCTTCCAAAAATCTTTATCCATCACCACCTCCTCAATTAGTTTTCCTTCACTTGAACATGCAACTCGGCTAGCTTTCCATTCATCTGAATTGAACATTATTATCAAAGCAAGTTTGTTCTCATTAAGGCAGCCCAAAGTTAAGTATGAAGTGGCGAAACGTGTCATTGCCGGTCTCACTAATTCTCTGTCTTTAGTGAAGGTTTTCAATAAAGATATGAGGGATGTTCTGGAATAAATATATGTCGTGATTCTCTTTGCTCTAGGAATTGTATCATGATGGACTTGTATCTTCTTCTCAAAATCCTGTAACATCAAATCAATACAATGAGCAGCGCATGAAGTCCAATATAATCTTTTCCTCTTTAACATTAACATTTCTCCAGCGGCTTTGTAATTTGCAGCGTTGTCCGTCACCACCTGGACAACATTCTCTTCACCCACCTCATCAACAATATCATCAATCATCTTGAAGACATTTTCTGTTGTTTTAGATATATGAGATGCATCAATGGACTTTAGAAATATAGTTCTCATTGAACTATTCACTAAGAAATTGATCAATGTTCTCCTTCTCTTATCAGTCCATCCATCTGTCATTATAGTGCATCCCATTTTTTTCCAATAAGCTCTATGTTCTGAAATATTCTCCATAGTCAGTTGATATTGTTGTTTCAGATATTTCACTCTGATATCATGATATGATGGAGGCTTAAAACTCAAGCCATGCCTTGATATAGATTCACACATCTTATGAAATTCTTCACTTTTTACCACATTGAATGATAAAGCGTTGTTGTAGATGAATGATGTTATATCATTGCATGCTTCTTCATACAATCTCTTCTTGAAAATTGAATTGATTGTACTTTGAGTTATACTTGCTCCACTTCTCTTAAAAAGTCCAGTTGAGCTTCTATCTTCCCTTTTCCTCTTCAAGTCACCAACATCCTCCTCTTCTTCCACATGGGGGATTTTTTTCTTCACTAACTTCTCTTGCAACCCAACAACAATCTCCCATATCTCTTTCTTCACTTCCGCAGGAACAGCTCTACATGCTCCAACATCTTTTTGAGTACCCGCCAAATGATGTTTCAATCTATAAATTCCCCCGGTCACTGTTTTCTCACAAAATTTGCACTTTATTTTTCTCGCATCTTCTTCAACTGGGATGTCATACTTCCATCCAATATCACTCTTACTTCCAGGAGCATTTTTGCCCATTTTAGACCCTTTGCTAGCGGTGGCAGGAGCATTGCTACTCCCAACTGCACTACCTGAAGCACCACTTGAAGCCATTTTTAACTACCTACTCACAAAATAAATCAAACCATAAGCAAGAAAAAAAATCAGGCAAGAAAAAAGGCAACCGGAAAAATTCACTAATATCAACCAGAAAAAAAAATCAGGCAACCCCTCTGCTCTTCCTCGCTCCACCAGGCTAAACTGGAGCAATTAGTCCACCAGGACCTCAAGCCGGGCAATCTTCAGCAATTAGTACACAATGAACAAATGAAGAACAACTCTTGCAGGAGAATCAATAGGAAATACTAAGCAATAGCAAGGAAGAGTGAACCAGAAAAGTATACTAAGCAACAGCTTGGCAAGAAAAAAAATCGTACCAGATCGGAGAAGAAGAAGAGCTCGGACCCGGCACCACTGCAACAGATCAGCAGGAAGCACCTTTCTCGCACCAGAAAAGCTCGACAGAACAGCAGGAAGGAGAAGAAGAACTCGCACCACTGCACCAGATCAGCAGGAAGGAGAAGACCTTTCTCGGGCGAGCAAACACCAGCGGCGGCGACGGAATATGGCGGCAGCGACGTCTCAATGTTGCGCGCAGGCGGAATGGGGCGGCAGCGGGCAGCGGCTGCTTTGCAGAGCTCGCGGGAGGGGAGCGTCGGGCCGAACCCTAGGGGAAGAGGCGATTTTCTTCTCCAGGCGTGCGATGGGTTCGGGTTAATAACATCGCGCTAAATATACTGTTTTCCTTGAACGGTAGGATCGTTTAGGATCGTAGGATCATACGATCCTACGATCTTAAACGGCGATCCTACCGTTTCTATGGTGCACGCGATTTAGGCTACCCCGAAGATCGTATCCCCCGTAAAAATCGTAAAATCGTACGATCTTACGTGCAAAAACGCGTTTTTGACAACATTGTATATATATATACACACACACGAATAATTACCAAAACTTCCCCTGGAAGATAGCATAATTACAGCTTGCACCCCTCTCATTTTGGAAATTACAAAAACCTCCCCTCAATGTTACAAAACATAACATTTACCTCCCCTGAAACTTGCATTTCATAACATTCATGCACAAAATTCCCCCTGGAAAATACAATCCGAGGGGGGTATTTTTGTGCATGGATGTTATGAAATGTGTATTTCAAGGTAGGTAAATATCATGTTTTGTAACATTGAGGGGAGATTTTTGTAATTTCAATAATAAGAGGGGTGCAATTTGTAATTTTTCAAACTTAGAGGGGAGGTCCCGGTAAACGCCCCTATATATATGTATATATATATACATATATATATACACATATATATGTATATACATATATATATACATATACATATATATGTATATACATATACATATATATGTATATACATATACATATATATGTATATATATATATGTATGTATATATATGTATGTATGTATGTATGTATATAAGTTGATTTGGCCGGTTCAGCTCTCCAGCACAGTGCTTCTTCCCCGGTTCTGCCAAAGCTGCACGCGCCCGTTAGGGGTCAACGACACTTCCCGACATTGGCGCCCCTGCTCTGATTCCGTTGCGGCACGCGATTAAAGCCCCACTCGCCCACGACGCCGAAGCCTCCAACCACGTCGACCACGCCCGCTGCCTCAACTTCGGCGGTTTCTGTATCTGTTCACATCGGCCATGATGGAGCTCCGCCATGGCCGCTCCTTCACACGCAGAGGTTTTTCTTTGGTCGAGCCCTATAAAAGGGATGTTCTGTAATACTTGAGAGGAGGGTTGATGATGAAAATGAATTGAGTTTGAGGTTGTTGTATGGTGCTTCCTGTTAGAGTTAGGTTGAGTGAAATTTCTGATTGCTTGTGCATTTCCTGTTCGATAGTTTTTAGCGGTGAATGTAAAATATTGAAGTGTGTTGTTGTTGTTTGCCTCTGTGGAGAGAGTTGTAGACGTGAATGAGTTTTCCTGTAGAGTTGAATGAGATCGTTTTGCTACTGTTTTCGATTGGAGAAGACGATGAATAGTGGTTGAAGATTCATGATTACTGCTTGGTTTAGGTTCTCTGATTGATTGGTTCCAATTAGTTTTGAGTGTAAGGTTTAGCTTGTTGTTTCATGTTTCCGGTGAACAGTTAAAGATTGAGTGAATATCACTTGTGGGTAAATTGAAAGTGATGCCTGCTAGTGATTTGATTCCGTAAACAGTGAAATTAAATGAGTTTATTTGCTTCTGCTAACTAGGTTTGGAATTGTTTGGGTGTTTCCCAAAACAGTGAATAATTTTGTTGCTAATTGGAGTTGTAGCTTGCCGTGTGCTTTAGGAGATAGGAAAATTGTGACTGCTGTTCTGAATCCGTGAACAGTGAAGTGAGGAATTAATGTACTCTTAATGCTTGAAATTACATGGAGCCACTTTTGTGTTAGCATTGGTGAATATAGTGATTTAGGATTGGTACTGAGGAATTCATTTTTCTTGTACTTAGAGATTTCGTGGATCCACTTGTGTGAGGTAGAGAGTGAATTAATTCTGTAATGCCTGTGTGCGACAGCGGCCGATCTCGGAGCAGAAGATCGAAGTTGAAGAGGAACTCCTCGCGGGATCGCCGTCAACTTTGGTTTCGGAAAGACACTTCTTTTTGTGGGTAACTTGTTTCTTTCTCTTCCTTTGTGTGCATTAAAATTTTTTCTTAGGTTAATTAGATTCATTGTTAGGTTTTCGCTCGGGTTTTGTCAGCAAACGTTACGTCGAAAACTCCAAACGGAAACGTATTTGGAGTTCACGATTTTCATTTTGCTACGACAAGGGGAAAAGAACGAAAGTTGTGAACCTTCTTTTTTTCCGGATTTAGAATTGAACCATTTTTTAAAGAAATTTCATTTTTTAACAAAATAGTTCTTTTGGTGCTTTACAAAAACTAAGGTTGTTTATTTTTCAAAGTTCCTACAACTACCGTTCAAACCGTTTGCATACATTTAGGGTTTCCTAGAAATAGTCGACAGACGCGCAAACCCTACGCACCGTCCTGCATCAAACAATATTTTGAATTTCGTGCATGAGACTCCACATAAAGCCTTGAACACATGATATCTCAAAACCATTATATCATATAGGTTCCAAAAGCATCATATCCCGAGCTATTTAACATCGCATAATAAGGCGTCGGATCGATTCCAAATCAAAGTTGTTGCAAGGATAAGCTATGGGAGGAAAGATCATATAAAAAAACTAATCCATCGTAACAAATAAATTTTCATGCTTTAGATGATAAATGGAATGGTCAAAAAAACATTTTGTTGTCAATATAAAGAACTCACGAAAAAAGATAAGAGGCCCTGTTTCGCACTCTGTTTTTGTTGGGTAGCATTTTTGGTTCACCTCACAGAAGAAATGCAAGTGTCGGGACCACAATTTTAAATTTATGAAAGGAGAAGGAATAACTAACCAATCATCAAACAACCAAGTCAATTGCCCATAAAAATGTAAAAGAAGAATTACCTTGTTCGATGACAGCAAGAATTCCATCTTCTGAACAAGCCATGACAGGTAATATCTTGGTAGAAGAAGTGGAGCTGATGCTTGAGGTTTGAGCGTGGATATCGTATTGGATCTCCCAAATCTCACTCTCACAAGTGGACCGACCTGTTCCACTTAAGCTGACTCCAGAAAGCAAGATTGGTTGTTGTTGCCAACGTAGATCCCAGGCAAACACTGTGCCTGATGAACCACCGACCTTCAAAAATCCACCCAAAAAAATCAATATCGAAAGGTACCTTCGAAAAGAGTCACTAAGCAATAGAAAGAGGAAGCCAGTTAGAAAGTAGAACTCGTAATCTACAAATTTTGAATTTCCAAATTATAGCGGAGAGTGAAGAAAATGCAAGTGTGACACTAGGTTTAAGGAATATCCTTAAAGTTTTGAAAGCAAGAAGGATAAAATAGAAGCAGGATACCTAAAAGACGAAAGGATCACTAATAGACGTAGAAACCTCAATGTTATTTAGAAAGCCATTCAAACCATTTGGATTTTGGATTTAGCTAAACAGCTAGCCAATAAATTGTGTGACCCAAATTGATTCACTATATGATACGTAAATACACTTCAGTAACCGATTAGTATGCTAGTCTATTATTAGTTAACTTATGTCCATGACACATGGTATCTTGTACTCTTAATATATAAATGGGAGTATGACTAGTTATGATTTTATCTTTTGAGTATTGGTTTAGAATCTCTTTTGAAGAGGGCTCTTCGGTGGAACCAGCCCTTAAGAGTGTGGCTCGAGTGCGCCTCACAGTTATATCCCTCTTACACTTTCTTGCATTCCAATTTGATAATTACCAATGGTCCAACTTGTCACCTTCCTTCTGAGGCTTTCCTTTCGCCTAAACCTAGGTCGGGGGAATCATTACACGAACAACAATCACACGATTACAATCAATCGACGATGCTAATCTCCATAGATATACGAATGAATCTGTTGTCGAGGCCATGGTCAAAGGAAGACGATCGTCGGTGACGATTGAACAAGTGCAACTACTTATGCCTTCCACCTTCCAGTGGGATGCTGATCGACAATGACGTAATTCACGACGACGTTCTGCCTAGCTGCATGAACGCGATATTTCCTCCGCTCCTCGTGTTAATCAACAATCGATCAATTGCTACTGTCAGTAGATCCACACAACTCCAGCAGACTATCAAGTGCACACCAGCTTCTTCCTACTCTCCCATCATGTCCGCCAAACTTCCAAATGCCTATCAATGTCCTTCGATCCTCAAGTCGTCCTCAATCAACCCTTTCATCACAGCCTTCTTCCTATGTGACCTCCAACGTGCTTTAGCATCCAGCCGCAACCTCCTCGCCCAGTTCCTGCAAGCCGCAACCTCCTCGTCTAGTCACGCAAGTCACATATTTGCCAAACCACAACTGCAACCTCCTCACCAAGTTCCTGCAAGCCGCAATCTCCTCGCCTAGTCCTGCAAATTGTGTCTTCACCAAACCATGCTGCAAGCCCGCCTCCTCTACTGATCATGCTACTAACCGAGCATTTCACCTTCCACTCCAGCCGTTGATCGCATGTCTTCTGACGCCTGTTGCAAAACATTCACTCTCCTTGCTCTCTACCAGCAAATTCCAGCCCCAACCCCGCTAACTCCATATACCAGCTTAGTGTCGCCTACTTCATCCTGCGTCCAGCCGCAACTTGTTCCGTTGTTCCCCTATTTCCTGTCATTAAAGCCGCTTCCTACTCGCAATAGTCGCCCACCAACACTCCCTGACACCGAGTCTTTTTACTCATGAGTATCTAATCTTGAGGTATCATCTTTGTTATTGAATATATAGATCAACATCCATAATTATCTGAAAATTGTGACTTGTTTGTGCTGTTGTTTCATTTTCTTACTTTATTAAAACCCGTTTGTGCAAATTTTAGTTCAAAGCCCTTTGTGCTAATAAAACACTGATTGTTGGGCTAATTGAAATAGTTGCGATGGTCATGTAACGCTGCAAACTTTATTGATTATTACTGTTAAATTTACTGTGGTTAACTTGCATCATACATGTATCATATAGGTTTGGTTTGTGTGAGTCAACTCTATTAGAAAAGCCCATGTAAAGGGCCCATTAATTGGCCCTATTTATTGCTTTCTCTCATCCTTCTTTAGTCTCACATCTTGTATAGGATTTATTCTTCTCTCCTCTTTCCTATATATTTGTATTCTCTCCCTGTATTTACCTACCTGAGCAATACATACAAGCTTTGAGCTTTTACAACATGGTATCAGAGCCAGGTTCGAATTGAGCGGACTGTCTTTCTCAACCCGCCCGGACTGTTTCTGTCCGCTACCCGCTCGGCCTCCTGCGGCCTGCCGGTCTGTCCGCTCCGCTCCTCCTCTCCCTTGAACTCCTCTTCCCGTGGTTCCACCCCTCCCCTCCGTCTTTTATAGCCTTCCCTCCCTCTTCTTCTCTGTGGGTCCACCCTCCCTCTCTCTCCTCCAGACCGCTCTATCTCTCGCGACCTGTTCTCCCGCGCTGCGGCTTGCCCCTCTCGTTGACTGCTCGCAGCAGACTCCCTCGCTTGCTGCGGCTTTCTCCGGTTCGCTGTGGCCTGCCCCTCCTGCTCTCACTCGCTTCTTCCTGCTCTCTCCTGCTCGCAACCCGCCCGGCCTCCTGCGGCCTGCCTCCTCTGCGGGTTCTTGTTGGACGCTGCAGTCTCCTCTCTATCCGCTCGCGTCTCTCTCCTCGTGGGTTTCTTCTCCTCCGTTCTCTGATCCGCCTGACCGTGCGGGTTGTTCCTCTCTCACCTGCATCTTGGTCGCGGTATCCTCCGGCTTTTCCCCTCTCTATCCGCGCGGCCTGTGTCTACCCGCTGCGGACTTCTCTGAGCGCGGCCTGTCTCTGTTCGCGTAGACTGTCTCTGCCCGCTGCGGCCTGTTTCTCTTTGCGCGGCCTCTCTCTGACCGCTGCGGCCTGTCTCTGCTCTCCTTGACCGGCTCCAGTGCGCCGCGGTCTGTTCCTGTCCTCCGCGACATCCTGTCACTGCGCGGCCTCTCTCTGCCCGCTGCGGCCTCTCTCTGACCGCTGCGGCCTGTCTCTGCTCTCCTTGACCGGCTCCAGTGCGCCGCGGTCTGTTCCTATCCTCCGCGACATCCTCCAGCTCGTCGCGCCCTCCTCCGGCCCGCTCCTTGCCGCGCGTGTTTGTACTCGTTGCGGCCTGTCTTCTGCTGTGCATCGGTCCGCTGGTTCTGTCCGCCTCCTCTCCTCCAGGTCGTCATGTCCTCTAGTGACTCCACCACCGCTCAACCCCCGGCGGCCCCCGTGGCTCCTCCTCCCGAACTCCGCGATGAGCTTCAGATTACTACTCTTTCCCTCTCCGGCAAGTCGAATTTCATCCCCTGGGTTCACTCCGTCCGGCGGGTCTTGCAAGCCAAGGGACTTGCTCGTCACCTTACCCAGGGACCTCCAACTCCTCCTACTGATGACTGGCTACGGAATGACGGTCGCGTCCAGACCTGGATCTTGAACTCGGTGGAGGGTGAGCCGTACCAGATGATTATGTATCATGAGACCGCCAAAGGAATGTGGGATGAACTCCATTCCTTGTACTCGGGCAAGGACAGTCTTCAGCACCTGTTTGACATCATCACCGCTCTTTAAGCTCTGGATCTCGGCAGAGCTCTGGACATGACCTCCTTTGTGGCCCGGGCTAAAACTCTCACGGAGGCTTGGATTCAGCACCAGCCCCCTACTACTGATCTCGCTATTCAACGAGCCCAGAAGGAGGCGGTCTGTATTGCTATGATTATGGCTCGAGTCCCGCCGCACCTTCACAGTATCCGGGCCCAGGTTCTAGCATCCCCTGCTACCCCTTCCTTCTTCGATGTTTGCTCTATGTTACTCCGCGTACCACCTCCACCGGAGGCTTCTGCACCACCCTCGCCGGCTCTTCTTGAACAGTTCATAAAACAGTTCAAACTCAATACCACTTACATAGATTTGCATTAGAGTTGGCTGACTTTCACAACCTACCTTGTGTCTGTTATCTTCTTTCCAAAGATGGAACTCGTGGAAAGACCGATTCATTCGGATCAACATGAGGGTCGAACTACGTTGCATTGCCAAAATCATGTGTATATTTGAAGCAGTTGACCTCATTGTTTCTCTCACAGCTTGAGCCTGATTATCCATAAACCCAATGTGAATATCTCTAATTCGACATGCTCCCCTACCATGATTGAACGAGAATGAATAAGAGGCTTGTGGGATTGACGTGATATGGTAAGAATGACTATATTGTCAGGAGTAAACTCCAAACTAATATGAAGCGAATGGACACAATCCTTCGTGCTCAAAATGAAAGACAATTTCGAATCGATTTTGTCTACGAAGAAGGAAGCTATAAATAATGAAACTGTGAATCTCATGAAAGTTCCATCCTGGCTCGGGATGAACGGTGGCTTTTTTTCCATATGATTTTCTTAACCTGAAAAAAAAAACGTTTAAAACAAACTTATCTACATCCTCAACAGATCTTTTGGGACCGCTCATCATCAACTCGTAAAAGAAAAGAGGATTCTAAAATCAGTCTTCGAATTCATATTTAACACAATTTTTTGGTCCTCAATCTCATTCCTTAATTTAGTAAACGAAGACCAAACTTCGCCTATTGATTCATAATGACATCATATTCTATCCCAATAGTGTGATTTGGTAAGCACGACAATTACCATTATTTATTTTCAGAGTGGACTATTAGCTTTGGTCCAATTTTTATTTATTTCTTTATTAAGAATTGTAGATCATGCATTCTCTTAACTAAAGTTTTATTTAAAAGTAAAACTATACTATCAATAACACGGTACCATATATGATTCTGTTATGGATCCACATTTGGTCGCGTTATCTAGTTTCTATTTTAATTACGCGCATTTTGATCCTCCGTGTCTAAGCCAAAGGAGGGGGCATTTTGGAAACCATCTGTGACTATTATTGAGTCCCGGTTGGGGGCCAAGATGAGAAGGCAGTCATTTTCTAATTCTCTATCTCTCTACTTAATTCTCTCTCTAAATCTCTCTATATATCTATCTCACCGAACGCCCTACAAGACGCCCTAGCCGCAACCCGCCGATTGCGACTTCCGCGCGATCTTCCCCTTCCGTCGCCGCTCCACACGCGGCAGCCGTCGGCCTCCAGTAGTTGCACCCCCTCCTCCGCCATAGGTACTCCCATCTCACACCAGGTCAATGCCCCCTCTCGGCCGTGGACCAGCTCTCAATCGACGACCCATAGCAACTTGGTATCAGAGGGAGCACTCCTCCCCGCCGCCGGAACAACTAATCCAGCACCACCTACCTCCGTTGTGGTCGACCACGCCCACACCGACAAAATCTGAGCCCACAGTCGCTCGGACACGGATTTTGCACAACTGTCCGCTCTGCCTACTTCGATCTAGTCGGTTCCGCGACCAATACTCCTGGGCTCCTCAATCGACGGGGGTTCCTTGCTCGACGGGGGTTTCTTGCTCGTTGCCTCTACCGGGCTGCTACCTCCACCGGTCCTTCCTTCCTCCAACCCCTCCAGCTCAGACGACCCTCCTTCTCCTGCGGCAATGGCCGAACCGCACACCTTATGTCAAATTTTTGAGTCCCTCGCAAAGCTCCTAGCGGATCACAACACCGCTCACAACACCGCCCACATCAGCGCCGTCACTGCCCAACTAGTGGCTAACTGACCAGTCCAACCGGCAACGGGCTCCTCCCATGACGGGCCGATCTTGCGCCCCCGGCAGAATTTTTACCCTCGAGGCACGAGAGCAACGGTGTGCCCCGCTACGTGCGGATGGACTTCCCAATCTTCGACGGCCACGAAGACCCCTTGGCCTAACTCTCTCGCTGTGAGCAGTTCTTCGCCAATCAGCGCACCCTTTGAAAAGAATGGCTCAATGTCGCTTCTTCCACCTGATGGGCTCAACCCAACTTTGGTTTTCCCAACTGCAATAGAAGAAACCACTCCTATCATGGGAGGATTTCAAATTCAGTTGCAACCTCCATTTCGGCCTACCCCTCCGCAGCAATCCCTTTTTATATCACTTCGGCAGACCGGTCCAATTGACGAGTACCTCGAAAAGTTTCAAGTCCACATGGCCCGAACTCCTTCAGTTCTTCCTATCCAGCAGGCGCCCATCTTCACAGCGGGACTACATGAGCGCCTCCGCATGAATGTGGAATTTCAGGCCCCCGCAGATTTGACGACTGCCATGAGCTCACATCTGCGAGAAACGTCTGTTGTTGGATCACCCTCATCTTCATCTCCCAGACAACGAGGGTCTCAGTTGCAGCCCTCACCCTTTGTCGTCACACACACCAACCTCCTAGCTCAGGACCGCAATGTTGACCGTCCAGCCACCGTCCGTCGACTGTCAACACAGAAGATGAGTGATCGTCATGCCAAGGGTCTCTGTTACAACTGCGACAAGCCATATTTTTGTGGACATCGCTGCAAACGCCTCTATTGGCTGGAGGTAGATGACCGTTCTGCGGGAAGGGCTGTTGACACAGACACGAGGGATCCGACAACCTCCGCCACCACAGAACAAGATTGAGGGCAAGCTTATGGTCGGGGAGGGAGGAGATGTTATGGACCCGCATTTGGTCAGGTTATCTAGTTTCTATTTTAATTAAGAGCATTTTGATCCTCCATGTCTAAGCCCAAGGAGGGGCATTTTGGGAACCGTCTCTGACTATTATTAAGTCCCGGTTGGGGGCCAAGATGAATAGGCAAGTCATTTTCTAATTCTCCATCTCTCTTCTTAATTCTCTCTCTCTCTCTCTCTCTCTCTCTCTCTCTCTCTCTCTATCTCACGGAACGCCCTACCCGACGCCCTAGCCACAACCCGCCGATCGCGACTTCTGCGCGATCTTCCCCTCCCGTCGTCGCCCGCACCCCCGCACATGGCAGCCGCCAGCCACCAATAGTGCACCCCCTCCTCCGCCATAGGTCTTCCCGTCTCACGCCAGACCAACGCCCCCTCTCGGCGGTGGACCCGCTCTCAATCGACGACCCGTAACAAATTCATCATTAAGAATACTAAACAAACTTAGGCTCTATTTGGTTCGGCGTTTTGCCGCTCCGTTTGGGGCAAATGCCGCCGGAAGGCGGGTAAACAAATGAACCTCCGGCGGCGTTTGCTCCGTTTCCACCCGCCCGCCTTGAGAAACGCCCCAAAAAGCTCCGTTTGGAGAAGCCACCTCCCCCTCCGATTCAAACACTCCGTTTCCACCCGCCGGATCGACCCGCCACTGCCGAAACAAATGAAGCCTTACCTACAAGTCCCAAACATCATACTGCGCCTTCACAAGTTCAATAATTCCGCCACAAGACTAGTGTTTTATTATAAATCAACAACCAAAAGAATTATCATCCGGATGTGATGAAGGATAGATATAGCATATCTTTAAATAAAGATCAATGGTATTTGGATTTTAGATACACGCATAATCATCAGATTTGATTGGCAAAACAACTCCATTCCAAATTAAAATGTTTTACTAAATAAAATATGAAATGTAAAATTAAATATTCTCTTTAGAAGCCCAGACAAACATATTTATGAAGCTTTGCTCGTTGAGAATCAAAATGATCAATTACTACCTGAATTAATGCAAGAATATTTTTTTTGCCAAACAATTACTAGTAACTAAGGAAAAATGCACTCTAAAAACACAAGCAACAAAAACGATACATAATTATTTTATTTAAATAATTGAAATTGTGCAAAAAAAGACGATTACAGATGGCATGGTTGTAAACATGGTTACTTATTCCAAACTGTGCTCAAAAAAGTTAGATGTAGCATACTTCTAGCCAGTTGAAGAAGAGAAATATTAACAGCATGCACTTAATATAAGAAGTAATCCGCATGCGACGCCAAAGAAGTAAAATGAAAATATTACAATGTTGCTTGCTGAAACTAACAAAAACTTATCTTACCACAGATATATGCTTTCTAGAAGGATGTATATCAATCGAATGCACTATGCCTGTTGTGTTTTTTTGATCCCTGAAAAATAATGATTCCAGAATTAAAAGGTTGACAAACTATGAGTACCATAATTTCTTGTGTGAAGAGAATCCATAGTTCCAAATTAGAGTCTTATATAACTGATAAGAAATACAATGGAGATTAAAATTGTCACTTCACTGTTTTCAGCCATTGATTGAGTTGATCTAAGGGTTGTGAATTCTTAGATGTTGTTAGCATTCAAATATGCATATTCTCTTACATGTAGAGATATGCTTATAAAACTGCTAATCCAAAGTGGGACACAGCCTTTCTAGAGGAATGAAAATCAGCAGTTTAAAACAACATGAAAAATATAAAGGTAAACTATGTTGCACTTGGGTAACTTTGTTATCTAATTATTCTTGTTACCCACATCTTTGGGACAATGGGCAACTCAATGACAACACGTAATCCAACAATATAAGGTAGCATCACATCCTTAACTAACAGGAACAATTGGAAACAGAAAAAACCAAAAGATACGAGGATTGGACTATTTTTCCTAGAAGACTTACTCAATAGAAGTATCTTCTATGAAATATTATTCAGGTTGTTAAATGGACATCTCATTTATCATTTTTGCAGGTGATACAATTATGCTTTTGGATGGGAGAAAAAAATGTTAATATCACGTTTATGGTTGAAGAAATAAGAATCTGTATAGGGGAACTTCGCCAACACATCAAAAGGTTGATTTGGAGTCCCCTAAGTTTACTTCAGTGACCATCGAGACAACCAACAACCCTCGACTGCTAGAGCTTCTACCTCTTGGAACAAATTATTTGTGTCTAGTCCATTGAGATCTCTGTCCAAGGTGATTTTTTGATTCTCAAATCTTCCATAGACTGCTGAGGACAAGCATGTATACTTTTATTGGTGCATTAATTTTACATTTCATATCTCAATTCTTCCCTACTTTCGTGTTGCACTTAATTAATAATTTATTTAGGTTTGAGATTCACAGAGATTTCGGAGCAAGAGTGCTCGATCAGTGAGTTATTACGCACTCTTTCATGGCAAACCTCATGCTTGTCTCTGCATCCTTACCTCCTTTATGCATTCATTATTTCATTTGGGGGTCTTAGCTGGTAACCGGGTTGTTTCCCTCTCGACGATGAAGCTAATCCCCAACCTTGACCTTTGTTTGGGATCATATCTAGTATTAAGAATTTGACTCGATTTGGTAGGATTCTCAAGGGTAGCACGAAAAGAGTGCATTACCACTAGATGTCCAGTCAACTGTTGCGCCTCAACCCATTTTAAGGAGAACCAGCTAGCTCTGATTTGAGTGGCATTTCACCCCAAATCACAACTCATCAACTGTCATTTTTACTTTGACTGCTCTCTTTCTATGATTGAAACGATGCCTTCATTTCAATATCATATATTGAACCTTTATTTTGCTACATCAGTCTTTTCCCCAATGTAATTAATTAATAATCACTGCCATCATTTCTTTGCTTATAATTTTTTTCTGTTTGTTTTAATGACAAAAGAGGATTTACTAGTTTCTTATGGTCACAACAAACGAATGTTCTGCTACAGTTTTATTTGTGATGTACATAAACTTGCAAGAACAAAGAAATTACACCAAGAACAAATTCGAACCACAGATCTCATCTTGTATAATTTATATAAGCATTTTAACCAATATAAATAAAAAATAAATCAATGTTTATGTAATTAAATAATTGTTATAGTATAATACAAATTTTTTGCGCTCACAATGTATAGTGCATGTGTAATTTTTTTAAACATTTTTGTAATTTTAAAGAGGCAGATGAGTAGTTTGATAATTTAGAACAAACAAATCACCATAACATTGTTCTCCCAAACAAATAATAGTTCAGCTTTATTATGAACATCACTGAAAATCTACGAAGCATAGATACGCTATTTTTAGGC
This sequence comes from Platanthera guangdongensis, assembly GCA_039583875.1. Classification (NCBI taxonomy): domain Eukaryota; kingdom Viridiplantae; phylum Streptophyta; class Magnoliopsida; order Asparagales; family Orchidaceae; genus Platanthera; species Platanthera guangdongensis. Next base: position 151,268,274 of record CM077154.1, read on the forward strand.
CTATACCTGTACCAAGTACGTTTCCGGTACGGATACACATACCATACGCGCTGATACCATTGTTTTCTCGCTGATACTGTAAGAGCGCTCTTTTAGGTTTCTCGGTTCATTTTTTCCATCGACCTGCTGCTCCTGTTTCCCGCTGCCGCTCATGTTTCCTCTGCCGATCCTGCTGCTGCTGCCGCTGAAGATCCCACATTGTCGTAATTGGTAAGTTCTTCTTCCTCCTCTTCTTCCTCCTCTTCTTCCTCCTCCTCTTCCTATTCCTCTTCTTCCACCTCTTCTTCTTCCTCTTCTTATTTTTCTTCCTTTGCTCTTCTTCTTCCTGTTCTTATTTTTTTTCCTTTGCTCTTCTTCTTCTTCTTCTTCTTCCTCTTCCTCTTCCTCTTCGTCCTCCTCTTCTTTTTCCTCGTCTCATTTTTTTCTCTTCTTCTCCCTCTTCTTATTTTTTCTTTTTTTCTTCTTCTTCCTCTTCTTATTTTACTTCCCTTCTTCTTCTTCTTCTTCTTCTTCTTCCTCTTCTTATTTTTTCCTTCTCTTCTTCTTCGTCTTCCTCTTCCTCTTCCTCCTCTTCTTTATCATGCACAATGGCTTGATGGAGGGCCAAATAGAGTTGATCTAAATACAAATGAGGAGATTTCTTTGGAGAAGAATACATGCTTAAGAAAATACTTTCCTGAAGTGGTGAAGAGGAATATAGTAATCAATGAGCTATCTAGATTTATGGGATTTCGTCAAGCTTTTAGTGAGCCGGATAGTTTGGAGAGTTGAGCTTCATTATTGCCCAAAAATTGGTGAAGTTATTATGGAACTTCAACACCTAAATTACAAAAATTGCTTTGAAGCTTTTAGGTAAATCTTCTTCATCATCCTGCTGTGAGATAAATTGGAGCACATACTCATTCATTCACTCTTCGAGAAGCAAGAAAATTTTACCACAACGAGCTGATGATTTGTTGTATATGCATAGTAATCTACGCTTATTATCGAGAAGAAACAAAATCTACAATCAAGGAAGGAGTAGAATGCGGGATATAGGAGGAGATGCATTGGCAAATCCTTTTGATGGAGTTATCAAGCTTATGATTATCAACTTGTCTTTAGATGAGCCAGAAATTAAAGATGCTTTGATCTCCAACATTACGGAGGAAGATGAAGAAAAAGAGTGACGATCATTGTTAAATTTGAAATGATTATGAATATTTTATGTCTAAGAACTTCATGTTATATTGCATTAGTTATGCACTTGTACTTCAATTGATTATTTATACTTCATATTTTATTTTTTTGAGAATTTATAATTGCATTTATAATATATACATATATATATTTATTATATTTAATACAACGTATCTCGTCGTACCCGTACCTTATTTTTTAAATTTTGTCGTACCGTCGTATCGTATACATATCGTAAACGAAAATATTATTTCTCTAAACAATATGTAGCTTTTCCTCCCAATGATTGCATTCGCAATTTTGTACATCATCGCCGCCAACCCAAAGAGATCCAAAGATGAACATTTTTTTATTGCCCAACTTCATAGTCATACAACATTGTCGGCCTAGTAGACAGTTTTATAAAATTTATCTTTAAGTCTTCAGTTATCATCTTTCTAAGTAATACTTTTGAGATACTTGTTAATTTTAATCACCCAATCTTTACACTAGAGGTTATATAATTAGTTATATTTTCATATTCTGAATAATCAATCCAAGAAACATAAACATATCGCACTTAATAAGATGAAATTGATAAATGTTAATATACACAATTAAATTGCAAATCAGATAATCAATCTTTGTTCTACTGTGCTGAAGCTCTCTATCTTCTAAAGAATATCATCATCGCTTTACCAATTAAAATTATATTGTCAGCGAAAACCATACACCAAAAAACTTTGCTTTGGATATCTTTTGTAGGTATGTATATACATTGCAATTATAAAAGATACAAACTCAATTGTGATTGATGCATTACTACTATGACTGAAATTTATATGATCGCTCCAACAACTACTTTTAATATTATCTACTGCTCAATCAAACAAATTTTGAATAACTACAATACCTTTGACATGCATTACTTCTCTAAACTGCATCAAATCAATTTTCATGGTACTAATTCATATTTTTTATTAACAAAAAACATATGAATATTTTTTCTCTATGTTTTCTATAAAATTTATCAATTATCTTAACACAAAAATATCATCTATAGTTGATTTTCCTCGTTGAAAACTGAACTGATTCATTGAAATTGATTTACTTTTTAATTCTATGTTTGATAACATTACCCCCAACTTCATTCTCCACACAGGTTTGAATCCTCTATAATTAGTATAATCTTGAACATTTCCTTTGTTCTTAAATATTAGCATCAAGACACTCCTTTCCAATCATTTGGCATTCAAGATCTTCAAAATTCCATTGAAAATATCCATCAATCACTTCACTGTATATCACAAATAATTTTTCATTTCTCAATAGGCATCTCATCAAGATTTAATGTCTTACATTTATGCATTTTTGTTTCCTATGAACTTCCAAAATATTTTCTTCCATAATAATCTAATTTAATAACTCAAAATAATATTTATATCACCATATCTTCATCTTTAATTAAGATTCTATTATCTTGACTTTTAATACAAAAAAATTATATATGTAAGCTCCTTGGGTCATGTAATAGGGAAGCAATGAATCAATCCTCTTACAATCTCTTAGCTTGCTCTTCTCCTCTCTTTTTACCCTTAGGTTGAGCTCAGGAGCTCTTCTCCTCTCCTTAAGTTGAGCTCTGTCAATTTTTTTTCATTTACAAGTGCCACTCCTTCAGTTGCTTCCTCTAAAGATAGATGGTCAGCAATAATTTAGTTTTTTATCACAATGGCGTATTAACTCCAAGTATAATACATTACATTGAATCACCATAGCAAACATGATTCAAATGTTGCTCATTTTCGAAAATCGAATATTTATGTGAGAATAACAATGAAACTTACTAAGCTTAAATATGTTTTGCTTCATCTACAAAGAATAAAGTGAAGCTAATAAACCAAAAATATCTTCCATATATCTATATCATATCCTTGTCTTATATTATTTTAAAATGTATTGTTCGCACGTATGCATTGTCTATCTGTGTGTCTATGCCAATAGGATACCAAAGGTAATTCAAACTAAAATTACGCATAAAGATATTAAAGGTTATTCAAACTAGAATTATGCATAAAGATGGAAGGAACACAGAAGTACTAAAAAAATTCCAATAGTTGGAATAAGGGTAAGGATGATGATATTTTCAAATGAATTGGAAATAAATACATGGGTTATTGGTGTTATTAGAATGTACGTAATGTAAAACAAACTGCTAAGAGAGCTTGCACAAGTCCTTTGATCATCCTTGGACTTTTCACAAGTATAATTACTTGTAAAAATATTAAGAATATTTATGAAGTTCAATCAATAAGTACTTTCCATGTTGTGGGACACGAATCAACAACGTAAAACTTTCAGCTTTGCATTTAACGAGGTGGATGAAAAAAAAACGGATCGAGTTCCTCAAATCTAACAATGATTTAGGCATTCTAGATGAACATGTAAACTAAAATAAGGATGGTTGAAAGATATATGATTCTGTTAAGATTCAAATTTACCAACGAATCACAACAAATATCATCAAATATATTTAGCAACACATAAATTTAATTTCAATTCTTATGGAAGTCTGTTCTTTGAAATCTCAATTAATTTCTTGCACAGTTAGAGACAATCACTGAAAATTAGATGTTTTGATTTTACAGTTGAATTTCTAATGTGAAAACTAAATGGGTAAGGGGTGATGATTGTTCCAAGGAAAGAAAAGTCTTCTCACATAATTATATTATCATAGATAGAAGGTTGGAGATGGAAGCATCGCGGCTTCTTGTTTCTAGGAGACTTTCGTATGTTCAATTTCACAAATTCAATCCGTTCAAATTAAATGCACTTTGAATCATTTAAGTGAACATTTGGTTTGTTTTTATCTACCATGTAATGTTATTTGTAGATATAAGCACTAGATTTATTGACATCTTGAAATAGCAATTGCTTAAATGAATCTAAGTTTTATTTCAAAGGCATCAAGATGGCAACTAAATTCAAAATATCCAAATATCAAGTTATCTAGTTGCTAAACTACATAACCCTAAAAGTATAAAATAACCAATGATTATTATAGATTAAGGGGTGGATTGGTTTGGAAGCCTCTTGCAAAAATGAAAGGCTTGCTTGCCTACATTTCACCCTTGTGGTAGAACCCTTCCTCGGACTCTCGTTGAGCGGGGATGCTTTGTGCATCGGGCTGCCCTTTTAAGAGGTGCATTGGTATAGAATTGCTTGCATGATGGTGTTACTAACATGGCATTAGAATCGACGTTCTAAGGTATGATTGTATGTGACTGGTAAGATGTAAAAATCTACATATGTAGTGCCTCTTGGTTGATGTACAGCCTGTATTATGCGAGTAGGACGCGTATTAGGGGACGGAACGGGGTAGACTCGACATCCATTGTTGTACTCGCCTACCCATCAAGGTAGGATTGTCGTACTCGCCCTCAGTGAGGAGCAGCCAATATTGACTTGAAAAGATCTATATATAAAAGTCTAAGTCTCATATCGCCTTAACTACTCCCCGACATCAGCAAGTAGCAGTCAATATCGACTTAAAGAGCTTTAGATATAAAAGTCTGTCCCATATCGACTAGATTACTCACCGACATCAACAAGCAGCAGCCAATGTCGACTAGAAGACACTTAGACAAAGAAATCATGTTTTGTATGTCGAATAGTGTGCAACTGAGTTGGGCGAGTAGGTCGAGCATTAGGAGACGGAACGGGGTAGCCTCGATATCTATGGTCGTACTCGCCAATCTACCAAGGCGGATCGATGTGCTCGCCCCCTTGGGAGCAATTGTAGGCGAGTTCAAATCGTCGGGGCATACTCTCCTAAGTTCGTGAGTTCTTTCTCGCCTCAAGTATCTGTCTTTTCCTAAGAAGGCCTCTCGCAAAAAGAAGGGTGCGGATAGCGTAATCAGACTACCAGCAGACCATATGGGTCTGTGAATATCAATTAATTAAGGCAGAGGTAACTATTTGCATATCAAATATGACAGTTTTTCCCTCAGATCGGTTTATCTAAAAATAGAACTCTCAATCCCTCAAATCAGGCAATCTTGCTTCCCCTTTAAAGAGTCTGAGATCCTCCTTGCTCTAGCTTGTTGTCTGAGGGATTGGCTCAACTCCTGGTTGTGAGAGGGGAAGTGGCATTTAACTTCTGGGTTAGCGGCGGGACCTCCTCGATGCAGCCTGAGTGACGGTCTTCTCTATAGATATCCACCTACCATTAGTGAGAACCGGTCTCAGGCTCGAAATACTGATTTTTTCGGATCTGACGACGAAAGAAGTAACCAGAATCACCACCTCAGTTTGAACTCCATTGAACCGGTATCCGAATTTCAGCAGTTGACATATAAAAATTACTGTTTTAGAACATACAACCATTTAATATCATCCAAAAATGTTAACCAACCAGCATCTTTAAAGTAAAATAGCATTACATTACAATATTTTTGAACCAAACAACATCTCAGGTAATGTCACAATATCAAGCATGTTGTATTTGATAGATAGCATTACTATCTGAGTAAATTATCAAGAAAACATTGAGCCAAAATGACTTGAGCTCCATTTGGCACGGAATTTTGCTCCCATTAATTTTTGACAAAGACGTCACTATCATGGAATGCATGTTTGGCATGACAATGGTTACGACACCCACCAAGAAAAGAAAACAAGTTTTTAACATAATAAAGTTTCTTAGGTGACGAACGATGATTCATAACCACTGTGTTCATGACCATCACCGTCATGCCAAACGGAGCCTTAGTGAATGTGATTTTCATTTAATATCAAAATGCACTAACAACAACACTCAAGCCTTTATCCCACTATAGTGGGGTCGACTATATCAAAATGCACTAACAAAAGGGAAAAAAAGAAGTCATGAAGTTCTTAAGAAGCCAAAATCACTTTTAGAGAAGGAAGCAAATGTGTGAAAAGCTATGGCAAACAGACACAAAGGCCAAAAAATCATCTTTAGCGTTCAAAAAAATTCAAAAAAAGGAATAAGTTCTTAAGAAGCCAAAATCACTTTTAGAGACAATTTTATGTGTGTGAAAAGCTATGGCAAACGGACACAAATGCCAAAAAAATCAGCTTTAGGGTTCCAAAAAATCCCTATAAGCCCTTTAAACAGGGAAATATAAGCGGCTCACCAATTCCCTTTGAACTGGGATACCAATCCACCAGGCTTCCTCTTGTCCCACCACTGCAATCCAAAACCAAACCCTCCGGTGGCGAACTCCGCCTGCGACCCCCAACTCACGGCAGTATAAGAAATCAACCCCCGGTTATCATGCAACTGCCGGCTATCAAGCCTCCCTCGCCAACAGACACCAGATTAACCCTTCCGTCCTCACCCACGCTTACACACTCATGTCCACCAGACTGTAGATCCACGGCCGAGACCGGACCATTGTGCAGAGGCTGATGACATTCATCCGTTGATAGCTCCAAATCAATGGATACATCCACAGGATCCACAAAGAGGAAGTGAACGGATCCGGCGAATGTGGATACTGCGGCAACGACGTGCTTCTGATGGGTCTCGGAGGTGCGGAGGGCAGATATTCGCGACGGAGATGGCCAATTAGATCGGAGATGGAGAAGTGGTTTGTTAGGGTTCCGGCTTTCGGGGCTGAAGCTTAGGGAATGGATCTCGACGGCGGAGGAGGCGTCGTCGGTGTCGTGGACAGCGGTGGCGATGAAGCGGTCAAAGGCGGAAACTGGATGTAGCCACCGGACCGCGTCGACGGACTTAGACTGTGGATACCGGAAGAGCTGGAGATCGCCGGAATCCGCCATTTCACCTACTGGCGCAGGGTTTAGAAGGTGGGGTTTTGCTCAGCGGGACTGCATCTATAGAAACGGTGACGATAGAAACAGTATCATCAAATCAAATTAATCAGAGCCCTTCGATTTTAATTTTGTTTAATCTAGAGCGCTGATATTTGCAGGCCTTAAAAGGATATTTGCAGGCCCATTTTTTAAAATCCACCTAATTTAAAACATAAATAAAAGATCCTAATTGCAGCCCCATCTTATGATTTCTCCTCTACAAAGCTCGGACCGGTCCAACCGGTCGGGCCGCTGGTTGGACCACCGCCCGGTCCGGTCAAGGCTAGTGACCGGGTAGAACAAAGGACCGTCCAAGAACCAGAAAATCGGGTGGGCGGGCCGGTGAGCAGGGAACCGGGCTCGGGTTTACCAAATCGGGCGGGCCAAAGAGAATAATTTAATATCCAAAATGTTGAGGGTGTGAGGATTCAAACCCCTGCCATCTAGAAAGCTGTCATAGTGTTGAACCACCAAGCCAATTGCTTTTCTGTTTTACTTTTAAAATATATTATATACATATACATATTAACATAAATATAAAATAAATTAATATTTCACTCTTATATGTATTAAAAATGATTAAATCCTCTCATTTTTATTCCTTTTTCAACTATATTTGGTGATTGTTAACCGCAACCCGTTATTTTGTTAGTCGCACCCCAAAATTTTCCAAATTTTCGCGCATTTTTTAAATACGTCTTGTACATGCAATATCAGGAAAAGTGTTCAACACAAAAGTTGTAGATATTGACGAGATCTACAACTTTCGTGTTGATCACTTTTCCTAAAAATACATGTACACGACGTATTTTGGAAATATGCTCAGGTTTTGCGCCTTTTTGAAATACGTCTTGTACATGCAATTTCAGGAAAAGTGTTCAACACGAAAGTTGTAGATCTCGTCGATATCTACAACTTTCGTGTTTGAACACTTTTCCTAAAATTGCATGTACAAGGCTTATTTTGAAAAATCGCAAATAATTGTTAGATTTTGGGGTGCGACTAGCCAATTACGGGTTGCGGTTAACAATCAGCTTATATTTTTGCATATAAACTAAAAATTATGTCAATATATAAATGAATATGCCGATGTATCATATAATATAGATGGATGATTTTCAACTGGTGACATCAAGCATGAGAGAGAGAACTCAAAATAGTTGCGGTCTTGCAGGGGGCAAAAGTATTATTTATCAATCTAGTATCACTAAAACCAATTCAAGATTTTCAATGTGAATTGAAAACAATTCGAAATGTCATTTTTTAATTTTCAAAAAATTGTTTGAAAGATAAAATTTAGATTTTGTTTCAATGATATAATTATATTTTTTGTTTTATTTCATATTAATAATTAGTAGGAGGAAAAAGTTAAAGAAAATCAATTTAAATTTTTTTAAAAAAAGGGCTGCAAATATTCATTGGGCCTGCAATATCGATTTGGGGGTTGCAAATATCCAAGGGCTGCAAATATCGATTATGGGTCTGCAAATATCAGCGCCCTTAATCTAATGCATATATTACTTATTAAATGAAAAATTTAAAACAAAATGAGGAGATGAAGATATATCTTTTTAAAATAAAATAAAAAGTTAAAAACACACAAAGGAGATAAAATTGAAAAAAATATATATGAATGCTTCGTCAAATAATATCTTTATTCTTATATATAATATGCATATAATGTACCCATAAATTCAAATTTATGGAGAAAGTGTTAGTATATTATGCAGTTTATGTTCATGGACTCAGATTGCGCTGAAGCCCAGCATATATAACACATTATTTTTAGGCTCCATTTTAATTAAGGTTTTGTTTATGGGATCATAACCGCTTGATCAGTAAAAATAAGTTCTTCAGTCGAATCCTAAGACTGCATAATTGTAAGTAGTATCTCTTAATTCATAATATTACAAAAACTTACTCTTTCAATTTGCAACATTACAAAACATCCTTTATTAATTAACATATATGTTGTAACCTCGGATCATATTTGATGTATAAACTCAAAATTATGATCGACAAACTAACCCGAGATCGACTCGATATGGCCAAACATCAAACCGAAGTACGTTTATGAGCAGATCCGACATGACCCAAAGATCCTGAGAAACAAAGAAGGGGAGAAACAACCCACTCAAAAATGAACCAAACATATTTTGTTTGGACCCGACCTGGTCTATTTTGGTTCAACCCAAATCACCATAACATGGTCCTGTGATTAACAATGAAAACTGAGGGCAAGATAAAACAAATTTTCAAATCATTATTATCATCACTAAGAAAAACTTCGGGTCAGTTTGTTTCGATGGTTGCGGTTACGAAAGGAGCTGTGAGAATGGAGCTTTAAGAATTGAGCTGTGGAAATGGAGCTATTCAGAATGGAGAAACAGTTTGGTAAAATAGCGGTGATAGAACTGTTTAGAATGGAGAAACAGTTTGGTAAGATAACGGTGGCGTTTCTGTTACATTTTATTTTTAAAATAAATTACAAATATATTAAATAAAATAGATTATAATTAATATTTATTATAAGTGTACTTTAATAATAATATTAATAGTGATAATAATAATATAGTTTGTATTGGCTGCGGGTAGAATAATATTCATAATGTTGATAATAATAATTAATAATATTAATGATGTTTTAATAATAGTATATATATATATATTAATAATATTAATTAATATTTAATAATTAATGATGATTTAATAATATTAACAGTGATTTTCACCATCAAATCACCGGAGGAGTGTGTGTGTGTGTGTGTGGGGGGGGGGGGGGGGGGGGTACGATTTCTCTCCGGCTTCCATGTTAGAGGAGAGCTCCGGCATCCGTAGCAAAATCACCGGCAGGGGGAGGGGGTCGCCGGAGGAGGGGGGAGTATGGCTTCTCTCCGGCTTCCAGGTTAGAGAGAGAGAGAGAGAGAGAGAGCTCCAGCATCGATGGCAAAATCGCCGACGGGGGGAGGGGGGGTCGCCAGCGTCCATGGTAGAGAGAGATAACAGCTCTAGCAGCAGGCCTGCTTCCATGGAAATTACTATTCATCATCTTCCATTAGCTAATAACAGTCAACGCCAACGGAGCTTTGAAAAAGGAGCTCTTGACAGCTTTGGGAATGCAGCGATCCGACGTGAGTTTTCACCCTTCATTTCCAACGCAACGCCGAAACAAACTCCACAAAAAAAATCGTTGTGGTCCGACAGCAATAGAGCTGTGACGCGGAAACAAACTGACCCTTCATCTTTCGCGCACGCGCACGCGCACGCGCACGCGCACATATATAGGGTTATTTACGGGAACTTTCCCTCAAAATTTGCATAATTACAACATGTCACCTATAACTTTCAAAATTACAAAAACCACTCCTCAGGACCTCAATGTTTGCATTTATAAAATAAATGCACAAAAATACCTCCGTGGAATAAATCTTTAGGGCAGCTTTTATTGTGCATGGATGTTATGAAATATAAACATTGAGGGGATAATTATAATTTCAAAAGTTAGAGGATGCTCGATGCTCTCGGGCGGCCTTCGGCCGCATCCAGGCGGGCTTTGCCCGCCTGCTCACGAACTTCGCCCGTGCTCGATGCGTCACTGCGAGCTCCGCCCGCCTATAAGTTGTTGTGCACGCACCCAAAATCTTTTTTTTTCAAAACATATACATATGAGTACTTAAAATGACCGCAAAAATATGAAGTACTATTCCTTATTTTATTTTATAAAATTTTACAAATTTTAATCTATAAAAATTAATTTATCTCTTTTTTTCTCTCTCTCTTTATCACTCCCCCCTCTCTCTCTCCTTATATCTCCCGCCCCTCTCTCTCCCTCTCCCTCCTCTCTCTCTCTCTCCAAATTTTCTCCTCATGTTCTCTCTAAGAGGCGAGAAATTAATGTTTTTACGTCAAAACGTAAATTTTTTTATAAAATAAAATTTTTAATATCGATTTATATTTTTTACGATTATTTTGAGTACTCATATGTATATATTGCGGGCACTGCCCGCCTTGATGCGGACGCAACCCGCAACGACGTATCGAGCACGAGCGAAGCACGGGCGAAGGCGGGTGAAGCCCCTGCGGAGGCGTGCGAAACCCGCATAGATGCGGCCGAAGGCCGCCCGAGAGCATCGAGTACAGCGTAACCCGTGCGAAGATACTCGTTTATTATATAAAACAATATAGATATTTGAAAGAACGTTGACCTTTTAATTTCAACCGTACGATCACTTAGAATTATTTCCAGCCATCCGATCAAAATGCTATTTTGGTTTTACCAAATCCCGACCCTGGATATCGCGCAAAATCAAATCACAGCTTTTTTTGACCGCTTCTCTACCTCACTTAGGGATCGGTGTGTGTGTGTGTGTGTGTGTGTGTGTGTGTGTGTGTGTGTGTGTGTGTGTGTGTGTGTGTGTGTGTGTGTGTGTGTGTGTGTGTGTGTGTGTGTGTGTGTGTGTGTGTGTGTGTGTGTCTATAGACACACACACGAGTGCCCGACACGGGGCTCCGCCCCTACGGCCAGGTGAGACGTACCCGGCCGACGACGGCCCCACCTCGATGCTCTCGGGTGGTCTTCGACCGCATTCAGGAAATGGATGAGGGCGAAACCGACCGGCGACTGTTGTGAAATTGGGACCGGATCCGCGACTACGGTGGTTCGCCGCGGATCTAGCAACAGAAGCTAATCTGAGCAATAATATGATAAACGAAATTTGAATCCAAAACCAAGCAAAACCACAGACGACAAAATATATATGTGGTTTGGAGTTGGGACTCATACTCCACGGGGAGAGCGCGCTAGAAAGATCCACTAAAACACTGATGAGGTTACACAGATACAACCAGAGACCAAACAAATATGGTCGAACAACAAAGGAAGGACAAAAGAAACGCAAATCCTGAAGAATCGATATCGTCGGGCGATATCGATGTCACCGGGCGACAACCCTGTTCTTCTTCCCGATGGATCCGTCGTTCCTGCACCTGTTGTCGCCGCCTGGAGCTGTCTGCCGCCGCTGGACAGAGCCGCCTCCACCTGAATCCTCCTGCAACGCTGCCTCCTGGAGCTGCCTTCCGCCGCTGGACAGAAACGCCCTCCGCTGAGTTGAGCCGATGCGCCGCCTCCGCCGCAGCACGCCTGCTGCTGCCGCCGCCGCGCCTCGTCTGAACTGGAGCTGTCGCCGCCGCCGCTTGAACACCTCTTGATGCCGCCTGGAGATCGCCGCTGCAACCGCTGCCGCCGCCTCTGATCCTCCTGCACCGGCGAGGTCCGTTCGTTGTCGCTGCCGCCGGAAAGAGAAACTCCTACAGAACCTTTCTCGTCACACTCTCGGAAAGCTCCTTACTGGTGGTTGAGTCTGGATCCACTCTCTCGGTTTCTTGCTTGATTGTACTCTTTTTGTAGCAGCCCCCTCCCAAACATATATATAGGAGCACCCCCTCTCCTAACTAGGAAGAAGAGTGTCATCAATGGTTTCCATTGATGGCGCCGCCAGATGAGGAAGGAGGTCAGCCGGCCCTTAATGACCCTTGTCAAAACTGAATGGATTTCAATTAAACGATAGGCTTGGATAGAAATAACCCCAAATCCCTCCCAAAAAATCAGTCATCTCATTTAATGACCATTCCCATAATAAGAGGTGACCATGGATCGTGGACGTGGCGCAATCCGGACGGTCCGAGTCCATGCGTGAGGTGTCACAATCCTAACAGGCGACGACGGGTTTCACCAGCCCCATCAAGGTGGATTTCACCCGCAACATATAGATATGAGTACTAAAAATGACCGTAAAAAATATACATAATTATTACAATTTTTATTTTGTAAAACAATATACGTTTTGAGCTAAAAATATTAATTTTAACTTTAATAAAGTTGATTGATTTAGGCAGCTGTTAAAGGCAAACCTATTTTCGATAGTCGCCCACCAAAAAACAAAAAACCCTCTATTTTTTTCTTTCGCCTGTTATTACGACGCAAACCTTCTCGCCCCCCAAATCGCAAACCCTTCGGTTACCCCGATAACCGCTGATTTCCGCTCCTCCCGCCGGTAACGCCGAGAGGAGAAGACGCGACCGCTTCCCCGTCGTCGCGCCCCGCGTCGCCCTAGTCACCGCCGCAATCCCCATTACTGTCGTTCATCCATTCCCCGGACACCTGAAAGGGTTACGCCATGGAGAACAGTAGTTGGCAAGAAGGTAAACAGAGCTTCGATTCTTTACCCATTTCAGTTTGCAGTTAGGGTTAGGTACTTATTGACCTTCTGATAGCGCCGGCCCGCCACCGTTGGAAGACACGACGCCCGCGCACAATCTTCGCCCCAACACAAGGAAGTCCTACCGCGACATGCTCCGCTACAACACTTGAGTCCGATCGACCAAAATGTTAGGCGGTCACGGACATTCGATTTCATTTAATTTACTGCATTTATTTTGAGTCAAACACTTGAATGGCTTGGATGAGATCGTGGATTTGTGTGGTTGGGAGTGCTCCTCATGTGGAGTATATTACTCTCCTCCACATCCTAAAAACCTAACATATATTGAGTTTTATTTTGAGCAATAGCAGCCTCCCTCTCTCCCGTGAGGTAGGAGACGATCCCTTCCCATCAGAGCGATTCCGATCGGAACCGTCCGGTGCGACGCCGGCGGCCGCGCCTCTCGTTCCTCCCTCCGGCGAAGTGCAGCCCGCTGTTCGCCACACCTCTCGACCGCAAGGCGACCGCCCTCCTGCCTCCGGCCGCCCGTGACCCCATCGCCGGCGCCGGTTAGCAATAGCCGATCGGCTAGGTCCGACCCGGAGCGACCGGCTACGCTCGGCAAGGTTTCCGACCGGCCACTTCGTCGTCCGCTACTCATCCGCTTGGGTCAGATCTCGCCGCCCTCTTTGGCTCCGGATTCATCCGGATTGGGGTAAAGCGTTTCTCATCTCCACCTTGTGTGATTCGTCTTTACTTTCGTGAATTTTTGTGGTTGTGATAGAGTCGTGTGTGGTCGGAAATAGCGGATAAATCGGAACGTTGAAAGTGTGACGCTCGTCTCCAACCCCTTTGATCGGAGAGGGGTCAACGCCGGCGACTAGTCGCTTGTTGGAGTTGGTATTCACCGGCTCGGGATCTCCACTCCAAAATTGTGTTCTCCGCAAGTCCCTTGCGTAGGATTGGAGTGTGCAGGCGTTATAATAAAATTTCGTTCTAATTCGGAGACGGTGACGTTAGGTCTCGCTTGTCAGATTTTGAGTTTTGTCTAAAATTAACGCGCGTGTTGGACAAACGATGCCTCTCACATCGCCAAACTCTATTTCAAGGAGGTTGTTAGTCACCGCGGGCTACCCAAGACTATTGTCTCGGATAGAGATGTTAAATTCACCTCTTATTTTTGGAAACACTATGGATGTTGGTTGGCACAAAACTCCTTTTCTCCGCGGCATACCATCCCAAACGGATGTGCAAACCGAGGTGGTCAACCGGAGCTTGGGCAATTACTCCGTTGCTTAGTTAGTGATCACAAGGGCACTTGGGATCTCATCCTACCCCAAGCCCAACTGGCTTATAATAACTCCAAAAATCGCTCCACGGGTCTTTCACCGAATGAAATTGTGCATGGTTACAACGCACGCGTGCCTATTGACTTGATTCCGCTACACGGCGTATAAATCAAGCCAATTTGCCAGCGACTTCGCTCACCATTTTACATGCGTTGCACAACGAGATCCGCCTCCGATTATCCACTACGTATGACGCTTACCGATCTCATGTGAATGTGCACAAGCGGGCTCACACGTTTGTTGTTGGAGATTTAGTACTTGTGAAATTAATTCCTGAACGGTTACCTACGGGTTCCATAAAGAAGCTAGCCAACCGGCGTGCCGGCCCTTTTAAGATTTTAAAAAGTTGGGTGACAATGCGTACGTACTCGAATTACCTTCCGATTGGGGCATACACCCCGTGTTAATGTTTCCGACCTTACACTATTCCATGAAACACCACAGGAATTACATCCCTTCTCTCTTCTCTTCTCCACACGACCATTCTCTTGGGTTTGGGAGCGACCAACATTTACCCACATCTGCCACCCGGGGAGCTCCCGTCCTCACCGTCTAGTGAGCCGCCGCTGTTATTTTGCCTGCTACTAATGTTTTTTCCAGGTTCCGAAGATTGCATTTGTTCCAGCTCAGATTTTAGATGCTGAAGTTATGCTTCCCCTGACGGGAGTGTGCACCGCTACTTAGTTCGTTGGAAGGACCGCCCCGATTGTGACGCCACTTGGGTGACCGCCAACGAGATGGAGCGTCTTGACGAGGACATGCAGCACCGTTACCGCTTAGACCACTCACCGGTGACGAGTGGTTTCGAGCGGGGGAGGATTGATAGCGCCGGCCCGCCACCGTTGGAAGACACGACGCCCGTGCACAATCTTCGCCCCAACACAAGGAAGTCCTACCGCGACATGCTCCGCTACAAACACTTGAGTTCGATCGACAAAATGTTAGGCGGTCACGGACATTCGATTTCATTTTAATTTACTGCATTTATTTGAGTCTAAAACACTTGAATGACTTGGATGAGATCGTGGATTTGTGTGGTTGGGAGTGCTCCTCATGTGGAGTATATATACTCTCCTCCACATCCTAAAAACCT
Source organism: Platanthera guangdongensis (assembly GCA_039583875.1). Classification (NCBI taxonomy): domain Eukaryota; kingdom Viridiplantae; phylum Streptophyta; class Magnoliopsida; order Asparagales; family Orchidaceae; genus Platanthera; species Platanthera guangdongensis. Next base: position 151,283,912 of record CM077154.1, read on the forward strand.
AACATATATTGAGTTTTATTTTGGGCAATAACAGCCTCCCTCTCTCCCGTGACAGGAGCCGATCCCTTCCCATCGGAGCGATTCCGATCGGAACCGTCCGTGTGCGACGCCGGCGGCCGCGCCTCTCGTTCCTCCCTCCGGCGAAGTGCAGCCCGCTGTTCGCCACCTCTCCGACCGCAAGGCGACCGCCCTCCTGCCCTCCGGCCGCCCGTGACCCCATCGCCGGCGCCGGTTAGCAATAGCCGATCGGCTAGGTCCGACCCGGAGCGACCGGCTACGCTCGGCAAGGTTTCCGACCGGCCACTTCGTCGTCCACTACTCATCCGCTTGGGTCAGATCTCGCCGCCCTCTTTGGCTACGGATTCCATCCGGATTGGGGTAACGCGTTTTCTCATCCCACCTCGTGTGATTCGTCTTTACTTTCGTGAATTTTTGTGGTTGTGATAGAGTCGTCGTGTGTGGTCGGAAATAGCGGATAAATCGGAACGTTGAAAGTGCGACGCTCGTCTCCAACCCCTTTGATCGGAGAGGGGTCAACGTCGGCGACTAGTCACTTGTTGGAGTTGGTATTCACCGGCTCGGGATCTCCACTCCAAAATTGTGTTCTCCGCAAGTCCTTGCGTAGGATTGGAGTGTGCAGGCGTTATAATAAATTTCGTTCTAATTCGGAGACGGTGACGTTAGGTCTCGCTTGTCAGATTTTGAGTTTTGTCTAAAATTAACGCGCGTGTTGGATAATTGTGTGTGAGTGGTACTTTAACTGCATCAATTTCCCTGTTGCTTCTTATTGCTCCGCGCCCGCATTTTCTTTCAGTTTTTTTCGTTAGTTTAGGGTTTATTATTCGAGCTGTTGTAATTGATGGCATTGATGTGCATTGTTGGTAGATGATTTTAACAGGTCATATTCCTTTCTTTGAACTCAACAATGGGATTTCTTCCTTCCCTTATCCTCCTTGTCAGTGAAACTGATTTTAACATGTCATATTCCTATCTGAATGCAGTTGCTAAGATCTGGTTTGTTGATTTTTTCAGACACAAATTCAGATGGGGAGAAGATGGGAGAGGGGTGGGGGGGAATGCTCTAAGGAAGGTATTATATGCTCTGTTGTGTATGAATTTGGATGCTCTGTTGTGTTGTTTTGGTATAGTTTTGTATGGTTTTTCCAAACCGATGCTGTGTGTTTTTGTATGGTTTTGTATGCTCTGCTCATGTATGGTTTTGGATGCTCTGATGTGTGGTTTTGTCTTGTTTGTATGGTTTTGTATGGTTTTGCATGGATTTGTATGGTTTTGTATGGTTTTGTATGTTTTATATGGTTTTTTCAGTGAACTCCTACTGGCTGTGTACTCCGAGCTGTTGTAAGTGATGGCTCTGTTGTGTATTTGCAGTGGAATTTGATGTTGCGTCTAGTTTTGAGACCGAACAACTCTTTCCCTCCAGAGAATCACTTGTTGAGTGGGTTCAAGGTGTTGGCTTAAGTTTGTGTTTCGTTGTGACGATAAAAGGTTCAGACAAGCTAACAGCTCGACTCACATCTCGTATTTTCTTGGGTTGTGACAGAGAGGGGGAAATACCAGGCTAATCAAAATAGGAAGGCTTTTGTGAACAAAAAAAAAATGTAAGAGAAAATCATCAAGTAAGCGGTGTGGTTGCTCATTCAATGTCAAAGGCCAAAAATCAGCAAATGTTGATGAATGGAAGGTTATCGTTGTTTGTGGTAAGCATAACCATGAAAATGTTCATTTGGAGGCACACGCGTATGCTAGCCGGTTAAATGAGGCTGAGGGCAAGATAGTGGAACAGATGTATAGTTCTGGAGTCAAGCCACGAAAAATTTTAGCTGCGTGAAAAAAAGTAGGGTAGGAAACACAACAACCATAAGAACTATTTACAACGAGAGAGTGAAGTTGCAGCAGAAGAAGGAATTAGATGGAACAACCCCTCTGCAATTTTTGTATCGATGTATTACTACAGAAGGCTATATGTGATACGACAGAATAGATGTGAGAACCAATCAACTGCGTAGTCTTTTTTTGCTCATCCAGTTTGCATCAAACTTAGCAATATGTTTCCCACGGTTTTCCAACTAGACTGCACTTACAAGACAAACAGATATTGGATGTCATTGTTGTGCATTGTTGGTGTGTCTTCTACTAATCAGTCATTTTTTTCATGTTTCACGTTCTTGGCTGACGAAACAGAGGACAGCTACAGGTGGGCACTAGATTGTTTGAAGTATGTACTAGAACCAGGATGCGTACCGGTTGTAATGGTGACGGGCAGAGAGATTGTCTTAATGAATGCTATAAAGGTTGTGTTCCCTCAAACTAAAAATCTTCTATGTCAGGTCCACATAAACAAAAATATTTTGGCTAACTGCAAAAAATATTTCTGCAAGGAAAAGGATTTCGAATGTTTCCCCTCACACTTTGAACATGTGTTGAAAGCTGAGGCTAACAAGAATTTTAAGAAACCGAGGCTTTCGGGAAAGCTAAATGCACAAAAGAGAACTAACGTTTGTCTGGAACATTCGGCCAGAAACGATCATTTTCTGCGACAGATTCGTGATCAATTGCCAAGTTATTTATCGGGCAATGTACTAAAAGTAGTGGATGTCCTTGGTGATGGACATTGTGGTTTTCGGGTTGTTAGTCTCGCCTTGGATTTGGGGGACAATTGGGTACAGGTGCGGAAATCGCTTCATGTTGAACTTGAAAATTACAAGGAGTTTTATGAGGCAGTGTTCGGCAACAATAGAAGAAGGGAGTTGTTAACATCCTTTGAATGCACGGTGACTCCCGCACCACTTGAAAATTGGATGTTCCTACCTGATCTCGGGCTTGTAATTGCATCATGTTATAATGTGGGTGTGATAGAGCTTTCTTGTGATCAAAGTTTTACATTTTTACCTCTTCACTCTATGCACCCACATCGCCCAAAATGATTTCCATAGGCTTCATCAATGGGAATCATTTCATTTTGCTTAAACTAGCTGGAAATTCTCCATTGACGCCATTATTCACACCTTGGACAAGGTATCATGACTCAATTGCAGAAGGATGGGTACATTGGTACGCGTCAAGAAATAAACTCTCGCGGCCGAGGGTGGATGACAGTCCAACGACTGGATTGGAGTAATCTAGATCAAAAGAGGTATTCTGTACATTTTTCAACATGCAATACCATTACTATTTTTTTCAACATGCTCTCCATTCATGCATACAAAAATCTATATGGACGGAAGGATTTTGATCACTTTTTGCACTGTATCAGATGCAATAGCATGTAAGCATATTTTGTATATAAATTGTCAATCCCTCTCATTAGTATAAACTTTTATTACTTAATATTGGAAAAAATTTCTTAATGCTCGCAGGTTTGCATTGAGGTCGATATGTCACAGTTACTAGGAGGAAGAAACGAGAGACTTATTATGTTTTGTTGTTGCTTAAAATACATGTTATTTAAGTCTAAACTTGGTGATATTTGATTTCTGATTTTGGTTTGCATGTGGTTAGTGTTTTTGGTTTGTACTTAAAAGTTTGGTTTGCGCAACAAAAAATTCAAAAAATTTGATTTTTTTTCGTATTTTGGTTTGCAACTAGCGAAAATGGGTTTGCCTTTAATCGTTGCCTTGATTTAATAACATCATCTCAAAAATACCACTAATATGTCAATGACAACCATCCTTGAATAGGCCGCTGACATGACTAATGACAGCCTACCATATACGGGGTGCACATAAGACCCCGGTCCGGTCCGGGACCGGTCCTGGGCAGGACCGGTCCTGGGCAGGACCGATCCTTTGGGACACCGGTCCCGGACCGGTCCTGCCCAAACCGGTCCCGGTGCTGGGGACCGGTTTTTCCTTTGAAAACCGGGACCGCCTGGGACCGGAAGGACCGGTCCTAACCGGTCCTAATCGGTCCCAGACCGGGACCGGTTAATTAAATTAATTATTTTAATTTTTTTATTATATATTATTATATTTCATTTTTAATAATTTAATTAAATAACATGTAATAATATGAAATGTAAAATTGTAAAGTAAATAAAATTTTTTATTAAATTTAAAATAAAATTACAAAATCAAAATACAAATTATAATACAAAATTCAAATACAAATATTTTTATTAAATTTGAAATTATAATACAAAATACAAATCAAAATTTGGAGTTGAGCCTTGGACTCGTCTTCAACTCCCCGGAGTCGCTTTTGATTTTGAACTTGTCTTCAACTTTCAACGTTTATTCTGCGGCGCTCCCCAGATTTAAGTTGTTAAGCTACTCTTCAACTTCAGACTCACTGTCTTCAATTGACGAGACGTGTTGTCTCCTTCTCAAAGCGTCCAAATGATCCTGTAGCAAATGCAAATCTTGCAAAGATTCCTTCGGTCAAACACGGCTCCTTCGCTCGTTCAGAATCTGTCACTCAAAGAAAACGCAGACTCCGAAGCTACCGTACTAGTTTGGATGGTTACTAAATCACAGGCCATTAAGGCCAAAATATGATAATTATTAGATTTAATTTTTCACCATTTTAAAATATCAAAATTTTCTATTTCGTACGCGATCATAAAATCTTGAAACTGTGTTTTACTATATAAACCTAATTCGTTTAAAGTACTCGAAGTTCGTTGTTTTTTCTTCAAAGCTAATTCTAAAAATCTATTTTTTAAAATATCTTTTGTTCGAGGGACTGTCGCAATCCATATAGTTGATAGTATAATTATTGGACATTGTATTTTAATTTATTTGAAATAAATTATAATATATGTCAAGTCTTTAAAATATAAAAATGAGAGCATAATTGATATTTTTAAATGTTTCACCAAAGACAAATTTTCCCTTATAATAGTGAAAGATATATGCATGACTAATGCTTAACCTAAATACATAAAAATACAAGACTGCATAATCTTTTTTCTTTGGCTAAATACTTTATTACTCAAGCCTGAACAGAGGAAGTACAAACAAAGCAAAATACAAGACTGCATAATACATAACCCCAAAAAAACATATAAAGAAGCTGCAATCACACAAATTCTCAAGTTTTAATTAGGAACTCAATATTTTCCGGCATCTGGATGGGTTTCTCCAGAGGCAGGGTAAGTTGGAGCAGCGGCGGCGGCTCCAGAGGCAATGTAAGTTGAACCAGCGGTGGCTCCGGGACGGCCATGGATGCCGGTGAGCGGAGGAGCATGGTGGATTCCGGCATGGCCGGGGGTCTCAGCCAGGTGTTATATATATATAACATAATTACGCAAGTTTTGGTAATTATATAATTTTAACTGTATTCTCTGCTCAACAAGTAAATGGAAACTATATTCCGATTCAATTCTTCACATTTCATCTCCTTCAATATCTTCCAACCAAACCAAAGGCTTTCTAATTTAGGGTCACACTTGCCTAATTATGGCTAAAATGATAATTGAAACAGTAAAGTGGGAAACATAATAATTGGGAGGAACCTCTGTACCGAAATTCAGATTCAACTAAACCAAGAACAACTTCTACATGAATTTCAACTTTCCTTTCTTCGCCATCAACTTCGCCAGGCACAGCGCCTTCTCGGAGCCCGACAGACCCGAGCACAAATCCGTAGCTCCCAGTGTCACGGCGAAATAGAGATATACGGTGCACAGGAATGCCAATAAAACCAGCATGGTCAAGAGGTATCGATGGCGCTCAAACAGCGTGGACCAGCTTCCTAACTCATCTCGAGGTTTTCTGGCCAAAGGTGAGGAGAACAAGCTCTGAGACCTCCTGCGCGGAGACGAGAGCGCGTCGAGAACCATGACGGTATGGACCTGTTTTCATAATAATTCTCATAACAAATAAAACAGTATGTTACAGAAATGATGAAGGTGGAGAATACATGAGATATTGAAGTTATTCAAGGAACAAAAAAAGACAATCTAAAACATTTTATAGCAGAAAAATAAATATGAGAAATATGTCAAGCTATCTGGATTACATCAAATTTCTCACTTTAAGCTTATCAATCAAATTTGCTAGAAGATAACATAATGTCAAGGTGTGATAGGTTTAGGTAATCTCCAACCCATTACTCTTCATTAAAAAGGAGAATACATATGAAAGTATAACTTATAGAACTATAGATGGATGGTTAAAATGGAGATATTATGAGATAAGAGGATACCAGTAAAAAAAGGGCAGCCTGGTGCACAAAGCATCCCCGTGCAGCGAGGGTCTGGGGAAAGTTTCCCACCGCAAGGGTGACCTCTAGGGAAACCACGACCTCAAGATCGCACGGCAAGACTTCAACCGGTGCGTCAAGGCTCCCCTTCATAAGAGGATGCTAATCAGAAACATAAATTTTGTTGTTTTAGCAATTGGGACGATGTTACGGTATGCATTTTATTGTTTGTTAGTGTATTAATTGATATGTAACTAGCCAACTAGGACATGACAGAGATGAGAAACCTTAAAGATTCATGCTGGAGAGTGAATTCTTTCTTGGTCTTCTCTTTTAGGGCTTCCTAAGTTGTGATCCAGACAACAACAACAAACGAATTTTATCAAATAAAATAACTATAATAAGAATTATCAGCCCAAGTGTTCTGAAGTTTCAAATGCTCATTGACAGCGCACTGCGCACCACGACCGACACCTGCGTATTTCCGCAGGAGGCAGTGATCCGCTGCCCGGATGGACAATCTGAGACCGAGGTTGCGTCCGGATGGTCGATCCGAGTCGGGTTCATATATGGCTTTTTATATTTTGAGATGCATTTTGCCCCTGATAGATCCGAACGGCGTGAGCCGTCCGATTCGGGTGGTTTTATTTATGTTGTTGCAGCAGTTATCATTATGGCTTTTAAAAGAAGCAAGCAACGGTTCATTGGAGGTATCGTGAGTTTTGGAGAAATTCCCGAAACCTTGCGGTCAAACGGTGTGACGCCGACCTCCTCTCCTCCTTCCGGTGCGACGTCGGTAAGCCCCTCCTCCTTCCCCGTCCGTCGACCTTCTCCATTCCTTCCGCCATCCCCAGTCCGTGCATGAAAGCCCATCTCCCTCCCCCATCCCATTGAAGCCAGCTGCTGAAACCACTCCGCCCGACTCCTTCCCCAACTTCCCCACTGTTGGAAGCCCTAGATTCGGCCTTCCCCCACCTTCCTCTTCCACGACGGTTCTCCAGAAACCCACTCCAACCTGTCGGCCTCCACCCTCGTACGATCCGGAAGCCCCTCCAGGCCATCGGCCTTTCCCCCTTCCCTGCACCACCCAGTACCACAATCCCCCTCCCCATGTTACAGCGGCTTCATTATTCACCCATGGACAGCCAACACCCATGAGTCCAGGTTATCTCCCTTACCTATAGTTTTCTCCGCTCAATCAACCTCACCATGAATCTCCACTCTAGCCTCATCAAGCCAACCCCACCATGAATCTCCACTCTAGCCTCATCAAGCCAACCCCACCGTGAGCAATAACCTTCCCCACAGTGACTCAAACCTCCCCCAACACCCACTACATACTTCCATTGTGAGCCTACAACCAATTTCCTCCACTTGCCACGACCTTGGATGCCCGCCAACAACCGCTTTGCTGCCGCCTACATGTGTGAATTGTGGTAAAATCTCATCTTTTATTGTTGTTTATTTTGGAAACTCTTATTGTGGTGGATTTTGTAGAAAAAGAAGCAAGAAACCTTGTAGGCTGTATTTCTTGTATAAACAGCAAGTATGAAACACATATATAGGTAGAGAGGAAGAGAGAAATCCCAAAACAAACAATGTGGGAGTAAACCTAAGACAAACATGGGCTCATAAATGGACCACAATTACAATGGGCTTTTACATAATTTTCTACTATCTTGTAACACTCACCCACAAGCTGGAGCATACAAATCGTAAACACCAAGCTTGAAAAGAAACTGCTGATACAATGGCCGAGGTAGAGCCTTGGTAAAGATGTCAGCAACTTACCCAGAGGCTGGGACATGTTCCAATTCAAGTTTCTTCAGTTGAACCTTCTCCCGGACAAAGTGACAATCAACCTCAATGTGTTTTGTTCGCTCATGAAACACAGGATTCTTTGCAATATGTATAGCGGACTGACTGTCGCAGAATAGAGTACCAGGTGAGGAGAGTTTGACACAGAAATCAAAAAGAAGGCTCTCTAACCAGGTAAGTTCAGACACGACAGCAGTCATAGCACGATACTTGGCTTCAGCAGAAGAGTGAGCAACAACCGATTGCTTCTTGATGTGTCATATGATGAGATTTCCTCCAAAGTAGGTACAGAAACCAGTGGTGGACCGTCGATCGTCAAGCGAGCCCACATAATCAGCATCAGTGTACGCAACAAGGGATAAAGAGGAGGATGACTTGTATACCAACCCTCGTCCCGGGCAGCTTTCAAGAACCTGAGAATGCGTTCGACAACCTGTAGATGAGATGTTCTTGGTGAATGCAAAAAACGACTAACCACTCCAACAACAAAAGAGATATCGGGTCTGGTAACTGTTAGGTATATAAGTTTTCCCACAAGACGTCGATAATTTTCAGGATTTGTAAGTAGAGAAGTTGATTCAGTTCCATGGACACTCAGCTTGTGGTTGACATCCATAGGTGTTTCTGCGGGTTTACATCCGGAATAACCAGCATCCTGAAGAAGGTCAAGACAATATTTCTGTTGAGATAGGAAGAGGCCATCAGTTCTTCGAGCAATCTCAAGTCCAAGGAAGTACCGAAGGTTTCCCAGATCTTTTTTTTGGAAGACAGAGTTTAAGTGTTGTTTGATCTGTTGTATTCAGGTACAGTCATCGCCAGTTATCAAAATATCATCCACATAAACTAGGAGAATTACCGTCCCTGTTGAGCGATGACGTGTAAAAAGAGAGAAGTCAGCAGAGCTTCGCTGAAAACCAATATCACGAACAACCTTACTAAATTTTTCAAACCAAGCTCGAGGGGACTGTTTGAGACCATAGATAGCTTTTCGCAGTCGGCACACCCTAGACTCCCCGTGGTCTCAAACCCGGGAGGTTGGTTCACGTAAACCGTCTCTTGGAGATCACCATTAAGAAAGACATTTTTAATGTCCAGCTGATGTAGTGGCCAGCGGCGGTGAACAACAAGAGAGATAAGAACCCGAACAGAATTTAGTTTGGCGACAGGGGAGAAAGTCTCCTCATAGTCCAAGCCTTGTTGCTGAGTGAACCCACGAGCCACAAGACGGGCTTTGAGGCGATCGATAGTCCCATCCAGAGCATGTTTAATGGCAAAGATCCATTTACAGCTAACACAGGACTGGGCAGACGGAAGAGGTACCAAATCCCAAGTATGATCAGCCCAAAGGGCTGACATCTCAGCTTCCATGGTTGCACGCCACCCAGGGTGTTGGAGAGCCTCCTGCACAGTGTTAGGCAAAGAAATAGAAGAAAGAGCAAGAACAAATTTTCGCATAGGAGGAGAGAGCCGATATAGGGAAATATAGTTGGTCAGAGGATAAGCCGTTGAGGCGGGGGCAAGGTCAGCTGGCCGTGAGATCGTACTGGTAGACGGTAGCTGTGGCTGGACTCCAGAGTTCAGATTACGACGAGTGTAGACATGGATGAGAGGGGGTTTGGTTGCTGGCGGATTGGGTGCTGGTGGTTTGGGAGCAGGTGGTTCCACATGGGGTGTTGGAAGAAGAAGAGGTAGAGAAGTCGTGACCGGGATAACAGGACGAGGCACAGGTTGCCCACAAGAAGGTATCGAAGTGGAGGACAGAAAGGGTTGATCTTCCAGAAAAGTAACATCGCGGACACAACCACTTTCTGGTCGATATGAGAGTAACACACATACCCTTTTTGAGTCCGAGAGTAGCCTACGAACATACACTTGGTTGCACGGGGGGCAAATTTGTCCGTAGGTGGACCAAGGTTATGGACATAGCAAGCACATCCGAACACCCGAGGTGGGAGAGGGAACAAAGATTGAGAAGGAAATAGGAAGCTAAATGAAGTGACGAAGTTGAGAACGGAGGAAGACAGACGATTGATGAGGTGACATGTAGTCGACAATGCAAAGTTCCAGTATTCGATGAGTACCTTCATCTGGAGCATTAAGGAGCGGGCAACGTCAAGTAGATGTCGATTTTTGCGCTCAGCAACATCATATTGCTGAGGAGTGTGGGCACAAGATGTTTGATGTATAATGCCAAATTCAGCAAAAAGAGCGGCGAATGTTCGGCTCGTATATTCCCGCGCATTGTCAGTGCGGGTAATTTTAAGCGGGGAAGAAAATTGAGTTCGATGTTCGGTAACGAACGTACGGAATATAGAAGTGAGTTTGGTATGATCCCGTAGTAAATAGAGCCATATTACTTGAGATTAATCATTAATAAAGGTAACAAACTAGCGATACTCAAATACACTAGGGACTTTATAAGGTCCCCAAATATCAGAATGGACAATGTATAAAGGAGTACTACTCTGATTACAGACAGGACTAAAAGAAACTCGATGTTGTTTACCAAAGATGCATGACTCACAAGAAAACTCAATCAAGGAGACATCCGGAAGAGCTTGCTTTAGAATCTAGAGGGGATCATGTCCAAGCCGACGATGTCAGTCAACTGAGGATACGACATAAAGGGTAGATGGAAGGACATCAAGAAGATAGAGCCCATGAGACAGTCGTCGTCTACCAATAATATTTCGCGTTCGCCGATCCTGCACAACAAAAGAAAATGGTGAGAATGTAACATGACAATCAAGGTCATGTGTAAGTCGGCTAATATAAAGCAAGTTGAACGGGGAGTCCGGAACATGAAGAACCGAGATTAAGGAGAGGGTGGGTGTGAGTTGGATATCAGCAGCTCCTGAGACAGGTGTGGAGTCACCATTGACAACAGTAATGAACTTGGGATGAGGAGCAACCAAGTATTGCGGCGGCTTCTGACAAGTAATGTGCTGGGTGGCACCAGAGTCCACAATCCAGTGGGATCTTCAAGATAGACAGGTTATATCTTCATTGGCGATGGAGGCCACAGAGCCTGAGGAGCGGGCAATTACCCCGTGGAGTTGTTGGAGCTGGGTGCGGATAACATCAATGTCAGACTGAGCATTTGAGGAAGTCGAAGGAGTGGCCAAGGACAGAGACTCAGCCTTCGTAGAAGCAGCAAGGTGGGGTGGAAGACCATGCTTACAATAGCAGGTAGTATCCAGATGATTTTCCCGACCGCAGAAAGTGCATTTAAGGGGGGTTCCAGTACGTCCTCGTCCCCGTAACGAATGGCGACCCCGGCGGGTCGAGGTACCACGAGTGGAGGGATGTGGTGAAGGTAACTAGAGAAGAGATGGAGAGGGAGGCAGAGGAGCCTCGGGTGGTGGAGTGACCTTCAGAAGCATGGAGAAGACATCAGAGAGAGGAGTAGTGGCAGAGGAGAGTATCTGAGCTTGAACATTGTGCAGATGCGGAGGAACCCTTGTCATCATCATAGCAATCCCGACAACTTCTTTTTGTGCTCGTTAGACAACCAAATCAGTAGGAGGCTGATGTTGTATCCATGCATCAACAAGTGTCTTGGCCTTGGCAACGAACGAAGTCATATCGCCAGGTATCCCGGGATCAAGGGATTGGAGATCAGTGATGATGTCGAACAAATGTTGGAGGCTGTTTTGGCCAGAATAGGAGTGGAGTTCCTCCCACATGGACTTAGCTGTGTCATGATACATGGTCATCATGTATGGCTCAGTATCCATGGAGTTGAGAAGTCAGGATTGCACACGGCCGTCATCATGAATCCACTCGTCAGTTGGAATGGTAGGAGTATCCCGGGTCAAGTGATGGAGCAGTCCTTTTGTCTGGAGCACACGACGAACTGAATGGACCCATTTGACAAAGTTCCTTTTGCCAGAGAGAGAGATAGTGGTAATCCTGAGTTCATCCCGAGGTTCGATAGCAGAGGAAGTAGCCCGAGGTGGCAGAGATGAAGCACCAACGGACTTGCCAGAGGCAGTGGTAGAATCCATGAAGACGTAGGAAGGAGATAGCCGCAGCGGACAGAGAACAACAACAGAGGGAAATCACCGCTGACAGATCTAGTCATACGGTCTCGGACAGCAGCAGAGGGTAACTCGCGACTGGAGGAAAGAGGAGCGGAACAGAGGAGAGGTTGCACGGTCTCGGTGTCACTACACCGGCGACAAGAGGTCGCGACCAAGATGCGAAGCCTGCAGCGGGTAGAGAGGCCGCAACGGGTAGAGAGGCCGCAGCGGCTAAGAGAGACAACCCGCAACCGGAAGAGAACGGGTGGAGTGAAAGCGATGACTCACGGTCTCGGTGTCAACACACTATCGGTAAGAGACCGCAACCAAGGTGCAGATCCCCAAGCGGGTGGAGAAGCCGCAGCAGCTAAGAGAAGGGAAATCACAACGACTTAAGCAAGAGAAGCTGTAGCGACTTACGTGAGGGAAACCGCACGGTCTCGGCGAGAAAACCAACGGCACAGAAAGGTGTTGCGACCAAAATGCGGTGCGCGCAGCAGTCTGGAAAGCCGCAGCGAGAAGAAGAGTCCGCCCGCGAGACACAACCAGCGGGAAGGGAGCCTGTTCGCAGCGGGAAGAGCCCTCAGAGCAGCAGGTAGGGAAGAGCTCGCAGCGGGTAGGGAAGAGCCCGCAGCGGGTAGGGAAACAAGCAGCGGGTAGGGAAGGGCCCGCAACAGGTAGGGAAACAAGCAGCGGGTTGGGAAGAGCACGCAGCGGGTAGGGAAGCAGCGGGTAGGGAGGCAAACAGCGGGAAGAGCCCGCAAAACAGACCGTAAGAAGACCGAAGGAGACCGCCCGGTTAGGGAAACAAGAGGGTCCACTGGCCGAGAGGTCTATAAAAGGGAATGGGGTGAGTGGGGGAAGAGGGGGAAGTAGAGAAGGAGAACTGAGAGAGAGCAAGAGAAGCGGATAGAAAAACAAACCGCACGGGAAGCCGCGGTTTGAGACCAGAGGAGACCGCCCGGTTAATCAGGAGAACCCGGCGGACAGGTCGGACCGTTGAGCTCTGATACCATATAGAAAAAGAAGGAACCTTGTACGCTGTATTTCTTGTATAAACAGTAAGTATGAACACACATATATAGGTAGAGAGGAAGAAAGAAATCTCAAAACAAACAATGTGAGACTAAACCTAAGACAAACATGAGCTCATAAATGGGCCATAATTACAAAGGGCTTTTACATAATTTTCTACTATCTTCTAACAGATTTCTATTGTATTGTGTTATTAGTTCTACTGTTGTGCAACTTGCGGGATTATTTTGTGAACGCTTAAAATTATTCACGCCTCTACCATTTGCAAAATTAATATTGGTTCACCTTAATCAACAAAGTTTGTGATTTCCTATTTAACTGCTAGATTATATACTAATTAATTAAGGTTGTAATTTTAAATCGGACCACTCTTGTATATTCAAAATTTTCAACACATATTAGGTTGCATTTAGTAAGTCTACCCTTTGTCATCCCTACCAAGCATCAAATTGGTATCAGAGCTCAAGATTTGGGCCACATTTATATGTGCAGAGGTAGGTTCGGGCTTCATGTTAGCACTATGAAGAGCACTGTGCGCGGGCAGACGGGTAAAACCAACAAGAGGAGCAAGATCCCAGGGCCACGCGAGTTGGGAGTAAGAGCACGGGCAGACAGGAAGAAATCGCGGGATACAGACAGGTGCAGGGCCCAACAGTGACAGGGGGTAGGGGGCTATAAAAGCCAGAGAAATCATGGGGAAGATGCAAAGAGCGGAAGACAGAGGAAGCAACAGAGGAGTCTGCGGTTAAGAGAATCGTAGCCGCAAAAAAGGAAGAAGCGTGGTTAGAGAGGTCTAACCGCCCAGGGAGCGACGACACAACTTAGAAATAGTAGATTGTTTACCTCGGATACCATGTAGAGAAAAGCAGGAAAGAGGAAATAAAACAAGTTTATTAATTTCTCAAATCCATTTTCTTCATAAATACATGGAATGGAAGGGGGAAGGAAGAACTATCCTACAATGTGGGACTAAACAAAGAGATGGGCTTACATATGGGCCTTAATTTGGGGCTTTTACATTTTCCTTTGACACTTTCTAATATTGTAAATATATACAAGTTTCATCCCAATTGTCTAGATTTGGCTCTATATGAACCCATTTCCCCTCTCGACTACTGCATAAAGCGTTTGCAAATCTTTTGAAACCAGGAGCAGAAATTAAATTTCAATTGGAATCAATAAAAATAATGAAAATAGTCAAAAAACGATGGAGAAAACCATATAATCTTCAATAAATGAATTAGAATAAAGTTCCACCATAACAAAATTGGGAAGAACCACGAAACTCCAAAAATAGTTTGCACAAACTTCCAAACAGCCAATTGTAAAACTGACACAACAAAGAAAACTGGGAACAAGCTAGACTGTGAATGGGGATACAAACTCGCCACGGGAGAACATAAAGTCGCCAACCACTTCCCACATGACAGCACTCACAAGTCACAACACAGGATAATACCAGGAGATAAGAGTGATAGTGGAGCAATCTTGCCACCTAAAGCATCTGTCGGCTTCTTCTACATGACTCGTCAAAAATTCCGCAACAGAGATCCCGTTAAACTCTTTAAGCAAGCACAATTACAGAATTGAAAACCTACACAAAACTTGAAATATTACGCAATACCCCCACCACTCCTTGCACCCCATTCTTAAGTTTTAAATCAGAAGGCTCTAAAACAAAATAAAATAAAATAAAAACTTGGAACAGGCAGTTCAAGACCTCAGCACTTCTCCCAACATACTAGGTGCTGGGAACCGCCGTCCCCATGTTTGGATCCAATCTTTGGTTATCCGTGTCATCCCATGCCAGAGAGCGATCTTTCCTTCCCAGTCTCTCTTTTTAGGGATTCTTAGGTCCTTTTCCTCGCGTCGTAGTTGAACGGATGCACCTGGAAATTCATCAATCTCCCCTCCCCTCTCCTCTTTCTTGAAAATAATTTGTCCTAAAAATTTGAGATTCTTCATATGGTAGTACCTTCACATAACCACTCTACAACAACCTTGATCCAGTCATCAAACCTACTAATCCTCAAAATCTGAAATTACCTTCAATAACACAACTAGCCCTAACATCATGTAAGCAAAAAGGCTTATCGAAATCTCGAATTACCATTAATAACACAGTCTGAGAAAGGATGGAAAGGCTTGGCAGGGCAGAGGAGTCTGTAAGTGTACAGGAGGGAACTTTAAGAGCTGGGAGGGTTCAGCCGCAGGTGTCCTATGGATAGGAGTAGTCGGAGGGCTGGCAGTTTCTTGAAGTGGATTTTGGGAGGTTGAGTGTTCCGTGCTAACTCGTAGCGTTTGGATATCTCATCGAAGACGTGGCCGGAGGTGGGGATGATGATAGAAGGGAGAAACTATAAAGTCGGAATCAAGACTACCAAAAAAAGGTGTGCTCGGGGAGAGAGATGCCATAATCTCATAACAAAGACAATAAGATACTCGAATTCATGCTTGCCAAGGGTCTTTAAATAGAATTAAGGACACTCCTTCAAAAAGCACCCCTAACATTAAAACTACATAAAAACTATAAATATAAAAAGACTCCTAAAATATGACTTAAAGGACAAGAAAACAACATGATTTGACTGACTTATAGACATAATAATTATTATGCATGAATAAAAAGGCAACTAGCTTATGCACATAACACATCATCTCTCCATTTCTTCGAGCTTGATGGTATGGAGTTTGGAGTTGAATGTTGGAGATCATCTAGTTCCTTAATCTCTTCCCAAAACAGGGTGTGTAGCACTACTCTGTCAAAAAGATATCGTCCTGATACCCGCAGAAAGATGGTGAATAACCCGCAGATAAACACCACGTCATTCACGGTGAGGTTGCCCGGTGAAATCTTAGAACCATATCAACCTTCGTGCGTGTGAGAAGGGAGTCAACATAAACATCGTCGGTAATGGTGTGTATGATGAATGGCAAAGGGCCACTTGCGGAATGAGAATGGCAGATGTTGATTGCTTGGGGATCACTGGATTGGCCGAATTGTCAACGACTTATACTTGATTGGACATGACTTCTTAGTGTGAGATCGGTGGTTGGGTACATCGACGTGCAGCTATAATACCCTCACATGTGGCAATAGACGTGGCGTAAAAGTCCGTTTTGCTCGGTGAGCAACCCCCACGTTAGTCGTGGCTTCTTTCCATTCGGTCATGCTCTCCAAAGAAGGGCCATCCCAGCATGACAGTGACAAATACACACACACACACACACACGAGCTTCTTCGCACGGGCTACGCCCGTGCTCGAAGCTCTCGGGCGGGCTTCGGCCGTATCCAGGCGGCTTCGCACGCCTGCGCACGGGCTTCGCCCGTGCTCGATGGGTCGCTGCGGGCTCCGCCCTCCTATAAGCGGTTGCGCACACACCCAAAATCTTTTTTTTCAAAACATATGCATATGAGTACTTAAAATGACCGCAAAAAAATATGAAGTACTATTCTTATTTTTATTTTATAAAATTTTGCAAATTTTAATCTATAAAAATTAATTTATCTCTCCTTCTTTTCTCTTTCTCTCTCTTTATCACTCCCCCTCTCTCCTTATATCTCCCGCCCCCTCTCTCCCTCTCCCTCCTCTCTCTCTCCAAATTCTCCCCCATATTCTCTCTAATGATCACTCTCCCTCTCTATCTCTCTCCAAATTCTCCCCTCATGTTCTCTCTCATGATCCAATGGTCAATATTGAATCTTTGATGTGCCTCCAAATATATATATTCTCTTATATATATAAGATAAGATGTATATGAGTAATTAACTAATTCATTGTTGAATTAATTAATTAAAGGGAGAAAGAGCGGCTTGAGACAGAAATAGGAAAAAGGATAACTGTACTCCGGATAAAGAAGTATGAAAAGGTAAGGCATGGCTGGAGTAAGCTGTTTGAGCCAGTGTGGGGTTCAAAATGACGTAGTTGTTGTTTGTTGGCGACAAACAAAAGACCGGATAGAGAAGCAAATACAATGGTGCACGATCAACATCAATAGATGGACAACAATGTGATGATGGGCTCTGGAAGAGAGGAGAGTCGACGATGACGCTGGGATGAGCGTGATAACTGGATGATGATGTTGGGTTTGACGCAATAACCAGACAATGGTGTCGGGACGACGCTTGGGGGCACTAGAGGGTCGATGAACCTATCTCTCGGAGTTGAGTCAAGTTGGAGGATTATGTGCTTTACTCTGGTTGTACTAGAGGTGTAAGCAGTACGGTTTAGGGTCCATTTGGTTAAGCTTTTGGGTCCGGTGCGTTTTTCATAAACGAAACGCTGACATCGAATCCTGTTTGTTTTTCCGCCTTTTGTTGGAATCGCACGTAAAAGCTGGAGGCGTGAAAAGTCGGCGTCCCGAAACCCGCAGCCACAGCTCCATTTCCTCGCGTTTTAGGTCAAGGGCTTTTGCCCGATATTCTCCCGTGCGATCTGTGCAGCGCGCGACAAGACGACGACTCCGGCGACATCCACGACGGCGTGTCTGCTCCGGTGCTTTCCAGCTTCAAGACGCATCTTCCTGATTCGCGACTGCAACGGCGAATCTTTTCCAGATCGGGCCCTTTTTCTCTCCCGCAGGTGAGCGTTTTAGGTCAAGGGCTACTGCAACATCCCTGCAGTGCATCTTCTTCCCCGTGCAGTAGCTTATCAGATGGACCCTAAGTGCATCTTCTTCTCCCGCAGATTAGCGATAAGCTACTGGACCTGGTTCCCGTCGTGTCTTCTCCGGCAACATCCAGAGCGCGAGCCATTTCTGGAGTGATTTCTCAGGTAATAATCTGGATTTCTCTTCAATTATTCCAGATTTATGGAAAGCCAAATTGTGGTCTTTAGCAAGCCATTTCTATTCAGATCCCTTTAGCACACGGAGCACTGTCATTTCTATTCAGATCTACAGCAATTAGGCGTATTGTCGCTTGGGCACTTCCAACCGCAGCAGCCTCTGATCCCTGAAACAACAGGTATACTCTCCAAAATTTTGATTAGGGCAATGGATATGTTGTTTGTATGTGCTTTTTTTTTATTTTTACAGTTATTTGTACTGTGAGTGTGTTATTTACGAGTGTTTGTGTGTTTATGAGTGTGTAATGTGTGAGTGTATTGTGTGAGTGTAATGTGAGAATGTGATTGTGTGAGTGTATTGTGTGAGAATTTGTTGGTTGTATTGTGCATCTGAATGTGTGAAGTATGTCCTATGTGTGCGTGTGTGTGTGCGTGTGTGTGTTGTGTGCAAATTTATCTGTTTGTGTGCTCTTATGTATGTGGTTGTTTTAAAATTTGTGAGTGTATTGTGTGTGTGAATGTTTGTGAAGTGTGTATGTGTTTATTTTTGTGTGAATATGTGTTGTGTGTGTATGTGCTCATTTTTTGGTGAATGTGTTGATTGTATGTGTGAATATGTGTGTGTGTGTGTGTGTGCATGTTTGTGATGTGTGTGTGTGTTTATTTTTGTGTGAATATGTGATGTGTGTGTATGTGTTTATTTTTTGTGAATGTGTTGATTGTGAGTATGTGTGAATATGTGAGTGTGTGTGTGTGTGTGCATGTTTGTGATGTGTGTGTGTGTGTGCATGTTTGTGATGTGTGTTGTTTGTTGAGTGTATTGTGTTGTGTGTAATGTGTATGTGATTATTTTGTCTTGTGTATGTGGTTGTGTGTAATGTGTGAGTGTATTGTGTGTGTAATGTGTAATGTGTTTTTGTTGGAGTGAATGTAAGTGTGTGCCCATGCTAATTTGTGTAGATTTTATTATAGGTAAATGGGTAAACATAAAGATGGTGGTGTAAGTGCTAATTGGGAGGCCAATGATGTATTAATTTTTTGTGATCTGTGTTTGAAAGAAATTGAGTTGGGTAATCGCCCAACTACACACTTTAGTCGGGATGATTGGATTAACCTGGCAACAAATTTCCATGCTCGCACGGGAAAAGCATATGATCGAACTCAAATGAAGAACAAGTGGGATCAGCTGAAAAAAATTGGAAGTTATGGCGGGAGCTTAAGGGTCGTGAGACCAGGCTAGGGTGAGATCCTATTCGCAAAACTATTCTTGCTTCAGAAGATTGGTGGAAAGAACGTCTCAAGGTATGAATTTTTTTAAAAAATTATAATTTTTTGTAATATATGAAACTGTGTGGTATCACATTGTGTGTTTCATTGCAGGCTATTCCGACTGCAAGGAAATTTCAGTTTGCTGGTATTTCACCTGAGTTGGAGGATAAGTTGCATATGATGTTCAGCCAGGTTGTTGCAAATGGTGATCTTGCTTGAGCTCCAAATTCAAGAATCTTTGAGCATGAGTCAATCGACGAACATGATGGGTCTCCTGAACATGGCACACAGGACATCAACGAAACTGAGGATACTGCAGCTAAACAAAAAAGGTCAACTAAGGGGAAAAGTAGTAAGATTTCAGCAAAGAAGACAAGGAGTTCAGCAATGGATGAGTTAGTCGAGACATCGCGCATTATTGGTCGTTGCATGCAGGAGCCGCCTCGCCTACAGATATCTTCATCACTGTACACCATTCCTGAGGCTATTTCAGAGCTGGAAACTATGACAGAGGTTATGGCTGAGTCTAATGTGGACTTCTACCACTACTGCATCATCTTTCTGAGACAGAAACAGAATCGAGAGACATTTATGAGCATGCGGAAAGATCGGCATCTCACATGGCTGCAGGCTTGTTATGCCAAAAACTTGGAGTAGTTGCATTTCTGTGATGTGATATGTCTGTTTGTTTATTTCTCTAAGTTTCAGTATGCTTTCTTTTTTTGCTGCACTTATTGCTGGACATAAACTATTTATGTGATGTGATGTGTGTATTTGTTTAACTATTATGTTTGTTTATTATACTGTCTCACAAGGTGTAAAAAATAACATACAATTTATTTACCACATATTTTCAATGACGAGCCCGGATCACAGTGACAGTTCGAATAAGGAGACTCAGCAGCAAGAAGCTGATTTGTTTTATCATAATAGAGCGATCGGTGCACGACAGTTTTTAGTGCTAATGATGGTACCCTCGGAAAGTGGACCGTCTAGTACACCTTGTATGACATCAAGCCAAACCGGAGCTAGATGGATTGGTGAACTTTTGGATGGACATCCTCACAGATTTTTCAGTGCCTTTAGAATGTCGAAGGTAAAATTTATTGATTTGCTAAGACTCCTCACACAACAGTATGGTTTGCAAGGATCCAGGAGGACTCTCCCACGTGAGGTGCTTGCAATTACTTTGCAGATTTTGGGCCACAATTTATCGATGCAAATAGCGAGTGAACGATTTCAACACTGTACGGAAACTATTAGCAAATTCTTCGCAAGGGGTATAAATGCAATTAAAAGACTATCTTCTGATGTTATTAGGCATGTAGATCCACATTTCAATGATATTACCCCGCAAATTTCAAATGACGCTCGGTACATGCCATTTTTTAAAGACTGCATAGGAGCTATTGATGGAACACATGTGGATGCTCGAGTTCCTGCAGATCAACAAGTTGCTTACATTGGTCGTCATGGCACAACAACGCAGAATGTCATGGCGGTTTGTGATTTCAACATGTGCTACACTTTTGCATTAGCTGGTTGGGAGGGTTCTACTCATGACAGTCGTATATTTCAGCATGCTCTTATAAACCCCAGTTATAATATCTCGTACCCGCCACCTGGTGAGTCATTTGTAGCATAAATCTCTTTTTAATAGAAAGTATTGAACAACATTTTACTCATACTTATCTTGAAATATATAATTTTGCAAGCAAATATTACGTAGTAGATGCCGGATATCCACTACAACGCGGTTTTCTAAAACCATATTCAGACACGCGATACCATTTGCCAGATTTTAGAAGAGGCAATAGACCCATACAAGGGCGCCGGGAACTTTTCAACTAGGCTCACTCGTCGTTGCGCAGTGTTATAGAACGTTCATTCGGCGTATGAAAAAAAAAGTAGAAGATACTAAAGGATATGCCGCCATACAATTTGTTAAAGCAACGAGACGTTGTGATTGCAACAATGACATTGCATAACTACATTCGCAGACATCCATCACGCTCAGACATTCATTTTCGTGCTTGTGATGTAGACGAACATTTCATTTATCCAGGGGGTCTTCAGAACAGAACTGCTCAAAATAATGTTGGCTCAAGTGGAGACAATGTTAGAGGGATTCAGGTAGGAGTGGATGAGATGGTGGCATTGCATGACTCAATTGCCGAACAATTATTGCACCGAGCTTGAACGCATTTTTCATATTTGGAAAACGTTTACATGTAATGTGGAAAACCTATAAATGTTTGAACTGCACCTTATGGTAACAACCATCGTCAGAAGTTAATAAAAATAATCTGTTTGTTTCCATTTCATTATTTTTGAAGGTTTAATATGCATATTTATATATAATGTTTATAAGAAAAAAAATTTCAATCGCGGATCTCCATTTCCAAACACAATAATGTCAAACAGTTCTCTGTTTCGAACAGCTCTGCAAACGCAGATTAGACAAATAGAACTCCGTTTCCAGCATCCAGTTTCCAACAGCTCTCTTTACAAGCCTGCATTTACAACAGCTCCTTTTACAACCGCCACCGCTAAAACAAATGAAGCCTTAGACCCAAACCAAAAATGAACCATTCAATTTTACCCCGTTTATGTTTTAAGCCGGTTTCCACGGCTAGGTTTGGCTGTTATTTACTAGATGCTTTTCGGTAATAAAATTTTAAATGCAGTGTGATAGCTAGTAGCCTTTTCATATTTTATATACTCTTATTAATAATCATAATAAGTACTTAGTGTTTACCAATAGTTTATTATATTTTTCACACAATTATTTACGTGAAATCATAAGATATGCAACAAACATTAAATAGGTAAGTTAAACAAGTTCTGGGCTCAAGGTAGATGGATGACGGTAAATACTAAATAATTAAAACTTTAGCTCAAAATATGTCTGATAGTGTGCATTGTGTTATTATTTATTTATGCACAAGCCATTCGCAAAATATTACCGAACGAAACCGGGCGGTGTAAATGTTGGTTTAGTTTGAGCGGTTAATTTTTGTAGAAAAGTACACAAAATATTGGAAAAAGGCTGCAAACTTTGTATATCTTTCTTGTGTATCAAAATACAAGTATGAGTACACTTATATAGGGAGAGAAAGAGAGAGAAGAGTCTCCTTTCAATATGTGGCACTAATACATAAGGAGGAGGAAGGTCTATGATGGGTCATTCTATGGGCCTTTAAATGCTCTTTTTCTAACACTCCCCTAGGAGCGTACAAGTTGTAGGCACCCAGCTTGGGCAAGAACTGATAAAATAGAGCACTCGGTGGGGCCTTAGTGAGAAAATCAGCAACTTGGTCAATAGTCGGAACATGTTTCAATCCCAGTTTCTTCATTTGAACTGTTTATCGAATGAAATGTCAGTCAACTTCAATGTGTTTCATTTTTTAATGGAAAACAGTATTCTTAGTTATGTGTATAGCAGCTTGACTGTCACAGAGTAAGATAGTTGCTGAGGAAAGTTTGACTCACAGATCACCTAGGAGACTTTCAAGCCATGTGAGCTTACATGCAACATACGTCATCGAACAGTACTCAGCTTCGGCAAAAGATCGAGCAACCACAAACTGTTTCTTGTTGCGCCAGGTAACAAGTTGACCTCCGAAGTATGTACAAAATCTGCAGGTGGAACGCCGATCACTCAGGGAACTAGCATAATCAGCATCTGAATACACAACCAATGTTGGACTAGAAGAGGAAGAAGTTTTGTATACCAGCCCTTAACCAGGAACTGTTTTCAGGTATCTCGGGATACGTTCGATAGCCTGTAGATGAAACATCCGAGGAGAATGCAATAACCGACTGACAACCCCAACAACAAAGGAGATGTCTGATCTTGTGACTGTTAGATAAATCAGTTTTTCAACAAAACGTCCATAGTATTCTAGATTTGGAAGAAAAAGATCTGTGTCAGAGGTATGTGCACAAAGCTTGTGATTGACATCTATAGGAGTATTGATCGGCTTGCATCCAGATTAACTAGCATACTGAAAGAGGTCGAGACAGTACTTCCGTTGAGATAAGACAAGATCATCAGGACGTCTTGCGATCTCAAGACCAAGGAAGTATTGAAGGTTTCCTGGATCTTTTATTTGAAAAACAAAACTAAGGTGTTCTTTGATCATTTGTATTCCCTTTGAATCATCTTTCATGATTAGGATGTCATTGACATGTACTAAAAGGAGAACTGTGACTGTTGTTTGATGTCGAGAAAAAAGAGAGAAATCTGTCGAGCTTCGAGTAAACCCAACTTCTCGAACAGCCCTACTGAACTTGTTGAGCCATGCCCGAGGAGATTGTTTGAGACCATAAATCGACTTCTTGACGTGACAAACTTGGGACTCCCCCGTGGTCTCAAACCCTGAAGGTTGTTGCATGTAGACAATATCTTGTAGATCGCTATTTAGAAAAGCATTCTTGATATCCAGTTGATGTAAGGGTCATTAGCGATGCACCGCCACAGAGAGTAGGACGCGAACCGTGTTTAGCTTGGCCACCGGAGAGAGTGTTTCCTCATAATTAAGGTCATGTTGTTGAGTAAATCCACGAGCCACCAGAAGGGCCTTAAGACAGTCAATTGTCTCATTAGAAGCATGCTTGATGACAAAGACCAATTTACATCCAATAGTAGTCTGTCCTAGAGGAAGAGAAATCAAATCCCACATCTGATTAGCCCAGAGGGTTGTCATTTCTTCGTCCATGGCCGCCCGTCAGCCCAGATGTTGGAGAGTCTCCTGCACAGAGTTAGGGACAGAGATAGAGGATAATGAAGCAGCAAAGGTGTGAAGCGTCGGGAACAGGCGATGTAAGGATACGTAATTCGTCATGGGATGGGCTGTGGAGGCAGTGGTCGGGTCAACGGGTCGGAGTGTCAGAGGCCGAAGCCGACTGCAGTGGGGCGGCCGAGCTGGGAGGTCGACGAGTACAGACACGAAGAAGAGGGGGCTTACGGATAACAGGAGCTGGTTGGGAAGGAGTGGTGGTGGAGGAGAGGTAACTGGGATGACAGGTCGTGATAATGATGGTGGTGGAAGAGGTGGGTTCGGGATGGAGGAAAACGATTGGTCTTCAAGAAGGTAACATCAGCCGAAACAATCACCTTGCGGGTAGTGAGAGAGTAGCAAACATATCTTTTCTGATTACGGGAATAACCAACAAACATATGTTTGGCTGCTCGGGGATCGAACTGGTCAGTGAATAGACCAAGTACACGAACATAGCAGTTACAACCAAATATTCGAGACGTGAGAAGGAATGGCGGTGTGGAGGGGAAGAAGAGACTGAAGAGGGTGGCATTGTTGAGGACGGAGGAGGGTACACGATTAATGAGATAACATGCCGTCGAAACCGCAAAGTGTCAATAAACATTGGGTATCTGCATTTAAATCATGAGGGAGTGAGCAACATCAAGAAGATGTCTATTTTTGCGCTCATCCACACTGTTTTGTTGGGGAGTATACGCACACAAAGTCTGATGAATAATCCCAAATTCAGAGCAGAGATTATTGAATGCATGACTGATGTATTCTCGAGCATTATCTGTCCGGAGTGTTTTAATTTTGTCGGAAAAATGTGTGCGAGTCTCAAGAAAGAAAGCCTGGAACACATGGGGAAGCTCTGAGCGATCACAAAGTAAGTACAACTAGACTAGGTCATTCGAGAATAATCATCAATAAAAGTGATAAAATAACGATAACCTGACACACTAGTTATTTTGTACGAGCCTCAAACATCAGAATGCACTAAAACAAAAGGAGCAGTGCCCCGGGCACAATGAGGAGGGAAAGAGTAACGATGTTGTTTTCCTAAAATACAAGAATCACAGGTAAATGCTGGAAAAGAAAAATCAAGAAGAGCCTTCTTGAGGACCGAAAGAGGAGCATGCCCAAGACGTTGATGCTAGCCGATAGAGGAGATGGAGAGAATGGTGGGAGAGACGTCAAGAAGGTAAAGCCTGTTTTGCAGTCGTCATTTACCAATGATACTCTGCGTCCGTCGATCCTGCATCAGAAAAGAAGAAGAGGTGAATGTGATAGAGCAATTAAGATGGGCAGTGAGACAACAAACAAAAAGTAAATTAAACGGAAAGTCCGGGACATGCAGAGCCGAGCGAAAAGAAACAGGGGGATTGAGAGGTATATCAACAGAGCCGGAGACAGAAACAATGTCGTCATTGGCTACTGTGTCAAACTTGGGATGCGGAGAATCCAAGTATTGGGGTGGCTTCAGCGAGGTGATATGGTGTGTAGCACCTGAATCCACTATCCAGCGTGGACTAGTGTAGAGATAAGTAATACCTTCATTAGAGACGGAAGTAACGGAGGCAGGCGGGTAATTGAGCAACCCTTGAAGTTGCTGGAGTTGTATGCAGACTTCATCGAAATCAGCACGAGTGACAGAAGGACTATGGGACCAACAGAAGCAGTTGAACAAGGAGGGAGACCATGATAACGGTTGCAAGTCGCCTCAAGGTGTCCATCCTTACCACAGAAAGAACACATAGGCCTCGACCGGCTACCTCAACCCCTTCCTCGGGAGCCTGTACGTCCTCCGCAGGTAGGGGCTAAGAGGGAGTAGTAGTGCAAGAGATTGTTGGAGAAGATTGGTGAGGAAGGGCCGATATTATTAGGAGGCAGTGTAACCTTTAACGACATGGAGCACACATCAGAGAATGAGAGAATAGTAGCAGATGAGAGAATCTGAGTAAGAATACTATGAAGATAAGGCGGAACGCGAGCCATCATCATGACAATACCAACAGCTTCCTTTTGAGTGCGCTGAGCAACTAGATAAGTAATCGGGGGTTGATGTTGAATCCAGGCCTCGACCAACGTCTTGGACCGTGCAACAAAGGAGGTTAAGTTAGCAGCACTGCAACAAAGGGTTTGAAGATCGATGATGATGTCATACAGGTGTTAGAGACTGTCCTTGCCGGGGTAAAGGGAATGGAGCTCATCTCACATTGCTTTGGCCGTCTCGTGATACGTGGTCATGCAGTAAGGTTCGTCATTCAAGGAGTTGAGGAGCCAAGTCTAAAGACGACCAACGTCACGACGCCAGTCATCAGTAGGTGCAGGAGTGTCCTTAGTTAAATGATGTAGAATCCCCTTTGTCTGAAGTCCCCGACGGACAGAATGTACCCGCTCAACAAAGTTCTTCCCAATAAAGAGAAATGGTGGTGATTCTCAACTCGTCACGGAGTTCAGGAACAGGGACAACAACACGAGCTAGAAGATAAGAGGCAGTAGTTGTTAAGCGGCTAACCAGCAAGGCGGGTAAGCGGCTAAGACTAAGTTGTTAAGCGGGAAGGCGGGTAAACGGAGAAGGAAAGAGCCTGAGTGGCAAAGCAGGCACATTAGAATACGTGGCAAGAAGAGAGACCGCGGACAGTGACAGACTGCTGCAGATAAGAATAGAAGCCGGCAAACGAGGGAGACGGCGGTCAAAGAGGGCAAGAAGAAGATCTTGTCGTGAGACGAGAGCGGAAAAGCAGAGAGAAGAGCCGCGGGCGAATAAGAAGACCAGACCGCGCAGAGGAACAGTAGATTGTGCGGCAAGTAGAGCAAAGAAAAGAGCCTGCTTTGAGCACCGCGATAAGGAGGCCAAGCAGAGAGAGAACTGCGGGCGAACAAAAAAGAGCAGAAGTGCGGGAAACACAGAAGACCACGCAGCACGGAGAGCAGCGAAGAGAGATGCCCCTGGTTAACCCAAGAAGAGAGGAGGCCGCGCGGCCAAGGAGCTAGGCGGACTTCGCAGGGAGAGAGTCGTCAAGCACAACAGCCCGCGCGACAACGAGAACAACAAGGTTAGAGCAAGGCAAGACCGCGGAGCTGACTACGTGAAAAGCAGTCCGTGCGACAAGACCGTGCGAATAAAGAAGTCGCCGAAGAGCATCAATCAAAACAGCGGACCGCAGAAGCACGAGGGGGGGACCCACTGGGAAGAAAACCTATAAAAGGCCCCGGGGGAACATCAGAAAAAGGAAGTACGAGCCAAAGGAGCCCTCACAAGGACCGGCAGGTAGAAAAAACCAGGCTGCCCAGAAGAAATCAGGCAGGAGTGGCGGTTAAGAAAGATGCAAACCGCAAGGGTGGTGGGAAGCGAAAAAACAGAAGACCTTTGCCTCTGATAGACTGATACCATGTAGAAAAGTACACAAAATATTGGGAAAACGCTGTAAACTTTGTATATCTTTCTTGTGTATCAAAATACAAGTATGAGTACACTTATATAGTGAGAGAAAGAGAGTCCTCTTTCAAGATGTGGGACTAATACATAAGAAGGAAGAAGACCAATGATGGGTCATTCTATGGCCCTTTACATGTTCTTTTTCTAACCGTTTTAATTTTTCATGTGCATCCCTAGTTGTACCTACGCCTGGGAAGAAGAATTCAGCAGGTGTGAGGTCTGCAATGTGCGGTACTTGAGGATGAGGAATGGTGCCAGTGAAGTGGTGTGCAAAAGCTGAGAAGGAAGCGGCCCGGGCATCTATGACGTGATTTTGGGTGCTGAAATCGGGAAGGACGGGAACGGTGAGAACTTGGGTTGGCGCTTCGATCTAGAGAAAGGAGAAGAATCGAGGTTGATTGGACATTGCTTCTACAATCAGACAGATTGGAATGATTGTCACTGAACTCAGGGAGTATGAAAGTGGGATCGTATGGCTCTAATGACAAATCGTTACGTGTAACCTGCAACATTTTGATATCTTGTCAGAGAGGTGGTCGCAAGTGTAAATGACGGTGGAAGGAGGATACTACGGAGCTGAAACCGCGGTTAACTAAGCGGGGTGCATTCGAACTACGGAGAGGGAGATATTAATGCCACAATCACATAACAAGGATAAGAAGAAACTATAATTCAGGCTTACCTTCATTATCTGACACTAAGAGTCTTTAAATAGGGTTACAAGCACATTCTTGCATGACAACAACATGACTGGACAGACTCATACTACAACTCATGGACACAATAAGATGCACAAAATAAAAGAGCAACTAGCCTATGCCCATAACACTGGGTTGCTAGCTGTGGGCTCCAAATGGGGGGAAATGGTGGTATGTTTTTGAGGAAATGGGGAGAGGCTTTCTGGGTAGTTACTTGAGGATTCTTTCAAGGGAGTGGGTGGCTATTGGTGTTTTAAAATAATTTTGAGTAGTTAAGGAGTAGTTGGGGTAGCTATTAGAGTATTAAGTAGTTAATTGGTAGTTGGGATGGTTACCACGTATTGTTGGTGAGTGAAAAATGTGACGGTGGGGAAGGGTGGCTATACTGGGATGGTGGCCAGACAAGGGGGGGGGGGGGGGGGGGGGGGGGGCGGAAATATAAATTGGGTGGGGTGGAGGAGGGGCTGACCAAGGCAAGGGGAGGAATGGTTTTCTTAATTTTGCAGCTAGGCTCCGACTTCTGATTCAACACCAGGTTCTAGCCCTTCTTATAGAGTTTGCAGTTATCATGAAAGATCGTGATTTTTTGATCATGACAATTTTATAAATAATTTTAAATTTAGAAAAATAAATTATAAATATACAAAGAATAATTAAAATCTCTGAATCAACGATCTACACACAATAAACAATTCTGATCATCTTGTAGAACTTCAAGATTGAAGATGTCGGATGTCGAATTCATCTCGATTTGCGTTTGAAATCTCGAATGTCGGCTTGCACAAGATATATCATGAATATTTTACAATAATGGATTTTAATATTTAAATAAATTATTCATATATATGCACACACATTTTAGGTAAATATGTACAATTGTACACATAATATATGTTTATAAATTGCACAATAAACATACACAACAACAACGCTCAAGTTTTTATCCCACTATAGTGGAGTCGGCTATATGGATCCTTTGTCGCCATTGTGTCTTATCTTTTGTCATAATCTCATTAATGTCTAAGTACATCACGTCTTTCTTTATAGTTCCATTCCAAGTCTTTATTGGTCTACCCCTCCCTGATTTAACATGCCTAGTCACTATACTCTCACAACCACTAACAGGTGCCTCTAATGGTCTCCTTTGTACGTGTCCAAACCATCTTAGTCGAGCTTCTCACATCTTCTCTACAATTGGTGCTAGTCCTATCTTATCCCTGATACATTCATTCCTAATTTTATCCAGTCTCGTGTGTCCACACATCCACCAAAGCATTTTCATCTCCGCAACTCCCATGTTTTGCTCATGTACACAATTCACTGTCAAAACTCAGAACCATAACTCAGAACCATAGAGCATTGCTGGTCTAATTGTAGTACAATAAAACATGCCCCTAAGTTTTATTGGTACTTTATGATCACATAAGATCCTTGACACGCCTCGCCACTTCAAACAACTCGCTTGGATTCTATGTGTCACATCTTTATCAATACCTCTCTTTTTCACCTATCGATCCAAGATATTTAAAACACTCACTACGGGAAATATCCTAATCACCCAACTTAATAACGAAGTAATCTGTCCTTCTTGCACTGCTAAATTCAAGCTTCATATACTTCGTCTGTCGTACTCAACCTAAAACCCTTCTAGTCTAAAGTGTCTCGCCGAGATTCAAGTTTTGTGTTTACACCCTTACGCGTCCCATCGACCAAAACGATATCATCGGCAAACAATAAGCACCAAGGTATTGCTTGTTGGATATGTCTAGTGAGCTCATCTAAGATAAGGGTAAAGAAATAAGGGCTAAAAGATGAACCTTAATGTAAGCCAACAATGATAGGGAATTCCTATGTTAATCCTCCAGATGTTCTCACCCTTGTCACCGAATTTGTATACATATCTTTGATTATGTCAATGTATGATACATTTACATTTTTATTTTCTAAGACTCTTCATAAGATATCTCTTGGAACTCTACCGTAAGTCTTCTCAACATCGATAAACAGCATATACGAATCTTGTTTTCTTTCTTGGTAGTTGTCAATGAGTCTCCGCAAGAGATGTATAGCTTCCATGGTCGACCACCCTAACATGAATCCAAATTGATTCTCTGAGATGTTAGTTTCTCATCTTACTCTTCTTTCTATTACTCGTTCACATAGTTTCATGGTATGACTTATCAATTTAATTCCTCTATAAACATATATACACAATATATGCTTATAAATTATACAAGAAAAAGGCTTCAACAACAGTAAACGGCATAAAGAGTATCGAACGAGAGCGAGTTGAGAAAGTTGTTGAAGCTAGGCGCAAATAGATGCACGGAATGAAGCCCGAAACAAAATATATTGTCGCTCAATCGCTTAAAAGAAATGGAAAAAAAAATAATACTCTCGTTGATATATCGGCGATAATTTCAAAAATGACATTTTAAGCTCGCGGCATTTTTTCTCATAAACTTTTATGTTGAAAGACATGTCGACCAACATCTACAACACTGTCTTTGACACTTTGTGTAACGCGATTCTCATCAATTCTCTCAAACTTGAAAGCATTCATCTCCATGAATAAAGATGATCATCCTCTCATTTAAGGGTGGCCCTCTAGATCTAGTGTTGTTGTGATCTAGTGAACTAGGACATTAGCATCATATGTATCAAAGGGTGCTACTATTGTGGATGCGGGAGACAGTATAACTAGAGCTAATGCTAACGATTATACAGGTGGTGTTATCGATGCTCTCGACGGTAATAAAGATGGTGTTGTTGATGCGGGTGTGCTAAAGGTGTTGTTGATGGTGCACTTGGGGATGGGGGTGGACTTGTTGGCAGAGAGTTGAATGGGTTGCAAATTTTCTTTTGTGTTGGATGTGGCTCATTTGTTAGTGAGCCTAGCAGAGCATTATTAAGAAGCTTGGTGATTATCTAAAAAAGACTGCAACTAAAAGACAGGATAGAACATTCCTGTTATTACATCTTTTGTCGTTGTATTCTTCATGGATGAAGAAGGGTTGCAGACCTCATCTTGACAGGAGAGACAACTAAGGAGGTTTATGTCTCTTTCAATCTCAGGGCAGATCGATGATTAGGAAGTAAGGACCCTCAACCCAAAGCTCGTAGGGAATAGCTCGAATGGGGGAGAAGGCTCGAGATTTCTTCCTAAATTTTCTTATATTCCCTCTAGAGGGTTGTTTTTTTTACTTGGGAGCATAGATTGATATATTTGATGATCTGGCCAAACCTTCTTTGAATTTTCTATACAATAATATATTGGTTCACAAACATCACTACGATAAGTTGTCATGGCCAAACAAACTATTTCTCAACGAGGCCACTAAAGGAAAACTTGACAGAAAAAGGTGTGGAACTCAGTCATGAGGTTGCATGGTGTTACGGGTCCACATGTCGCGGGCACATTCATTCAAGTGGACCCCCCCTCGTCATAATTTAGGAAGCGCACATATGGAAGTCTCCGTGGTCGCGGGCGCATTCACTCAAGTGGACCCCCCCTCATCATAATTTATGAAGCGCGCATATGGAAGTCACCATGGAGCGCGCATATGAATATTAATTAATATTAATCAATTAAGTATTTTGCATTTCCTTGTTTGATTGTTTTTTGTATTTCCCTGCTTGGTTGTCCTCCCTCATCTATATAAGGGAAAGGGGTTTATGTGTGATGGTATGATGGATGTATGAAAGATTTTAGGGTTGCTCCCTAAGTTCCTCTCTTATTCCTCCCTTCTTCTTCTCGCTCAACACCGCTGGCCCCTTCTCTTGCCAGATTCATCCTGAAATTTATTTGTGATCCTAACAAGTGGTCCGACCTGCCGGATCTGTAGCAGGAAGACCGCGGGTCCTCTGTTGCCGCCGATCTCAGCCAGAGCCGCCCTTTCGGCCGACGTTCGTCGTCTCCAGCCCATGGCTCCCAACATCCGCTGCACCAGTGACCCTCCTTCTGGTGTCGTTGTCGACGCCCTGAGCCGCCGCATAGATGCTCAAGAGTACCTCATCGCTTCCATGCATGCCTCCCTGCTCGCCCTCCATGCCAAAGTCGATCGTCTCCTCGCGTTCAACGGACGGGCTTCCGCAACCCCCCACGAGGTTCCTTGCCTTAAGTCGGCTCCTCCACGACTGCCTCTTGCACCATGTGATAGTTATCCTGCCATGTCGGCCCCAACATTCCTCTACGACACCAACCTACCCCTCCGCCCCGCAGTCGATCCTCCCATCAAAGGTGCACCGGCCGCCGAGGTACCACCTCTCTCCATGGTGCCCTCTGTCGCTTCCACTGACCGTCTCGTCGGCTCTTTTGTCGTCCCGTGCCCCGCTGTCCCCTGATGAATCCGTTCCTGTTGTCGGTCGTCGCGTCTCCGACATCCCTATGGTTGCTGCTCACCACCACTCCACTGACCTTGCGGAAGCCATTACTTATGTCGCCTGTCTTTCTGATAGCACCGTCGCGACTCGCCAACATCGTCGTCGCTTCTACGCGCTACATGGTCTTGTCCTGGCGGGAGGTCAAGGCACCAGATGAACTGTTCACACGCTTGGTACACGAGCTGGAGAGAAAACTCGTTTTGAAGGACAGATGTAGTGTTGCGGGTCCACGTGTCGCGGGTCCACGTGTCGCGGGTCCACGTGTCGCGGGCACATTCACTCAAGTGGATCTCACTCGTCATAATTTAGGGAGCGCACATATGGAAGTCACCGTGGTCGTGGGTGCATTCACTCAAGTGGACCCCCTCGTCATAATTTATGGAGCGCGCATATAGAAGCCACCATGGAGCGCGTATATGAATATTAATTAATATTAATCAATTAAGTAACTACTTTGTAATTCCTTGTTTGATTGCCCTCCCACATCAATATAAGGGGGGGTGATGGTATGATGGATGTATGAAAGATTTTAGGGTTGCTCCCTAAGTTCCTCTCTTATTTTTCACCTCTTCTTCTCGCTCACCACCGCCAGCCTCTTCTCACGCCGGTTTTCTCCTGAAATTTATTTCTGATCCTAACACGCAGAGTTCTGCAACAAGGTTTCTTGGAACTCTAAACAATTGGAGTACAATTCAGTACATGACTTCAAATGTGCGGTGTATCAAACGTTGATTGGGTGGTCGGTAAATGAATTCTTGGCACTAATTAATGGTTGAGGCATCGCTTATCTACGATGGGAGAAACCGACAAGTGGTCGAATTGTCACCTTTCAAAAAGCCAAGATTTTGGGCTAAGGCCCAAGAGATTGTTAGTGGAGAACAGAGATCGGATGTGAGGAACTCAATGAGATGATGTCGAGGAGATTTTTGATTAGTGTCGCCAGGGTGGTGTTTGGTGAGATGTTTTCGGGGTAATTTTGATGACTCACTTGTGGTCGAAGGAGCTGGTATTATAGTTTATGACTCAAAGATTACTTCAAGCCTTGCCATAAAGAGAGTTGGCGGCATGGAACAACCAGAGCTTCAAATAAGAGGGAGATAACATGTCACTTTATCACAATTCAAATATTCACATGTCAATCCCTTTTTCCTTAGCTTGACGGAGGTAGTTTTAAGATATGTTATGTTAGATGAATACGCATCAACGTCCAACGATTCATTTAAGGTTTACTTAAAATTTCAGGCGACAAAAGAACAACTAACAATTACAGACAATCCAAAAATACAATGTCAAATTCAAGACGTGAAAAAAAGTTGACAACAGACAAAGTCTAAGACGTACAGAATATGGAGAAGCAAAAAAATACTTAAAAACTAGCAATTTTGTAGCCTATGCAATCATTTTTTATTGACAGGGATTAACTAAGGCTCTGTTTGGTTGAGCTGCTGCTGATGAACTGTTGCTGATAGAAAAAGTGCTGATTTTGAAAAACAGAGTTTTGTTAAAAAAACTATTTGGGTGAAACAGAGTTTACAAAACAGAGTTTTTGAAAAGTTGTTTGGATACAAAACAGAGTTTTGAGCGAAATTTTTTTTCCTAATAAATCATAATCACCAACCACACAAGGTAATGATTTTCTCACTAATCACGTCAAATGCTAGTATGCATTGAAAATTTCTTAACAAAAAATAAACTCAAATGCACACAAAAAAACATACACACACATTTGGAGTGGGATTGCGCTCAAGCTCAACAATTTCACATTTACCTGAAGTATTCAAGATATTCTTCTCAGAAATTGACCTTCAATTATAACCGCCGAGAATCTAGCAAGCAAGCTCCATTCAGCGGAAAATTCCATTTGACTCCTTCAAACTTCAACGCAACATTTACAATAACAATCACACAACAAGAAGAAGAGACTTCCTGGTAGTATCATGAATAAAAGTGCTACATGTTGCTGAGTTTAGCTCTAAATCAGTTGTGATCATACATACAGTAGCTGACAACAATCCATTTGAACCTCTTTCTCTATCACCTGCTTCCCAGCTCCATAAGCATCAGCTAACCTTAAACCTTCTCTGCAGAATCCATGGAGAAGGAACTGTAGGAAATCTCATTCAATTCTTTATTCTCATTGAAAATGCAATTTGCAAACTGCCTCATTCTAAAGAAACCTGCAATGCCCATTAATAAGGGAATTTTAATGATATAAAGAAACCTGAAAGCCTTCCTGCCTCATTCTATCAGAAAGATTGTGGGCATCCTCTAGTTTCCCCCCTCTTGCACGATGAATCAAATAGTTGATGATTAACTTGTTTCCCAGCAGAAATCGCGACTTTGTTTTCTTGTTTGTTTATGGTGTGTTTCATTTCGCTGATGCGTGCAAAATGGAGTGGGATTGCGCTCAAGCTCAACAATTTCACATTTACCTGAAGGATTCAAGATAGTCTTCTCAGAAAATGACCTTCAATTTTAACCGCTGAGAATCTAGCAAGCAAGCTCAGTACAACAAAGGGTAAGAGATGAGATCTTGAGTGAAAAACTAGAGAAATTGGATCGAAGAAGAATAAGAAGAAGCGGACGGGAACGACAGGAGGACGGGAACGACAGGAGGACGGGAACGGCAGGAGGACAGGAGGCGGGAGCAGCAGCGGATCGGCTGGTGCGTCTGCGGTTGTCCGCAAAAAAAACGTCGCGGCTGGGTATAAGGAGAGAACCGCGGTATTTAATAAACAGAGTTTTCTGTATAAGTGCAAACAAACACTGTTTTTAACAAAAAAATAATGGTGCGTCTGGACCGCACCGCAGCCTAACAGCCGAACCAAACACCACCTAAGCCAGTATCCACAAGAACGGCCTGTATTTAAGAACCTATGCAATCATTTTTTATCGTCGCGTCATCATCTCCTATAGTCCTTTGAAAGGCATATTCAAAGGCAGAATGTAAGATTGCAAATTTTTCATGCATTCAAAAGGTGAACTACATGAAGGACTCATGCAACTGTTAATAAAGCTTTTAGACTATCAAGCTTGATTGGACAGGTTCTAAGGGAATGTAAAAATAGAGGTTTAAACTTTAAAGTATATTAGATTTAAGAGATCAAGGGAAAGGGGGAATGAATGTGATTGAGAGGTTTCATCCAGTGGATTTGGGGGAGGATAAAATTGGAAGTGGATGTAGTGAGTTTTGGTTGTTGGTAACTTCAATTCTTTATTTATAAATAAAAGACCTTAAATAAAAATACATCTGAAATTAAATTACATATGAAAATGAGCTCATGTCATGCTCAAAAAGTACATAGATAAAAAATAATCAAAGGGACGATATTGTTTCTGCTTCTTTCTGTGATGTCCTGCACCACAGCATCCTATGACTTTGGTTCATTTATTTTTTTGGCATTTAGGGCTCATTCGTTTTGCAAGAATTTGGAGAAAGGAATTGATTTCATTCGTGGTTTTAGAATTAGGTTTTGCAAGAATTTCAAGCACAGGAGAAAGGAAAACGTAGTAATTGATATTTAAGTATGAAATAGAAATATGATCTGCAGATACATTCTTTCAATCCTCGACCTCGAGGGTGCTGCGACCAGGGAAATTCCAGCCGGATTATCCATGGTTTTGCATGCATCACATTATGTTACATTCTTTATAGATCATATGCAAAAATTACATGCTTACAATAGAAATAATTTAGTATTCATAATGTAAGTTTTCAAGTTAGTTATAATGCACAAAGTAACACAAAGGTATTATTTTATCAGTATATTTTTATTCTTGTTCAATGCACTCCAAAAATATCTAATTATTATGTTCATTATGCTCTTCCAAAACATTTCTTTTAAATCATTCCCATATTTTTAACAGTCCCTCAAAGTAGCATTTCCATGTGGTTTCAAGAAATGCCCATCATTATGTACCTACACCTACACCCAATTGAATTGATGTAAGACAGTAGGTATTCAATACGGATTTTCTCTGAATCAACTATCTCAAGTTATAAGAGATCTCAACTATCACCAACTCTAACAACAAAATTGGTGGTAACAAAGGAACATGAACTGAAATAACGAATCTAACAAACATCACTTTAGCCAATTCGTACATCACAACAGAATACTGATCTACGAATATTTACAATAAAAAATAGATCAATAAAATCAGTGGAATCAGTAAGTTGCCGATGACAGAATAGAACACAGTAGAAGTTAGGCGAGTATAAAAAAAAAATTTACCTCAAAATCAAGCTAATGGAGTCGGATCGGAGAAGTTCGGCTTCGACTTGTGCTCCTCCTCGCCAGAAAGGTTGAGGAATTAGACCCAGATCTACTGTTGGATAATTGCGGCGCCAGAGCTTTTCATAAAAATCTTTTTGAGACTCGGATGAGCAAAGCAGTGGCTGCCGCTATTGGAACAGATTTCGTTCAGTAAACCCTGTCGGTATGGAGAAAACAAGAAAAACAAATAGAGATCGGCGGATGGTTTGCGAGACGAAGAAAGCCTGTCGGTTACCGGGAATAGACGCTGGAGATGGAGGAGGTGGAACGCCTGTCGAATGGAACCCCGGAGGAGCAACGAGCTTGAACGAGCGCCGGAAATGGAACCCTAGATCGGCGACGAGATTCGACGGCGAGCAAAAAAATTTGAGAGCTAGATTTCCCACCGTGGGAGTTGGGACGCGGGACCGCGTGACAAAAAAATAGGTGGCCAGTCTTTTTTTTTTTTTTTGAGAGCTACCCGAGAGGAAAACCGAGAGGACCAATGGCAAGAGCTGTAATTGTGAAAAGCTTTAAATAAAATTAGGGAATTGTTATTTACACCCCACAAATATATATTCATACTCAGAATAATATAAAATTTAGTATTTTTTTGCTCCAAAATCATATTTGTCCTCAACACAAATTTCATTTTTGTTTCTCTCAAACTCTAAACTCACGCAGCCGAACCTTCGCCTCTCCGCTCGCAGTCTCTCAGCGGTCCGATAGTATCTCACTCCCAAGTCGACGAGTTAAAAGCCGAATACACCTTATACTGTTTGGCGCGGCGGCGGCGATGGCGGTTGACGCTGCGGCGGCGATGACGGTTTCGGTGCGGCGGCGATGGCGGTTGGTGGGGCGGCGGTGATGGCGTTGCCACGGCGGCGGCGTTGGCGGTTGGGCGCGGCGGCGCGGCGGTGGCGGCGGTTTCAGTGCGCCGGCGGTGATTGCGGTTTTGCGACGACAACGATGGCGGTTGGGGCGGCGGCAGTGATGATGGTTGTTGTCGCGGCGGAGACGATGGCGGTTTGAGGCGACGGCGATGGTGGTTATGTCGGGGAGGTTCGGATATCCACACCCCATTCACGGGGTGCTGCTAACGCCTCTCAGGAGACCTCATCGGTTTTCCTAATATTATTATGTATGGGTACAAATTTAATTATGGGTACAAATATCTATTTTGAATACAAATATCAATGGGTTACAAATATAGAGTACCAATAAATACCCTAAAATTAATTTACAGTTGGCGCCCCGACTTAAAACTCTTATAGGTGATGGGTGTATGATGTATGTTGTATCATGTATAAGAATAATATAGTCATTTATGGGATCCCCAACTAAACTCTCACAAAAGTGACAAAACTCAAGCCCGAGATGATTCCTAGCAGATTTAGCTAAAATTAAATTTAGTCTGACTTAAAATTGAGAACATTTTGATTTTAAAGAGGCAAAATACTAAAATTGATCTCTTTGACTTTGAATCTAATTTAAAATACGTTCTTTAATTTTATATTTTATTTCAAATAATTAAAAAATATTCATCAAATCATAAACAAAGAGCAATGTTAAAGGCAGACGCATTTTTGCTATATGCACTCAAAATAAACCCAATATTCCCGGTTTATTATTCCTACCATCTATCGCACAGTTGCTCTAAGCGCAGGCAAAAGTTTTCGGCGGACTCCACGCGTATATGGCGTACTCGATCTTCTCCCTCCCAAGCAGTCGGCGAACTCAGCGTTGCCATCGCCGACACCCCCATTCCGCACCATGTTTTCGGTTGTCGTCGAACTCCTCGACGCAGTCGGCGCCATTGATGCTAGGGTTTGGTTGCCAGCGAACTCCCCCATTCCGGTGGCCGACGAACTGCTCCGGACATATTTGCTAGGGTTTCGGTCACCTGCTCCATTGTTGAGGTCTGCCATTGATGCTTAGGTTTCGATTGGTACTATTCATCTTCTTCCCCGCTTCTATTTTTCTTGATATTATCTCATCTTCTTCCATTATTGAGGGCTGTCAGTTAGTCTACGGTCTCATCTTGCGTTTGTAAAATTGGTTAAACATATAATCCCATTTTTTAGGTGTTTGCTATTTGTGATGACAATGTGTTCAAAAGAAGATTTTACATTACCTGAAGAGTCTAGTAATACCACACATTAAGATGTTGGAATGGAATTTATCACGGATACTTTTTTCCAAGTAGTGATAATTTGATTGAATGTGCGTGTACTGTTGCAAGACGCATAGGGTTTGTTGTAAACATTCAAAGAGCCGATAAGATTGTTGCACGAGGTAAACCTAGGATAATGCTCGGTTGCTATAGACGTGGTTTATCCCGAGAAAATCAGCGTAATAACGGATTTGTTAAAAAAATCTAAGAAAAACAAGCTTCAAGCCATGTGGATGTCCTTTTGCATTACAAGATCAAAGAGATATGTGTTTGGATGAATGGAAATTACAAGTAAAATGCGGAATTCGTAATCATAGTTTTGTTCATCTAGATGCACATGCATATGCAGTGAGATTAGATGAAAATGAACAAAAGGTTGTTCAAGAAATAATCGCATCAGGTGTGAAACCTCGAAAAATTTTATCTGTTTTGAAAAAAAAAAAGAAATCCAAATAATTGTTCAGTTATTAGAACAATTTATAATGAAAAAGTTAGACTGTCTAAGAAAGAGTTAGATGGTTCTACCCCTATACAGTTTCTCTACAGGTGCATTACTGTAGCTGGTTATATCAGTTACAATCATGTGAACGACAGTACTAAAAGTTTGGAATTTTTGTATTTTGCTCATCCAACTGTAGTGCAACTAAGTAACATATTTTCGAACATTTTTATGCTAGATTGCACATACAAGACTAATCGTTACAGATTGACTTTGCTTTCTATTATGGGGTTGACATCAACAAATTTATCTTTTTTCATCATTTATTTTCATGTCAAATATAACTGAATCAAGTTACACATGGGCACTTGAAAGATTTAAAGGAATGCAAGATGATACATCGAAACCAGGTGTGTTTGTGATAGATCGGGAAATAACATTATGGAATGCCATTAAAGTTGTCTTCCGCCAAGCTCGTATTGTTTTATGTCAAGTCCATATTAACAGGAACATTATTGCACATTGCAAGAAATACTTCAAAGCAGGAAAAGAGTTTGGTAGCTTTCTATGTGATTGTCAAAATATTGTAAATTCGCCAACACTTCTTGATTTTAATGATCGTTTTTGTTCTTTGCGAAGTACTTATGAGGAGAAGTATGTAGATGTACTTCAATATGTATTTACCACATGGATTGAGCCATATAAAGAATCATTTATTTCTGATTGAGTGGATCAATATTTGCACTTTGGAAATTGCACAACAAATCAGGTAGAAAATGGACACGATCAGCTTAAACGATTTCTTGAAGTGTCGATTGGAAACTTGACAACCGTTTGAAAAACATTTGATCAATTGATTAATCTTCAACACACGGGAATTAACATTAATTTGGTCAAAGTTCAATTTAAGTTAATACAAGCTATAAAAACTCTTTGTATGCTGAATTGCTTGGCACTATTTTCGTAGCCTCATTACAAGTAATTAAAAAGGAGGAAGAATTGGTAAAGGGTTGGAAGCATAATTGGACAACTTGCACTCATAAAGTGAAACTCACTATGGGTTTACCGTGCGGGCACGAGTTAATACCGTATATTACAAACTCAACCTCTTGTCCTTTATGGATGATTCATAAGCACTGACAACAATTACATTTAGTGGAGGATACATGCAATGTTAAAGAAGAAAATGAGCAAATGAATGACATACAAGTGGAGTTGGATGGAATACTCTCCAAATATAACAATTCTACGGCTATTCAGAAAAATGAATTGAAGCGAAAACTTCGTGAGCTTTGGGATCCAACTACAAGCCAAACAAAAGAACATCTTCTTCCAACAAGGCTAAAAGGAAGACCTAGAGGGAGCCTAAACAAGATGAGGAATGACTTCAAATCTACAAGAAGAGAATCATTTCTATTTGAGCATATTCTTATGAGAGAACATCAAAATGTAGACCCACCTAGTAGAAGAAAATATGCTTCAAAGGGTAAAAGATTTCTTGAAAATATTCGTAAAGAAATGCCCTCCTATATTTCAAAAAATATAATTGATGCAATAGATACGGTGGGTGATGGGCATTGTGGCTATAAGGCTATTG
This sequence comes from Platanthera guangdongensis, assembly GCA_039583875.1. Taxonomy (NCBI): domain Eukaryota; kingdom Viridiplantae; phylum Streptophyta; class Magnoliopsida; order Asparagales; family Orchidaceae; genus Platanthera; species Platanthera guangdongensis. Next base: position 151,324,759 of record CM077154.1, read on the forward strand.
GTCATGCTTTAAACATGAGAGATAATTGTGTACAAGTGTTTCATGATTTGACTATGGAAATGAAAAATAACGAAAGTTTGTACACTTAACATATTTGGTAATGGAAGACGATCAGATTTGATGTTGTTTTTTGATTGTAATGCAACTCCAGCACCTCTTGAAAAGTGGATGACTATGCCAGACATTGGGCTAGCAGTCGCATCATGCTATAATATCGTCTTGGTTCATTACTCAAAATACCATTTTTTCACATTTTTGCCATTGCATTTTGCACCTCCAGAGAATCGAATCATAATCTATATTGGATATGTCAACGATAATCATTTCATCCGGCTATTGATGAAAGAAGACTCTCCACTACCACATGTTTCTCTCCATGGTTGAGATATCATGAATCGGTCGCAGAAAAATGATATTTAACCAAAGAGATGGAATTTGATGTAGTCAACTTAGCTGATCCTTAAGAAGGTATGTCAAATCATTTTTTTCATATTCCTATTTTTACAATGTAACCTCTATGCTTAATTTTTTGTCTCGTGTAAATTACATAAGAAATTTTGAGAGCTTTGATTTCAATGAAGGGATCTATGCCACATTCCAAATCAGGAATCATTTGTTTCAACAGGTTTTTCGACTAAATTTTTTTAAAGCAATTGATAATACATGTGTTCAAGAGATTTGCTTTCAAAGAAAAAAAACTCATTCACAAATGTTCTACGTTATGTAGGAGGATGTTCAATCAAACATTTAAAATTTAAAGATTTTGAGAGTATTTTGGAAAATAAAAAGCTCTAAGATTGTATTATTTACTAAGTTTGAAAAGTTCTAATAGTTGTCGAAAGTGTGATATACATTGAAGATTATATAAACTATTACACAACTCTTTATTTATGTTTAAAATGTCATTTTGTTATGCTTCATTTTAAGTGCACATATACTGATTGGCTGCAAATAAAATATTCTCGTGTGCACAATCATTTGAGCGCACATAGCCAAACTTGATGTGCACATAACATTGATCTAGACATAATTTCCAATATTATAGTTATATCTATTTGGCGTAATGATAGCGGTCATGAACACAATACAATGGTCACAAACCGTCGTTCATAAACACCGACCTCAACTAAGGACCATCAATTTTTACAACTATCGGAACCATGTCAAACATATTGACGACGGTGTTTTTTTGTCCAAACTTAGGCTCCGTTTGGTGCAATGGTGGCGGTCGTAAACGGATGGGTTAAACCGTCATTTGTTAATGATCGTCTAAAAAACATCATCTGTTATGACAAAGGCTCTGTTTGGGGAACTTATTTTCACCGGTCAAGCAGTTACAAGCGCATGAACCGGACATTAACAGAGGGGACTTATTTTCACCGGTCAAACAGTTACGACCGCATGAACCGGACCTTAATTAAGGTCTGGTTCATTAAGGTCTGGTTCATGCGTCGTAACCGATTGACCAGTGAAATAAATCCCCCCAAACGGAATCCAAATAGATAAAGTTCCTTACAAATGACAATTTAACCCTCATTTTCATGACTGCCACCACCATGCCAAACGAAGCCTTAGAGGAGCAAAAAGCCGCCCCAAATAGATGACAATTAGTAACCACTGCATTTAAGACGGCCATCACTGCTGCCAAACAGACTCACCACAAGCAACTGAAGTGAATTGAAATGCGGCAAAGAACGGAATCAAATCACGCATGTAAATAAAAATACAAAGTGACTAAATGGTAAATAAAAAGATGAAGTGGACTAAACGGTAAATAAATACACAAAGTGGACTCAATGGTAAATAAAAAGATGAAGTGGACTAAATGGTAAATAACAATATCCATCTTAATTCTTAACACATGTACCAACCCAATAACAATAGAAAAAAAAAACCAGCATAAAAATATTGGTCAACCCAAAAACAATAGCTGAACCATTTTAAAAATACACAAGTTCAGATTGTGTGAATTTTGAAGACTTGTAAATTGAGATAAGAAATCTTTGCATTGGGGCGACGGCCGCACTGATTTTGATTCGAGCTATTAGTTTTTAAAAGGCAGAAATCGATGCCACCCATGTATGGTTGCAATGCTTCGGGCACCACTACTCCGTCCTCTCTTTGGTAGTTCTCGAGTATACAACAGATCGTCCTTTCCGTTGCCGTAAGAGTTGAGTTTAGCATATGCACATATTGCTTGGTTTGCTCATCGTTCTGCACATTCACCAACATATGAGATGAAAACCGTAAAAAACAGCTCTGCGAGTTGCTACAAAAAGTTTAACATCTACAGCTCTGCGTAGAAAGTTGTGATGGTTTGTGAATGCACGGCGAAACACGCATGGTATTTGTACATTTGCGATGACAAACCACTATTTTTTCTATAATACGATGCCACTATCAGGACGTGGGTCGAGCATTAGGTTCCGTTTGGGAGAACTTATTTTCACCGGTCAAGCGGTCACGACCGCATGAACCAGGACTTAATTAAGGTCCGATTCATGCGGTCGTGACCGCTTGACCGGTGAAAATAAGTCCCCCCAAACGGAGCCTTAGTCTTCTATAATGCCGTTTTAGACAAAACGGCACCACTATCAAGGACTTGTGTCAAGCATTAGCAGCCGTGAACATCTATAATGCCATTTTGAAACAAAACAACACCACTATCTGGATTGTGTATAGCATTAGCGCTCTATATTGCCGTTTTGAGACAAAACGACACCACTATCAAGACTTGTGTAAAGCATTAGCCTTCATGAACATGTGATCCCCAAAAAGGAGCATGCAGCCACAAATTCTAAAGTTGTCATAATTGCACCCTATTTCAATTGAGAATAGTGGGAGAATGCAAATGCATTTTTTCGCAAGTTTATATCCAATGTTAAAACAAAACCCAATTTTTCATGAACCATGGATTTAAAAAGATATTTTTTTTCATTTAGTTTCTCAACCAAATGAACCAATGAAGTCCAACTTCCTATAATTTGCATTTGCAATTCTCTCTTGATTAATTCAATCCAAGAGTAATAATGCAAAATTATGCTGCTAAAAATATTAACATCAACTTTAATCAAGTGAAACTTACTTTCTTCTGCCCGTATCCGATTCCCAGTCTTCTGGCCTGATAGTCCGTGCAGTTCGAGCAAGACACGAGTTCTCTGTACTTTTTTGACGCAGGAAACCAACCTTCGAGATCATATTTTTTGGCTGCTGCATCGTTCAAAGCTCCGGAGACAATGGACACAACTTGATAAGGGAGATTAAGCTACAGATTATATAAACCGTACAAGATGTGATGAATTAAGAAACCAAAGATACATCAAAAATCAGCAACCATAGCAGAAATATATCTTACCTCTTGGTAAAACTTCTCGGAGTTTAAGAGCATTTCCTCGTGCATCTCCCAAGATTCATTCTCGTTGGGGCTTGTGATACAGAATTGCTCTATTTTTTCAAATTGGTGCACTCGAAAAATACCCAGCGTATCGCGACCATGAGAACCAGCTTCTTTGCGGAAACAAGTCGAAAATCCAGCATATCTGATGCAAAGTTTCTCTCTTGATATAAATCAACATGAACTGATGCATGATTCAAGGTAATATATCAAAACAGAAAAATATAAATTCCTCCGGACCTTAATGGTAAGCTCGTGGGATAAATCCGTTCATCCAAATGATATGCGCATAATGGCTGTTCAGAAGTAGCTATAAGATATTTGTCATCCCCTTCACCGGTAACCTGTGTAATGTGAAACTAATAATTAATAAACCAAAAAGGCATAGGTAGAACATTATTTGGCCATGACCATCAATTAAAACTATCAAAATCCCCTTTGATTTTAGACTCCATGATCTAACAACATGAGAGGAATGGTATGAAAATTAAATACAAACAAGAACCTAGATGGCAAGCTTCAATAGATAAAAATAAGATAAAAAATATATATTAACTCTATATGTATCAACATTAGAATGTTCATCTTTCTAAGTAATGCCTTCAATAAGCAAGTATTTGATTGTCATGAAGATAAACATGAATCGTTTATTGCAACAATCAAGATCTTTTTTCAAAAAGTTTATCACATCAGTTATAAGGCTGGTCCAGCATATGTTGCAAGCTAGTCTTATATTAAATGCTTTGCAAGTCAAATAAGAATTTGAAAAATCAACATTTCTAGCATTTCCCCATAAAATCATGTAGAAATTGTTTGAGATTCTAATTCACTTTAAAATCCTCCCTGGTAATTAACTAATGTAGAGTGTAGACACAGGAGGGGCTGATTTGTGCCCCAACTGTTGCAGTTATTTGTTCGTGTATTCACTCATTTCTTTATGTAGACATAGGAGATTCTATCCTATGGGGAAAAAATTAAGAGGTGTTAACTCTTGGGCCTGAAAAAGGAACCGAGTTATAAAACTTGTACAAAAAACACGATTCAAACAGTAAGTGATATTATGAAGAACTTATGTAAGCTAACCTTGTAGAGCTCTTCATCAAATTGAGCAAGCTGAGCACATTTTGACATGATATCTTTTCTCATGAAATATGGAGTTTGTAGGGGTTCAAACTTCCTTTTTCTCAAAAAAGCTAAACCGAAGTTGATTAGAGCTACATTCAACAAAACACCATCACCCTTCAAATAGTAACCTCTTCCACCAGCTACTTTAGCACCTATTAAGTAAAAGTGCTATCAGAACAACATTTACAAAGTAATATGAACATAACAACCAAGAAGATTATGAAAGGAAACATAACTGCATTTGTCCCACTAATTTAAGTTAATACTTTGTAGAACATCAACTATTTTTTGGACTCGGCCTAATCGAATTTATCCTGAAAAAAATGGGACTAAATTTTGTGGATACTTTACCAAACTGAGCGCGTTCGTGAGCCTTGTCAGTTAACCAACTAGTATATATTAATTTCTTCTAGTTATGCATAGAATTTCTACAGTATAAAACTATCTTATATAAATTATTAAGCCTAATAAGGACAGGTCAAAATATATGGAGAGTCCAATCATGGGATAAAAGTTTCTTAAGTTCTTTAAACAAAGATGATGATCATTGACATGGCTTAATGAAATTTATAGTAACTTGAGCACGACAAATAAACATCCATAAATTTACAGGGCCAAAACAGAATATACATATCTATACTATTCTAAAAAGATATATGGTGGTCTGCCAATAGCGTGAGTTCAAAAATAAGGGGAAAATAGGTGGTCATCGGATTTGAGAGTTTTGATCCAGAACCGTTAGATCTGGGGCTGCAAACAGCGAAATTGGTCTGCCAATAAAAAAAATCCCAAAAAACCTCACTTCCTCTCTCTCCTGATTCCCGATCCACGCTTTCCCTCCCCCGATTTTCATGGACATCGCGGCGCCGGTGGCGGAGCCGCCTGCGGCCTGACCGGAGTCCCCAGCGGGTGCGCCGGGATCAGGCGAACCTGCCGGCGGTGGTCCGGTGGCGCTCCGGCAAGGCCACCGCCGGCGGCGGCCCTGACCGTGAGGCCCAGATCCCGGCGCAGGTTCGCCCAGATCCCACCGTCTGGCCTCACGGTCAGGGCCGCCGCCGGCGGTGGCCCCGCCGGAGCGCCACCGGACCACCGTCGGCAGGTTCGCCTGATCCCGGCTCACCCGCTGGGGGGCTCCGGTCAGGCCGCCGGCGCCGGCGATGACCGTGAAATTCCTCTTTTTTTTAATTTTTTTAAATTATAAAAAATGAAATATTACAAATATATTAAAATATAAAATATTTTAAAAATGTATATTAAAATTTAATAAAAATGTTTATAAAAATATTTTTTAAAATTATAAAAAAGGTGTCACAACCCGGGGCGGGCGGAGCCCGCCGGGGGGCCGGGGGGCGGGTCGTCGCCGGCCGGGTACTGTGGCGCGTGGCCAACGGGCCGGAGGGCCGTACCTGTCGCTCGTGTGTGTATATATATATATATATATATATATATATATATATATATATATATATATATATATATATATATATATATATATATATATATATATATATATATATATATATATATAGACGCACACACAACTTCATTGCCTTCACCTGGGCAGAGAGCGCCTCCAGCATGCTCCAAGGTTGTTTGTCGGCTGGGCAGTCTCCTTCGCCACACAGGAGCTGGCCTCCGGTAAGTTCCCAGTCAGCGTCACAACAAGCTCTATCGTTTGGCTTCCTCTAGGCGTTGTAATTTCTGCCTTCTTGATCGCCACCTAGGGGGGTACCGCCGACATTATAGGTCGCTTCTTCTATGTCTTTATCTTGGCTTCCAGCACCGATATCCTTAGAGTTGTCTCGCCTCCTTCCGTGCAGCAATCTGCTGTCAGAGCTAGACGGTCTCTTTGTTATAGGCAATCCTGACATTTAACACCTTGTGGATGTTCAAGGGGTTCGTCAAAACCACCACCAGCATGTGCTACACCTCTACGGTTTTCAGTCACTGCAACAGTTTGGGCATACTGACATTGGCGACTCCACTACCTCCTCTGACGACTGCAGGAGCTGGACAGGGGGTTTCCACCATTTTGCTAGACTCCTCGAGCTCTCCCCCTCTTTGTGTCCATCTGTTGCTTCGAACTGGCTGCCATGATCATGGTATGTGATTCTCTCAATATCATGTGTTCCCCGCTTGATATGTTCTTGGGATAGAATCATTTAGTGCATGGGAGTTGGGTCGGTTGTTGTTTGACGTGGGGTGGCACTGATTCCTTCCCCCTTCCTGATACTTCCTTGATACTTCCTCGCGACATAGAAGGGAGAAATTCTACAATTTATGCGATCTTAGTGGGAGTCATCTTCACGACATCTCCTTCCAGACCTCCTCCAGGGTATGCAAGTTGATTTAATTGTCCTTGGACCTCCCCCGCCCCACCACGGTGTTGCCATTAGAGCAGTCATCGCCACCTTCACTTGCTCCCCCTTCTCCTCTTTCACTTTGAGTAGCGTTGACAAACCATCCGACCTCTTTCCCGTTGCAATATTTCCTCTGCAAAATAAAACATAGTCAAGTAGTACATGTCCCATGCTCTAGACATCTCATATCAACGTAGAATGCTTACCATGCACTCTAGACATCTCATATCAATGTAGCATGCTTAATATGCAGAGGGGTGCATGAAGAAGACAAAACAACACATACCCTCTTTACCCTTAGAATCGAAAAGGCTTCGTCCTCGTCCTCTTCCAGCTAGGACTGAAAGTTGAAACAAAAACCACAAAAACGCATTGCACCGATTTCAAACCGTGTAGAATTGTGCGGTTTTGATGAGGTTTTTTTATTGCAATCCGCAAAGTGTGTGGTTCATTGTTTGTCGACGAAAAACCGAAGAATGCGCCGCACCGCAAATACAAATATTCATCTAGCCTAATTATGCACTCCCTCCGCTGGCCTGATTTAAGGACGTGAAGTTGATGCTAACATGTATCAGTAATCAGCAATTCTGGTTTGAATAATTTATCCGCAACAATTAGATTAGTTCATTGTTATTACTTAATACTAATCATATGTCCTCTGTTTTTAGCAAAACAGATTTTAGACAAATGTGAGAAAAATTGTAATACATATATAGTTCCATACAAATTGAAATTGCACTGCAAAAACCTACTCCAAACCGTATCAATACCAAATTACACACACAATTTCGGTGCAGCGTAGCTTTGTTTGGTCCTAAATCATCCTCGTTAGTGCGGTTGTGGTTTGACATTGCTTACAGCCCAGCTTCCAACTTTTTATCAACCGATTTGCTGACATCTTTCTTCGCGAGCTTCCGCTCTGCCAATTTTTCTGTCTATTTCCTTTACACCTGTGTTTGTCTACCACCAAGGCATCCAATGATACTGTCTTACCGAGCAGCAGTAAAAACAAGTAATCCTCTATCGAAAAACATTTCGAGCTCATCTCCTCCTATTTGTCGGAGGTAATATTATAATTCATAGCTTCAACTGGATTAAACTAGCCTTCCAACAACTAACTTGCAAGATTAGAAGAAACATGAAAGACAGTTATGCCTTGACCCTTTTATTTATAGGACCTTAGTGACACTTCGATTCCAAAACTTTACGAAAGTATTTCCTACAAGATAATCTCGAAAACGAGGATAACTGATTGGATTGATTTGGCTCCCACCGTCTGAAATTTTTTTGAGTGGCACATGGATGGTGAGTCCCCTCGTAGCCCTGCGTACATCTTACTTGTTGCTTGACACTTGCTCACACTGGTCGTGCTCGCCTTGTTTCCGTGACTACTACCTATATCTCGCCATGACCTTCCAATCAGTTTCATTGATGACCTACACACCAATTTCCCTGACCATAACCTTCCCGCCAGTTCTCTTGATGATGACCTTCCACCTAATTTCTTTGGCGATAACCTTCCCACAAATTTCCATGGCAAAGATCTTCCTTGCAGTTTCCATAGCAATAACCTTACAACCAGTTTCCCTTAGTGATAATGACCTGCTGGAAAGTTTTCCTGGCAATGACCGCTTCGCTAACGGTGGAATTTATCTCTCTTCAAACTACCTCGCATTATTCCCTCAGGGGCCCACTAGATAATAATACACAATTTATCCTGACAATTGTCGAGTAGTTAAAACGAGTCACTTCTGATTTTTATTCATATCGTTAGTGACCTGCTTCCTTGTACTAACTACCTTTAACGGTTTTAGGAACTAAATTATAAATGCTCTCCTCTATGACAGAGAAGGAACATGTTTTCAGACTTTCCAAGAATATTATATTTCAATAAGAGGGAGCTCTCTAAGCATCTCCTGAACATTCAGTGGGTTCTCCGGCGATCTCCATCGTCGTCATTTCCTTTGGAAGTAGAGTGTCCTTTGGCCACAGAAAAGTCTGGATCCAAAACATGATTTAAATATTAATTGCGTTGAAACCAATTATTGTGTAAAAAGAAGGGACTCGTGTCAATTGGTTGATGGAGGATGCTTAGTGACAAAACTCAAACCTTGGATGCCTCATGAAATAGTTATTTTTGTGCAATAGTCAATTAGATGATGGAGGATGCTTAATGACAAAACCAAAGCTAGAATGCCTCATAAATCATAATATAATTACTTTTGTGCAATATCAATTAGTAGAAATTAAGATCATTCTTTTTTGGGTAAAAGATCATTTTTAACATAGAAGCAACATTTGTATAGTAAAATCATTTTTATCATTAAATTGACCATCCCTTGATCATAAATAGGATCAACAATCAAAATGGTCGCATCTACAATAAAAAAAATATCATAGTTTCTCACCTGGACAAAGGAGATAGTTCTAAGACTGCACAAAAATTTCTCTAATAATTGGAAATAAAAATTATACATGAAATTTTCATAATTAGCTTTAGGCCATATCCAGATGCTCGGATTGAGAAGATAAGCATTGAAAACAATGACTTTTGCATAAAATCATTTGACTGTAATTTGAGATTAAAAATGAAATTTCAAATCCCTCAGACTAAGGATTTTACTTAGACACTTGAAATAGATGAAACACAATCTTCACCTTCCAAATCTAGGCTCCGTTTGGGGGGACTTATTTTCAGCGGTCAGGCGGTTACGACCGCATGTACCGGACCTTAATTAAGGTCCGGTACATGCGTCGTAACCGCCTGACCGCTGAAATAAGTCCCCCCAAACGGAGCCCTAGTTTCTATCTAAAATTAAATAAGCTCTTAGAAGTATACCCCCACGCACCTTTCTTCAAATCAGCAATATCAAGCTTCTTTACCAGATCCACATGATTTAAGAACTTCCCTTCCATCTTCCTCTCCCCCCATGCCTTCACTAACATGTTGTCTACCTGCAAAATGAAATATAAAATCATTAATATCCTTTCATACACATTTACCATCTACTTCCCCAAGAAGATCGAAATCATGAGCACCTCGTCCAGGCTAATAGGAACAGAGTCGTGCACGAGATTTCCAATGGAAACTAGCTTTGTCTCAAGCACAGTCTTCGCTTGTTGCACTTCCTCTATCTTCTCTTCTGTCAGCCTCTTGTTCTCGTTTGTGCTCTTAATCATTTCGGTAGCATCTTGTTTTGCCTTCATCAAGAAACATAACTCATCATAATTCTGATTCCCATGAAAAAATAAACAGTGAGATTTTACTAAGGAGGAAAAGAGTGCTCTCACGATCTTTAGCTGAGAGATCTCCTTGTTCATGCGATTGAAGTCCTTACGGAGAGAGTCGAGCTCATATTGTCCTGGAGTGCAAGTGTATTGTGTCGTCAAATTATAAATACTAAGAGGGTGCAGAAGAAGATGAACAGAAGGGCAGGATTTTGGGATGCTTACGTTGGCGCCACTCCTTGTCGAGGAGGATGATCTCGTCGACGAGCTCAACAGGAGCACCACGACGGCGTTGCGATTCTCGGATACGATCTGGATCGTAGCCCTTATCCTGGCGAAAGAGGTTGATGTCGAGCATCCCTACCCCTTGGGCGTGTAGCTTGGTAACAGAAGAAAAAAGGGACAGTAAATTGTGCCGGTGAAAATGAGTGGGTGCTGGGTGAAGAAGGGGTATGACGGAGCGAGATGGTCGGAGGAGTGATGCGTGCTGGACGAGGTGGCGCGGGGTAGCCACTATGAATCTTACCGGCGTCGGCGGTGTAGGGGCGGGGAGATGACGCAAGGTCGCCGGGAGGAGCGGCGGAAGCTAGCCGGGACGATCGGCAAGAGCTGAAGTGGAAAACGGGTGCCGCTGCGGCTTCACAGGAGAATGGGGACCGATTGCTAGGGTTTTGGCGGAACCTTTATTCTCTTAGATTATAATTAAAATACCCTTAGATTACAATTAAATTTGAATTTTTTTAATCACGAAATAGGAGAAATATTAAAGAGCGGTGTTAAGGACACACCGTTTAAATCAATTAAACACTTCAAAATACCTGTTTTTATTACAAAAAAAATCCTAAGGACAGCCCACCCGATCAAAGTTTCCCCGTCGCCTTCCCGACTCTGCCCTGGGCGATCCTCCGACCAGGCGCTCCTCCGGACTTCCTCTCCGCACCCCTCACCGCCGCCTCCGCGCCCCACACTGCCGCCTCCGCGCCCCACAGCGTCGCCTCTGCTCTGCGCCCTCTTCCAGAAAAGCTCTGCCTGCTCCTCCGGCCAGGCATCCGCCCAGATCTTTGCGCTCCCATTCTTCTCCCTAAGGTCTGCTACTCTTTGATTTCCCTAAGATAATCCATTTTGCAGCAGAGCTATTGGAATTAGGGACGGCATCCAGAGGTCTTTCCATATTTGCACAGACTTGCACAAGTATCTCCTTCTTCGCCAGATCCTCCCTAAGGTCTCCTTCACTACATTTTTCGTATGTTTCCGTAGCCCTGTTCGTGGTTTGATTCTTCTTGCGGCAACATATTCCTTTTGCAGAAAATCTACGACTCCCGATTGCATCTGTCTACTCTTCCTCGGCTTGCAGATTTAAAGCTGATTTATAAAAGAAAGAAAATCTAGATATAGAAATACCATTACTTTCTATATATCATAATCGTGTTAACCCTTTGATGCTTCTAACTTGGTTTTCCAATAATTTGGGGATGTGAGCACTTATGTTTTCTCTCGGTAGTTAATTTCTCCAACAGTGTTTTTAAAATTTATTTATATTGTAATTGACTGTTTAATGAATTAATTTCTTTCACTAGTGTTTTTAAAATTTATTACATGTTTAAATGACTCGTTTATTAATAATTTGTTGCAATCAACAATTTGGGTTGTCCATAATATGATTTGGTTGTACATAATCATCTTGGGTTGTACATAGCTGTTGGCTGTCCATAGCCAAAATAGGTGTGTCCTTAACACCGCTCATATTAAATGGGGATGCAAAGTGATCCAATAAGGCTTCATTTGATTTCGCACTTTTGGCCAGTGTTTGGACGAATGGCAGGTAATCAAACAAGCACAGTCTTAGTTTACATCCACAGAAAGGAAGAAAACGGTCCGTTCCGATCCGTTTCGACCCCGCCTCTCCCCCTTGGTTCTAAGGTCCCATTTTGACCTGCCGATTGCACTTGCCACAGTTGAACCTAATATAATAGTCTAAGGCTCCGTTTGGGAGGACTTATTTTGACCGGTCAAGTGGTTACGACCGCATGAACCGGGACTTAATTAGGGTCCGGTTCATGCGGTCGTAACCGCTTGACCGGTTAAAATAAGTCTCTCCAAACAGAACCTAAGGCTCCATTTGAGGGGGGGGGACAAGCAAGCGGTTACGATCGCATGAATCGAACATTAAAAAATGTGTGAAGTGTCAAAAAAATGAATATTATAGTGCAATGTGCGGAAAGAGTCCAATTCAAGAAGGCAAAGTTTCAAAAGCCTAAAGTTTGGAAGAAAAAGAAAATTTAATAACAGAGCTAATTTTGTCCCGTCCAACCCCCACAATGAAAATATTAATGAGAAAATCAATTTCCAATTGGTAATTGTTATATGCAAATATATTTTGGATAGATGCAAATCAACTTTTAAAATAAAAACTCTTAAACAATTATTTTAAATGTTAAAGTAAAATTTATAGGGGCAAACAATTTCCCCATCACGTCGACAGGAGGGAGTCATACGCGACGACACCGCCACCACCACCGACGCCTCTCTCTTCGCCGCCGCCGCCGCCGACATCGCCGCCAACGCCTACCGCAAGCCATACGCGATGACACCTACCTCATATCCCTGTTTCTGACCACTGCGGGAGCTCCAAATTTATTTGTGTCGAACATTATCGCTCATCTTCAGCCCCTTTGATCTGAAGCAAGCTGTAGATTTAAACTTTTCTTTTGTATTTCTCATTTTCATCATTTGTTTTCGTATTTCTCCAGCGAAGAGAATGTCAAAAAATTGCACTCATCATTAAAAAAAATTTTATGATTAATTTAAAACTTTTATAATACGTTAAATTTTATAATATTATTGTTAAACTATTTGTTCATATTTTGCTAAAGAATTTTTAAAAAAATTATATTGATTTGTACGTACAATTTGGTTTGCACATATAAATTTTTGATTTACCCGTAAAATTAGTTTGCACTTATCCAAAATTGATTTGTCCATAACAATCACCTTCTAATTCATTTCATACATACCCAATGTACGCTAATAAAAGCACGAATTTGATTTAATATTCTAGCACTTTCAGTTTCATTAATCCGATCACGAAAAAAAATAGAGCACTGTTGGTGCTTTAAAATGTAATATTAGCTAAGTTGTGTTGGACGGGCCCGGAAGCCCGCCCAGACCCGGCCTGGAAAAAACCTGATAAGACACGACCCGGGCCTAGGCCGGGCTTGGGGGCCTTACAGGGCCCATATCAGTTGGAAGCCCGACCCGACGGCCAGCCTGGCCCTGGCCCGAAAAAGCCCGGGCGTCGGGCCTAGTCACCCAGGCCGGCGAGATTTCCTAGTGGCGGGATTTTCCATTAAATAGGCAGGATTTTTGTTCTGCCTACTTAGGCGGGACTAAAATCACGCCTATCGGGAAATCGGATTAGCCCAGGTCAGCCTTTAAGGCCTTACTAGGCCCCCTCTTTGAGAGGGGCCCAAGTCTGACTTAAGCATGGCCTGGCCCGAGCCTAGTTGGCAAGAAACCCGAGCCCGATTGACTTGTCCCAGCCCGGCCCGATCGGAATTTTTGAACATGACTATTAGCTATCATGTTATAGTAGTAGTTAAGAAAATATATTTTTATATTAGGAGGCTATTAATTAGACTACCAAAAAATAAAGTTTTTCCATCCATTGTAAATCTTAAACATATAATATTTAGATCTTCGCAATTTTTTGAACAAAATTAAAATCATATTTGGGGTGGGTCGCCCGATTTTTCTCCAGACGGAGAATCGAAATGCCTTAACTTCGGGTAGGATTGGGCGTGCAAACATCCAAAAGTAAATCAAACAGCAGTAACAAGAGGGCGTTTTAACGTGGAAAATCCAGAAATAGTGAAAAATTAACCATATGGTTGGATCGGTGTCGAGCCATAATCAACTATCTTCATTGAAGTTACAAGTGCTTGAGCGTCCTGGAGGGTGACGGGTGACCTCTCAGTTTTATGTACATAAAATGGGGAAATAGTTGTTCATGGAGCTTTGGAGAGAGGGTCCATGGGAGGCTCAGGAGCCTCCCGAGTGCGTGCTTCTAAGTCTTTTTCTGAGCCTATTGATGTGTCTGCGAGAGCGTTGAGCATAAGCAAATTAGAAGAGGAGCAGAGCAAATTTCAAGCAAATGAATGATCTAAATCTCACATTCTCACCCCCAGAGCTCTCTTTATTTTCTTTGGTTGTTTCCTTTCAAATGAGGATCTGGGGAACTTTTATATCTTTCTTGAAGGAACGCGTTAGTAATTGTGGTCGGCTGAATCTTGAGTTGACAAATGGCGTTGCTTCATCCCAGCCTCCTAAATTCCAATTTCCCTGAAATGACAAATATGCCCCTCGGGCGGTCCGGGCAGACCGGGCAAGTTGTCGAGCAATAGTGGTGGCCAATGGAGGCAGAGGCGGGCCAGAGGCCGGCGACGTGTGCGCGCATTGCACGCGAAAGCGGGGCACGTCATTCAGGCAAGGGCACGTGTGTTGCCCTCACCCACGATGTCTGAGCGCAAGGTTGCGGTTGGGCGTTAGTGTTAGGGGCGAGTGTGTGAAAGCAAAATGGAGGGACGTTCTGCCCCCTTATCTTGGTGGCGTGGGTGGACTCAGGGTTCGCTTTTACTGAATGATGCAAGAGGATTCGCGACCCTTCTTATGGAGGAATCGGAAGGAGGATTCGTGACTCGCACATGTCATAAGGAGTATGAGGACCAGGGTCCGTTCTTATCGTTGAGTAAAAGGACACGAAGTTCGTTCAATTGGAGGTGGTGGTTATAATTGTGAGCGTGCTGCCTGAAGGCGGTTGCTATAAATGAACGCGCTGTCAGGAAGCGGGTGTTATAATTGTGAACGCACTGTCAGGTGGCAGTTGCTGTAATGGAGAGAGCACAGGCCGAGGGCAATTGCTGTAATTGAGAGCGTTGTTCGGAGGCAATTGCTACAATATAGAGCATAATGCCCACATGCGGTTGTTGTAAGTGTGAGTGTGCTGCCCGAAGGCAATTGATGTTCTCGAAAGCGCGATGTCGGATGACAGTTGTTGTAATTGAGAGCACACTGCTCGGATGCAGTTGTTGTAATCGAGAGCGTGTTGCTCATAGAAAGTTATTGTAAGTGTGAGCGTGCTTCTCGGAGGCAGTTGCAGTAATTTGAGTTTGCTGCCGGGAGACGGTTACTATACTCGAGAGTGCGTTGCTGGGAGATGGTGCTATACTCGATAGTGCATTGTTGGGAGACAGTTATTATAGGCAAGAGTGTGCTGACGGGCAGCAGTTACTATAATTGAGAGCGCGCTTTCCAGAGGCAGTTACTGTAATCAAGAGTGTGTTGCCCGTATGCAGATTTTGTAAGTGTGAGCACGCTCATAAGAGACAGTTGTTGTAAATGTGTGTGTTGCCCAGAGGCAGTTGTTATAATAGAGAGTGTGCTGCCCATTTAGAACTAGCTCTATGGAGGCTCCACAAAACAATTTTTTTCCACTTGCTTCAATCGGTTGAGGGCCTTGCGGCGAAGGTCAAGGTATGGAGGAATCAGCATCTTTCACTAGCGGGACAGACAACACTATATAACTCTTCGCTTCTCGCCGCCCCAATTTTCTTATATAAACTCTCGATTGTGTTTCGCTCCGTCCGGGAGGGATCGATAAACTTGTGCAGTTTTATCTATGTCAGTAGTGCTCTACCCGGCGGGGCATGCATTATATCGGTTAGCACAAGTGTTGCTTGCCCACCTCCTCTGGGGGGATCAGTTTTAATGGTGTGGCAAGGTGGCAGGGACATCTCCGCGCTAAATTTGCTTGGGAACTGCTGCAGCCCGACGCTTCCTTTCCATGAACTCATTTGTCCAGCTACCCAGATCGGTTTTGGCATGAAGGATTCCAACGTAGTGAATCCCCTGTCTGGCGGTTCACCAAGGATGGAGAGTGTGCAACCCCGTATTTACTTTTTGGGTTCAACAGGGAGGAAAGATTATGCTCACTTCTTCGACAATAGATTTCAGATGGGACGATAGTTGACATGATCTCTCATGCATGGATTTTGGATCGATCGTCCTCCCAGCGGCCCACATTTCTCGACCGTGGTGAACTTTGCATGACTGGAAGTGTCAGTCTTATTGGGGGCCGATGGGTGCTGGAGCAGTGCGGTTCTCGACCAACTCTTTGGGTCAAACCTTGTAGAGCTCATTCTCTGTATTCTGGTGCATACTAAGCTGGGGCGGAACTGCTCGGAGCTTGTTTATCGTCTTAGTGGAAAGTCAATTATTGCCCTCTCATATTTGAACAATTTGTTGACTTTTTGGTGTCGTTCACCTGACTTAATAGACAAAAATGCATCATAGTGAGTGTCTTTTGCGGTGGAGGATTGCTAGGAATGCAATTCATACACTGTTGAAACCAAAAATTCGGTCTCTCGTAGAGCTCACCCTTGGGGAAGGGGTGATCGCACACCTACTTCTCTCCTGCAAGCCAAATGATAAAGGAAAACTGACCCAAGGGCTCAGCACGGAGGTCCCACCACACACCCGGAAGATCTTAGAGCGCTTCCCCTCCTTAGTCAAAGGCCGAGCTAAGGCTACCTCAAAAAGTAAGCCTTAAAAGCATACCTTCTGAGGTACCCCTTGGGTCCTATTTATAGATTTCTAAAATCGGCCTGCAAATAGCCAACCCCTGTTGTTCTGAACGGCTATGTGCAGTCCAGGTTGGTCTGCCAACAGCGTAACTCTGCTGTTCTGAAAGTCTACGAGCAGACCAGCGGAGACAAAATGGTAAAAAGCATCATGGGGCACCGGGCGAGTCCCTTCCCAAAGCTTTCTGCTCGCGCGGGACGGCGAATACGAGCTCGGCAGGGCCCTGCTCTCTGTCTTCTCCTGGCGAGTGCAACCTTTCGGCTCTACTCGCCCCGGATGATTCCAGCCCGCCTGGGCGTGTTGGGGACCCGGTGAATGCTAAACTCCGGTCGACGAACACCGAGCTCCGTTCGATGAACTGAACGGACTATCATCATCTGGGCCACCTGGTACTCACCGCTGTAACTCGCCTTCTAGCTAGTGCGGGCCCGGCTGGCCATACTTTCGTGCCGCCAGCCGGGCTCGCCTAGACGTGTAACACCCACATCCGTCACATGGAATATAACAGAAGGTCTGGTCGAGGCCTCACGTCATATACCATGGACAGCTAGTGGAGTTACGTATTAATATTAAATTACTGCCAAAGTAACACGTATCCTAACTCAGAGCATTCTAGCGGAAGCTTTTTAAAACAGTTATAAGAGCCCAAGGCACAGCATGAATGTCCACTAAAAACCCACAGCAGGAATGAGTGTACAAATACATAAAGTACTTGTCCTTATGGCCTTACAAGAGTTTATTTTAAATAATAAATGTCTTCCAAACATCGGCACGTAGGCCGGCCACACATGAGCATAAATGTAAACGTTGACTTTTGGCCTTCGAGGGTCTGCACAGTAACCAGGGCTTCAGCCCGCTATTTGTCACTAGGCTCCGCAGCACCTGCAATCAACATTCCACCGCAGCGGTGACAAATAAAAGCAACAATCAGCTAAGGCTGACCAAATTATAACGACCCCACACCTAAATCGGGGCGTCTGTGCTCCTTCCCTGCATTTTATTAGTATAACAAAACAAGATAGTGAAAGTACAATTTAAGCACACTTCACCACAGGCGTAGGCACGCACGACCACACACCCTGTGCTCTCAGGATACATTCTCGGCGAACCCGGTCCACCACCGCCCCTAGGGCGGTAACATCGTGAGCATTTGGATCTTAACGGCCAAAGCCTAAGACCCGCCCTCTATGTCATCGGTAGGCCCCTTACACTGAACCACATAGAGCGAGAACGGTTCCACTCAACCCGTTGCTCACATCGCCACGTCAATTTAAGTCATCGGCGCGGGTCAAGCTTCCCCGAAGCCCGAGTATCGATCACACAATATTACATAATCCAGTTATGTACTAGTTGGCTCCCAGGCCACCAAGATGACAGAACCACGTATCTGCCCAGTTTTCCGGGTGCACCTTGGGGTTAGTCCCCAAGGCTACCTGTTGCAATCTACCACGTAAAAAACCAGAAAATAACCATTGGCACAGAGTATTCTCCGGCTATTCATGCATAATGAAACATCACCGATCAAGACCAACTTGTCCGGGTAGGATTCACACGTCATGTCTATGTTCGTATTTCGATTCCGGACTCTACATGCAAAACAAGGAGGACTATTCATGTCCACCCGAAGGAACACCTCATACTCACCGCATACTCGCGAGAGCGGGTTTTCTATGTAGAAAGAAAGAGGACTTCATATGTCCAAGAAGAGAATCGTTACCCTAGAGGTTTGCTTTGGCGCTATGGAAAACTAGCCAGATGGAAAGCATCGCAACGGCCTCGCCTCCATGGATCTGCAATCGGCACGCGATTTGGGGCTCTAAAGCTCCACCGGCGGTCGGATTTCTCCTTCTCCTTCTTCCTTTCCCTCCCCTCTCTCTAACACTTTAGAAAGAGAAAACCTAAGAGAAAATCAGGGTTTAACCCTCAACTCTCGGTCTTATAACAACAGGGAGATCTCTGGGTCGTTGGATCCCATTTGAAGGAAATGAACGGCCACGATTCGCACTTAACAACACTTTCCTGGGCCGAACACGGCGTGTGACACGCCCTTGTCACAGGTCGTGTCTCACAATTTGCACACGATCGTCAAATGCAGAACAGGACAAGGGCTCAGACATGCCTGTGCACTGTTTGACACACCCGTGTCAGCTTATGACACGCCCGTGTCATGGGGCGTGTCCCTCAAGCGACACAGGAAACTGTCATGTCCCGACCAGGACACGGGCTTAGACACGCCCGTGTCAACATTTGACACGCCCGTGTCGACCAGTACACGCCCGTGTTCCAAGCTGTGACCCTCACCTGACACAGCCCTTTTAACACAGAGAAGGACACGACCCTGGACACGCCCGTGTCCAACCTGGACACGCCCGTGTCCAACCGGGACACGCCCGTATCCCAGACCGTGTGCCTCACTCAACACCACCCTGCCGACACAGGGCAGGACAACCTTCTCACCCACTCACATTTGGAGCTCGACCTTACCCGTCAGTTTGAAGTAGAGTCCTTCTTCTTCGAAGAGCGGCCGCGATATGTGATCATTTGCGCCGCTAATCTTGGCGGCATCTATGCCAACTCTACCTTCCCCGTCGATTTTATCACTGCTAACCTCTATATCCAAACCAACGTCATTGACGCTGCCTACCGCTGCAGATCCGTGATCAAGATTCTCTTTCTCGGCTCTTCCTGCATCTACCCTAAGTTTGCCCTACAACCCATCCCGAAATCCGCTCTTCTCTCTGCCCCCTCGAGCCCACCAACGAGTGGTATGCCATCACCAAGATTGTCGGCGTCAAGATGTGTCAAGCCTACCGAATCCAGTATTCCTGGGATGTCATCTCTGCCATGCCCACTAATCTCTATGGCCCCAACGATAACTTCCACCCGAAGAATTCTCATGTTTGCCTCCATTAATCCGTCGATTTCATGAGGCTAAGGCCAATGGGGCAGAGAAGGTGGTGGTCTGGGGTACTGGTTCACCTATGAGGGAGTTCCTACATGTGGATGATCTTGCTGATGCCATTCTTTTTTTAATGGATAGATATTCAGGGGCAGAGCATGTAAATGTCGGGAGTGGGAAAGAGGTGACCATAAAAGAGCTCGCAGAACTGGTGGCAGAGGTGGTGGGCCTCAAAGGGGAATTAGTTTGGGATTCCACCAAGCCTGATGGCACACCTCGGAAATTGATGGATAGTTCTAAGCTAGCAACGATGGGATGGGAGCCGAGAGTTCCACTAAAGGAGGGGCTTGCAGAGACTTATAGGTGGTACTTGGATAATGTTGTGAACAAACAATAGTATTGGTTAAGTCAAAGTTTTCATCTTTTCCGGTATTATCCATTGTTATTGTTGTCTTTGATTTTATCTCTATTTCTATTGCATTGTTTGTGCATTTCATCGAGTTTCTTACATCCATCTTGAAGGATCTATGGGTTATACATGAGATTGAATGTCTATTTTTAATTGGCTGGTACTCCTTAGTTTTAATATCAAGAGAATTCCTGAAATAAATGAGCATCTGATTATTTTGTACTGTTTACATGATTTATTCTGGTACTGTTTAAATGATTTAGGTGTATAAATTGTACTGCATTTGTTTAATAGTTTATTTATTTGTACATTTTCTTTGTTTCTGAATCTTCTTGGAGGATGCTGTGAAGCGTCAATGATACTAGGTGATGCTAAAGTTCTTATCATTCCCGGTATTATCAATTCGTTATTGTTGTCTTTGATTTCATCTCTATTTTTATTTTTGTTAAAATTTTATCACTTGCCAGTTGATCTACTTGGGTTGATCTCATGTTTGCACGCACACGATCCATTGATCTCATACTCCTTAGTTCGCATTTTTAGAGTACTTTAATTTTAGCCGGTCTACCACTGCATCAGCCTTTAAGATTCTTAAGATGCAGTAAGTGTAGTGGAAATGTTGTACTTAAGGCACCATCTTGTAGTCAATTGATGCTACAAAGCCAAGTTTATGAAATAATATTTTGATAACTTGTACCATAGAATTATCCAAGGTGTTCAATGATAGTGTTTTGCATTGTTTCCCGTTTTTAGCAAACAGTTTTTATGTAACACTTTTCGAACATCTCTGCAAACTTCATTTTCCCTAAACAGCTCCTTTTCTATCAGCAACAGCCGAAAAAATGGAGTCTAACATGCAACTTATGTTTCAGATCTCTGTCTAGCAGTTGCCGCAAATTTCTCCGGTCCCACCCAGCGAAAAGCTATGGAAAAATCTGGGAATGGTAATCACTCATAAACTACCATTTTTTCTTCCCAATGTCTCCGTTCTTTCATTAACATGAACACTAATAATATTCTCTCTCCACAGAATCACAATCTCCGGAAACTAACTTCTTGTCCGACAAGTCGTTGAAGGTCTTTGTTGCCGGCCACCGCGGTCTAGTTGGTTCCGATGTACTCCGCCGTCTCATCTCCTTAGGCTTCACAAACCTTCTCACCCGCTCACATTTGGAGCTCGACCTTACCCGTCAGTCTGAAGTAGAGTCCTTCTTCTTCGAAGAGAGGTCGCGATATGTGATCATTTGCGCCGCTAAGGTTGGCGGCATCTATGCCAACTCCACCTTCCCCGTTGATTTTATCACTGCTAACCTCCAGATCCAGACCAACGTCATTGACGCTGCCTACCGTTGCGGATCCGTGATCAAGCTTCTCTTCCTCGGCTCATCCTGCATCTACCCTAAGTTTGCCCCACAACCCATCCCGGAATCCGCTCTTCTCTCTGCCCCCCTCGAGCCCACCAACGAGTGGTATGCCATCGCCAAGATTGCCGGCATCAAGATGTGTCAAGCCTACCGAATCCAGTATTCCTGGGATGCCATCTCTGCCATGCCCACTAATCTCTATGGCCCCAACGATAACTTCCACCCGGAGAATTCTCATGTTTTGCCTGCATTAATCCGTCGATTCCATGAGGCTAAGGTCAATGGGGCAGAGAAGGTGGTGGTCTGGGGTACTGATTCACCTCTGAGGGAGTTCCTACATGTGGATGATCTTGCTGATACCATTCTTTTTTTAATGGATAAATATTCAGGGGCGGAGCATGCAAATGTCAGGAGTGGGAAAGAGGTGACTAAAAAAGAGCTCAAAGAACTGGTGGCAGAGGTGGTGGGCCTCTAATGGGAATTAGTTTGGGATTCCACCGAGCCTGATGGCACACCTCGAAAATTGATGGATAGTTCTAAGCTAGCAACCATGGAATGTGAGTCGAGAGTTCTACTGAAGGAGGGGCTTGCATAGACTTATAGGTGGTACGTGGAGAATGTTGTGAACAAACAATAGTATTGGTTAAGTAAAAGTTTTCATCTTTTCCAGTATTATCCATTGTTATTGATGTCTTTGATTTTATCTCTGCTTCTACTGCATTGTTTGTGCATTTCATCGAGTTTTTTACATCCATTTTGAAGGAACTACGAGTTATACATGAGAAGAATACAAGATCGCGCGAAGAAGCATTGATTGTGTACTACCCGTATTCGTCGAGGATGAGTCCTACCACAGCCAGGTCAGCATAAGCCAAGGTCAACAAGTCAAAGCAGGAGTCAAAGTCAGCATACAAGATCGCGGAAGGCCTGAACGAGTATAGACAAGCTCCCCTCGCATACTCGCAAGGTAGGCGACTAGGCGAGATACTCGTCCAGCCTGTGCGAGTTTCCATGGAAGTCGCCTAGTCGCCAGGTGGGGTGGGGTATAAATATGACCCCCCCCCCCCCCCCCTTGGATTTGCCTATAAATAGGACCCCAGGGGTACGAGGCGAGGCACCCGAAATCTTCGGCAGGATACTCGCGCGCCTCTTGTTTGCGATACTAGCTGAGTCTTCAGATTCTTTTTCCTTAGAGCAACTCGCGACCTTGCGACTTTGCCAGCTAGCTTCTCTCGTACCCAGTTCGGCCATTTTTGGCTGAGAAGGGGTTGCTCCTTTCGAGCATCCGGGTACGTGGTGGGTCCTTCCTGCCGCAACGTCTGGGATCCTGTTTGACCTGCCCCTTCTTTCTGGTCACCCTAGCCGTCCGATCTTGCTTCTGAGCCGGTAACCTTAGGCGGCTTTGATCCGAATTCTGAGGTTAGGATTCTCCTGGCTTCAACAACCACCACTCACCACCACACTCCACCAATCACCCCTAGCTACTAAACTAGTCTCCCCTTCCCTTCTCCTCCCTTTTCACACCACCGCTACCCCTCCCCCACCCCAACCACTGGACCGTTAATTACCCCTCCCCACCCCAATCACTGGACCGTTAATCACGCCTATTCTCCTCCCTCCACAAGCCACCATCCACCTTCCATCGCTTCCTAGTTGTTTGTCTAGCCTCATAACCTTTATCTTTCCCCCTTTTCCTTAATACAACACCAAGCTCCCCCACCCCTCCCAACCCTTCTAACCTTCTACCACAGATCGCACGCTCCTCATTCCACCTTCCACTACCCTAATATTTTTGATGTGATGTTGTGCTAACGAGCGTCCAAACTGACCACAACACACAAGACTATAATTTTCACAAAGTGAGGCACCGAGGGTATATTCTCAACACCATCTTAAACTTTTTAAGTTAACAAATTCGAAGTAACTTGGTTAAAGACTGATAAATTATTGGAAGCAATATAATGAAAGAGCGGAGATACAGAAAAACCAAATCAAAATGAAAGACACAAACTTATTCATTTACTTTGTAAGAGCTCATTAGAGCAGACACCAGCAAATATTAACAACTTATTTTGCATCAAAGGATTATACTAAAAAGTAACGATAAAGAACTTATATGTACAGAAAATCAACCTAAAAAATCCAGAGCACGGTCTATTTATATATTTATAGTTATTTTTTTACTTCATTTCGGGTCCATACACGATCAACAAGGAATATAATGAATGAAATTAAGTAGTACGATAACTGTTACTATGAAGTATTCACAACCAACAAGAAGTCTTTATGACACAAGGTAGGGATATACATTCAAACTATAAACAATGCAAGTCCTAGGTGTAGTGTCAGGGAGATAATCCTGCCTAAACCCAGAATGATGCATTTATAGTTATTTTCTTCCTTCATTTCGGGTCCATACACAATCAATAAGGAATATAATGAATGACATTAAGTAGTATGATAACCAGTACTATGAAGTATTCACAACCAACAAGAAGTCTTTATGACACAAGGTAGGGATATACGTTCAAACCATAAACAATGCAAGTCCTAAGTCTTTCATTTTTATGCACGGTGTGATCTGACATTGTTTTGCAAAATAGAAATACTTGAGGTGCATTCCGCCATAAGTGGTGCATTCAGTCAAATTTAAATATTTGAGGTGTATTCTCCCAATTGCATGATTTTGGGGTGTCTTCGGCCAAAAGAGCCCAGTGTATTTTCAACCGCTGCTTCCCCGAGCTTTTCATCTGCTCCGCCCATCTCACCTCCTCTCGTAGGCGGAAGAAGAACCTCAGGACGCGCACATCTCCTTTCGCGTCTCGGAAGAGGCAGTCGATTACAGGTTCTGCTGCAGGCTTCTCCTCTCTGATCGACCATTCTCCTCACCGGTCGCCTCCTCCTCCCCTTCCGACGCAACAACTTGGGTTGTGAAATCCAACCAGCGGCAGAAACGCTGAAGATTTTGGACAAAACTAGAGTCGATCAGATAGGAGCCCTTAGAGGTCCAACCCTAGCACCCCGTTATGAGGAACCCCTAGAAGACCCACGGGACGCCCCGTCTCCACCTGATCGGCGAGGTAGAGAGCCACCACGTCGGGACCCCGCTCCACGAAGACGGACCCCCGAGCCGGTACATGATTACCATCACGACCCCGCCCCGAGGGGTAACCCTCAGCCACCCACGAGCCACGCCTACCACCGGCCCGACAAGGGAGTGGCCTACCCACACGACACGAGTACGACTTTGACGATCCACGCGATGAGTATGTGGCACCGCATCAAGAGCACACCCCGGTTGAGGACGACCTCATCCGACGCCTCCAAATTGATGCACCCTCCTTCAACGGTCACCTAGACCCGAAGACCTTTTCTGACTGGATCCTAGACATGGACCACTTCATTGATTGGTATGAGATGAATGACGAGCGACGAGTTCGGTTCGCTAAAATGAAGCTTCTGGGCCAAGCCAAGATGTTCTGGATTAGTGTGGAGCGGTCGCTCGAGAGGGATGGATATTATCCCGTTACCCGATGGGATGAGATGAAGCAACGATTGAGGGACAAGTACCTCCCCGCATCATATCGTGATCAACCCCTCGATCAACTCTACACGTTGCGCAAAGGTCACTTTTCGTTGCCGAGTGCATGATAAGATTTGATGAGTTAGTAGTGAGAAGCGACATTTTGGAGGAGCCTATTGCGACCGCTTCCCGATTTAGAGCGGGACTTCGAGCTGAGATTCGGAGAGAGCTTATACCACACCACATAGAGACGGTTGAGCAGGTGTTCCAACTCGCACTCGAGTATGAGAACTACCTGTACCTCACAGGATCGAGGCAGACCACTCATCGCTCAGATGCCTCAACCCGTGCCCCCTCAGATGCGAAGGGCAAGGCTATCATCCTGACCGCCCCTTAGACCCGGACCCGGACAGTGTTATCGATGCTCGGGCAAGGGGCACATTGCTGCACAGTGTCCTACGAGGAACCTTCTGATGGAGGGTGACGATGAGGCAGGTGTTGAAGTTGACGATGCTATAGTGGAAGAAATTACCGCGGGGGTCGAGGACGGCTGGGAGAGCGACGCAGAGAGATCGTTAGAGTTGGGAGTCATCCGCTGACTCCTCCACGCACCACGTACTGAGGAAGATTGGTGACGTACCTCGATATTCTACACTTATTTTCAGTGTGCGAGCGGCTCCTACAAGCTCGCCATAGATAGCAGTAGTTGTGTGAACATCGTAGCAAAGAAGGGCTTAAAGAGGATGCAGCTTTCCGCCGAGCCCCACATGCATCCTTACCGAGTCCACTGGGTGGACAAATCGGACATTAGGTCACGCAGAGATGTCTTGTGTCGGTCCGCCTACCGTCCATTGAAGACAAAGTTTGGTGCGACATCATCCCGATGGACGTCGCACATGTTCTCCTGGGCCGCCCCTGGCTTTACGATCGTGACTCCATGTGTTATGGCCGCTCCAACACGTGTCTTCTTTGACAAGGGATGAAAGATCGCCCTCACTCTGACCCAGCCCAGGGATCCCTCCAAGGGCCAAGTCGAGTCATCTATTAGTGTGGGGTCGACTAGACTTGTACACGTCCTGAGGAGGAGCGATTTTCTTCGTGAGAGTTTAGACTCGGGAGTTATGTTTGTGGTGGTCGCTGCCTTGACATTGGCGACACCACAACTGTGGAGAGTGTGGAACCAGACATTCGGCTCCTGCTAGCTGAATATATTGACATCATGCCTGATGAGCTCCTCGATGAGTTCCCCCCAATAATGGATATCCAGCATGCAATTGATTTAGTCCCGGGGGCATCTTTGCCTAACCTGCCCCACTATTGCCTAAATCTGACAGAGCATGCCGAATTGAAGCGACAAATTGACGATCTTCTTAGGAAGAATTTTATTCAGAAGAGCTTGAGCCTGTGTGCCATTCCAGCCCTCCTTACCCCTAAGAAGGACGAGAGTTGGCTCATGTGTATCGATAGTCGGGCCATCGATAAGATCACAGTGAAATATCATTTTCCGATACCCCGCCTCAAAGACCTCCTAGATGCGATGACTGGTGCCCAAATATTTTCGAAGATCGACCTACGGAGTGGATAACATCAGATCAGGGTACAAGAGGGTGACGAGTGGAAGCCAGCCTTCAAGACGAAGGATGGTCTGTATGAATGGTTGGTTATGCCGTTCAGACTGTCGAACGCGCCGAGCACGTTCATGAGGGTGATGACGTAGATCCTACGGCCATACATGAGCAAGTTCCTAGTGGTCTATTTTGACGACATACTGATCTTTAGCCAAGACCGCACGGAGCACTCAGACCACATTCGTCTGGTATTTGATCTCCTTCGGAAGGAGCATTTGTACATCAATATGAAGAAGTGCTCATTCCTGACATCCTCGATACAGTTCCTAGGATACATCGTCTCATAGTCTGGCATCTTCGTTGACCCTGAAAAGGTCAAGTATATTCGCGAGTGGCCCGTCCCGACCAATATCCACGAGACCCAGAGCTTCCACGTCCTCGCTACCTTTTACCGGAGGTTTGTTCGGGGGTTTAGTTCGATCATGGCCCCTATTACGAGCTGCCTCAGCAAGAGAGATTTTGCTGGGAATACAGCAGCCACTAGAGCCTTTGAGAGCATCAAGCAAAGGCTAGTGACTGCCCCCGTATTGTGCCTTCCGAATTTTTCCAAGGCTTTCGAGGTGGCTTGCGACACGTCCAGGGTAGACATTGGAGGAGTACTGAGTCAGGAGGGTCATCTAGTTGCTTACTTTAGTGAGAAACTAAATGATGCCCGACAGAAATACTTCATTTATGATCGGGAATTCTACGCTGTTGTACAGACGCTCCGATATTAGCGCCACTATCTCCTACACATGGAGTTTGTCCTGCACTCTGACCATCAAGCCCTGCAATACTTGGATTCGCAAAAGAGGTTAGGGCACCGACAGACGAAGTGGGTGGAGTTCATGCAGGAGTACCACTACATTCTCAAACACTACGCTGGTGTTGAGAACAAGCTGGCCGATGCGTTGAGTCGCCGAGTCACCATCCTCCATACCATGGACGCGCGAGTTGAGGGATTTGAGCGCGTTTGCCAGGACTACCCCGAGTGCCCTGATTTTGGCGGTAACTTCTCTGCCCTACTTAGGGACCCACCCTAGCCCCGCGAGGGTTTTATCATTTCTGAGGGCTACCTTTTTTTGGGTCTCGCCTTTGTATACCCCATACTTCTTTTCAGGATTTTCTCATCTGGGAGCTTCATGCGGGCGGAGCCACGGGGCACTTTGGGCGGGATAAGACGATTGCGTTACTTGATGACCGCTTCTTTGGGCCTGGCCTGAAGAGGGATGTCACACGGGTCGTCCGACATTGCCGAATCTACCAGACGGCGAAGGGAACTTGACAGCCCGCATGCCTATACACTATGTTGCCTATTCCTCACCGGCCCAAGGCAAACATTAGTCTAGACTTCGTACTTGGACTCCCACGCACTCCGCGGAACTTCGACTCGATCTTCGTCGTCGTGGATCGTTCTCGAAAATGGCCCACTTCATTCCTTGCCATAGATAGTACTATGCACCCACATGGTAACCTTATTTTCTAGGGAAGTATTCAAGTACTATATGATGTCCACTTTTATTGTCTCCGATTGTGACGTTTGCTTCACGAGTTATTTTTGGAAGATATTGTGGAAGAAGACCGACACAACACTGAAGTTCTCCGCCGCCTACTACCCACAGACGGATGGACATACTGAAGTTGTCAATCAAAGCCTTGAGACCATGTTGCGTTGTCTAGTTTGGGATAGTCCGACCACCTGAGATTTGGTGTTGCCTATTGCGGAGTTTGCATTCAATAGTTCAGTCAATAAGACCATGGGTCTGAATCCATTCCATGTCATATTAGGTTATGAGCCTAGGAAACCCATTGACCTAATGGACGTCCCGTTAGGAGCCCGACCTAGTGAGTCCACCGAGTCGTTCATCCAGCATATACACACACTACATGAGAAAGTTCGAAGGAAGATTGTGGCCAGTAATGAAAATTACAAGGCTCGGGCTGATCTGCACAGGAGAGAGCAGACATTTGACGTCGGGGAGCAAGTTATGATACACCTTCGTCCTAAGAGGTCCCCCCAAGGGGCTGCGAAAAAGTTAAGTGTTCGTCAGATGGACCCCTACACTGTCACTCGACGGATTAGTACGAACGTGTATGAAGTTGACATACCACCACCAATGGGGATTCATCGGGTGTTCAATGTAGAGGATCTGACCCCATATCATTAAGAGCGAGTGTACGCGGATCCGTTATCTCCACCGGCCCTTGAGCCTCAGCCCGACCCTCACCCCTCTAGTGCCCCTACGCCCACCTCGCTCAGGCAGTCGCGGACGATTGAGCACCGCTCGGAGGATCCCCCTCTACAGCCGATAGTTCCAGTGACACCTCATTTTGACAGAGATACATCGCTACGACAGTCGCCTACCAAAGATACACTGCAGATCGTTGTCCATGACTTCACAACGATGGGCGGATTGACGGTCCTGCGGTACTTGGTCCATTGGTCTGCCCGCCCGACTTCTGACGACTCTTGGATTGCTGTTGAGGAGATCGAGAGACTCGCCCCGGACTTGCGCCGAGAGAGTACTATCATCTTCACTCATCGGAGATGAGCGCGTTCAAGTCAGGGGGAGTTGATGACGATCGACGACACACACATGTCTATTCCCGCAGGAGGCGGTGATCGACAACCCGACTGGGCGATCCGAGTCCGCGGATGCGCCCAGAGAATCGTTCTGAACAAATTTGATATATTAGTTTTTATATTTTGAGGTATTTAGCTCCCGATCAGACCGAACATTTATAGCCGTCCGATCGGAAGCCCTACTTTTACTTTAGTTTTTTTCTTATTTAAGAGTTTGTTGACCGGTTTTTGACTTTTTGGGATACCTGTGCTGCAACTCATCGGTTCTTCGGTGGATTCCGAAGAGTGGTGCTGCCGCCACAGTCCGCGTCTGCTCCGCCACCCTCGTCCAGATCCGCCGTCCCCGTCCAGGTCTAGCCCCCCCGATATAGTTCCTAGGATACATCGTCTCATAGTCCGACATCTTCGTTGACCCCGAAAAGGTCAAGTATATTCGCGAGTGGCCCGTCCCGACCCGAGACCCGGAGCTTCCACGTCCTCGCTACCTTTTACCGGAGGTTTGTTCGGGGGTTTATTTCGATCATGGCCCCTATTACGAGCTGCCTCAGCAAGGGAGATTTTGCCGGGACTACGGTAACCACTAGAGCCTTTGAGAGCATCAAGCAAAGGCTAGTGACTGCCCCCGTATTGTGCCTTCCGACTTTTTCCAAGGCTTTCGAGGTGGCTTGCGACGCGTCTGGGGTAGACATTGGAGGAGTACTGAGTCAGGAGGGTCATCTAGTTGCTTACTTTAGTGAGAAACCGAATGATGCCCGACAAAAATACTCCATTTATGATCGGGAATTCTACACTGTTGTACAGACGCTCCAATATTAGCGCCACTATCTCCTACACATGGAGTTTGTCCTGCACTCTGACCATCAAGCCCTGCAATACCTGGATTCGCAAAAGAAGTTAGGGCACCGACAGACGAAGTCGGTGGAGTTCATGCAGGAGTACCACTACGTTCTCAAACACTACGCTGATGTTGAGAACAAGCTGGCCGATGCGTTGAGTCGCCGAGTCACCATCCTCCATACCATGGACGCGCGAGTTGAGGGATTTGAGCGCGTTTGCCAGGACTACCCCGAGTGCCCTGATTTTGGCGGTAACTTCTCTGCCCTATCCAGGGACCCACCCGAGCCCCGCGAGGATTTTATCATTTCTGAGGGCTACCTTATTTTGGGTCTCGCCTTTGTATACCCCAGACTTCTCTTCGAGATTTTCTCATCTGGGAGCTTCATGCGGGTGGAGCCGCAGGGCACTTTGGGTGGGATAAGACGATTGCGTTAGTTGAGGACCGCTTCTTTTGGCCTGGCCTGAAGAGGGACGTCACACGGGTCGTCCGACATTGCCGAATCTGCCAGACGGCGAAGGGAACTTGACAGCCCGCATGCCTATACACTATGTTGCCTATTCCTCACCGGCCCTAGGCAAACATTAGTCTAGACTTCGTACTTGGACTCCCACGCACTCCGCGGAAGTTCGACTCGATCTTCGTCGTCGTGGACCATTCTCGAAGATGGCCCACTTCATTCCTTGCCATAGGTAGTACTACGCACCCACATGGTAACCTTATTTTTCAGGGAAGTATTCAAGTACCATATGCTGCCCACTTCTATTGTCTCCGATTGTGACGTTTGCTTCACGAGTTATTTTTGGAAGACATTGTGGAAGAAGACCGACACAACACTGAAGTTCTCCACCGCCTACTACCCACAGACGGATGGACATACTGAAGTTGTCAATCGAAGCCTTGAGACTATGTTGCGTTGTCTAGTTCGGGATAGTCCGACCACCTGGGATTTGGTGCTGCCTATTGCGGAGTTTGCATTCAATAGTTCGGTCAATAAGACCATGGGTCTGAGTCCATTCCATGTCATATTAGGTTATGAGCCTAGGAAACCCATTGACCTAATGGACGTCCCGTTAGGAGCCCGACCTAGTGAGTCCGCCGAGTCGTTCATCCAGCATATACACACACTACATGAGACAGTTCGAAGGAAGATTGTGGCCAGTAATGAAAACTACAAGGCTCAGGCTGATCTGCACAGGAGAGAGCAGACATTTGACGTCGGGGAGCAAGTTATGATACACCTTCGTCCTGAGAGGTCCCCCCAGGGGGCTGCGAAAAAGTTAAGTGTTCGTCGGATGGACCCCTACACTGTCACTCGACGGATTAGTACGAACGTGTATGAAGTTGACATACCACCAGCAATGGGGATTCATCGGGTGTTCAATGTAGAGGATCTGACCCCATATCATTAGGAGCGAGTGTACGTGGATCCGTTATCTCCACCGGCCCTTGAGCCTCAGCCCGACCCTCACCCCTCTAGTGCCCCTACGCCCACCTCGCCCAGGCAGTCGCGGACGATTGAGCACCGCTCGGAGGATCCCCCTCTACAGCCGACAGTTCCAGTGACACCTCGTTCTGACAGAGATACATCGCTACGACAGTCGCCTACCAAAGATACACTGCAGATCGTTGTTCATGACTTCACAACGATGGGCGATTGACGGTCCTGCGGTACTTGGTCCATTGGTCTGCCCGCCCGACTTGTGACGACTCTTGGATTGCTGTTGAGGAGATCGAGAGACTCGCCCCGGACTTGCGCCGAGAGTACTATCATCTTCACTCACCGGAGATGAGCGCTTTCAAGTCAGGAGGAGTTGATGGCGATCGACGATACACACATGTCTATTCCCGCAGGAGGCGGTGATCGACAACCCGACTGGGCGATCCGAGTCCGCGGATGCGCCCAGAGAATCGTTCTGAGCAAATTTGTTATATTAATTTTTATATTTTGAGGTATTTAGCTCCCGATCGGACCGAACATTTATACCCGTCCGATCGAAAGGCCTACTTTTACTTTAGTTTTTTTCTTATTTAAGCGCTTGTAGACAGGTTTTTGACTTTTTGGGATACCTGTGCTGCAACTCATCGGTTCTTCGGTGGATTCCGAAGAGTGGTGCCGCCGCCACAGTCCGCGTCTGCTCCGCCACCCTCGTCCAGATCCGCCGTCCCCGTCCAGGTCTAGCCCCCCCCCCCCCCCCGCCCGCTCTTGCAGCCCTCGCCGTCCCCGTCCAGATCTGCCCCGTCTCCATCCAGATCCGCCCATCTCCTTCCCCGTTTTCCCTCCCCAAGCCCCACAGCCCACACCCGCCCCAAACCTAGATCCACCTCCAAGGATCCCGTTCCCCACGTTCCCCAATAGCCCTAATCCACACATCCCTTGCTACCCGCAGCCCTCCGAGGATCCACCAACACATCTGAAACATCCCGCCCACGGTACTTCATCCCGAAGCCCAGCCGCGCATGCACTATCTAATCAAGGTATATGACATTTTATTTCTCTCATTTGGATGCTAGGTTTTGAACTATTGCCGTAGTTTGGTTGTGGAATCATTATATGCTATTGATTGATATGTTGTTTGACTTGTTGGATCTCTACCGGCACGCTTGATTGAATCGCGCCTCGCTCGTTGGCAAGTTATAAAAGGCTCTTACGTTAATAGTTGCTCAAAATTGTGGATGTCGTGTTGTTAGCCTTTTTTTGTTAAAATTTTATCACTTGCCAGTTGATCTACTTGGGTTGATCTCATGTTTGCACGCACACGGTCCATTGATCTCATACTCCTTAGTTCGCATTTTTAGAGTACTTTAATTTTAGCCGGTCTACCACTGCATCAGCCTTTAAGATTCTTAAGATGCAGTAAGTGTAGTGGAAATGTTGCACTTAAGGCACCATCTTGTAGTCAATTGATGCTACAAAGCCAAGTTTATGAAATAAAATTTTGATAACTTGTACCATAGAATTATCCAAGGTGTTCAATGATAGTGTTTTGCATTGTTTTTCGTTTTTAGCAAACAGTTTTTATGTAACACTTTTCGAACATCTCTGCAAACTTCATTTTCCCTAAACAGCTCCTTTTCTATCAGCAACAGCCGAAAAAATGGAGCCTAACATGCAACTTATGTTTCAGATCTCTGTCTAGCAGTTGCTGCAAATTTCTCCGGTCCCGCCCAGCGAAAAGCTATGGAAAAATCTGGGAATGGTAATCACTCATAAACTACCATTTTTTCTTCCCAATGTCTCCGTTCTTTCATTAACATGAACACTAATAATATTCTCTCTCCACAGAATCACAATCTCCGGAAACTAACTTCTTGTCCGACAAGTCGTTGAAGGTCTTTGTCGCCGGCCACCGCGGTCTAGTTGGTTCCGCTGTACTCCGCCGTCTCATCTCCTTAGGCTTCACAAACCTTCTCACCCGCTCACATTTGGAGCTCGACCTTACCCGTCAGTCTGAAGTAGAGTCCTTCTTCTTCGAAGAGAGGCCGCGATATGTGATCCTTTGCGCCGCTAAGGTTGGCGGCATCTATGCCAACTCCACCTTCCCCGTTGATTTTATCACTGCTAACCTCCAGATCCAGACCAACGTCATTGACGCTGCCTACCGTTGCGGATCCGTGATCAAGCTTCTCTTCCTCGGCTCATCCTGCATCTACCCTAAGTTTGCCCCACAACCCATCCCGGAATCCGCTCTTCTCTCTGCCCCCCTCGAGCCCACCAACGAGTGGTATGCCATCGCCAAGATTGCCGGCATCAAGATGTGTCAAGCCTACCGAATCCAGTATTCCTGGGATGCCATCTCTGCCATGCCCACTAATCTCTATGGCCCCAACGATAACTTCCACCCGGAGAATTCTCATGTTTTGCCTGCATTAATCCGTCGATTCCATGAGGCTAAGGCCAATGGGGCAGAGAAGGTGGTGGTCTGGGGTACTGGTTCACCTCTGAGGGAGTTCCTACATGTGGATGATCTTGCTGATGCCATTCTTTTTTTAATGGATAGATATTCAGGGGCAGAGCATGTAAATGTCGGGAGTGGGAAAGAGGTGACCATAAAAGAGCTCGCAGAACTGGTGGCAGAGGTGGTGGGCCTCAAAGGGGAATTAGTTTGGGATTCCACCAAGCCTGATGGCACACCTCGAAAATTGATGGATAGTTCTAAGCTAGCAACGATGGGATGGGAGCCGAGAGTTCCACTGAAGGAGGGGCTTGCAGAGACTTATAGGTGGTACTTGGATAATGTTGTGAACAAACAATAGTATTGGTTAAGTCAAAGTTTTCATCTTTTTCGGTATTATCCATTGTTATTGTTGTCTTTGATTTTATCTCTATTTCTGTTGCATTGTTTGTGCATTTTATCGAGTTTCTTACATCCATCTTGAAGGATCTACGGGTTATACATAAGATTGAATGTCTATTTTTAATTGGCTGGTACTCCTTAGTTTTAATATTAAGAGAATTCCTGAAATAAATGAGCATCTGATTATTTTGTACTGTTTACATGATTTATTCCGGTACTGTTTAAATGATTTAGGTGTATAAATTGTACTGCATTTGTTTAATAGTTTATTTATTTGTACATTTTCTTTGTTTCTGAATCTTCTTGGAGGATGCTGTGAAGCGTCAATGATACTAGGTGATGCTAAAGTTCTTATCATTCCCGGTATTATCAATTCGTTATTGTTGTCTTTGATTTCATCTCTATTTCTATTTTATTGTTCGTGTTTTTCATTGAGGCTCATACTCCACTTTGAATCTACTGCGAGACATGAATTTGAATGTAGATATTGAACAAACCGATGCTCTTTACTTTTCATATTAAGGAAATTCATGAAATACATGAGCACTTGATTATTCTTCTCATTTGATTTGAGAATTTGGACAAATAGTACTATCCGACTATCTATCTTGCATCATGTATGATGCATTTAGCCTAATTTTCACATTTAAACTCACATGTTCTCATAGCCCAGGGGATCGATAGATCACAACTTCTTCTATAGATCCGGTCTGTTAGTTACGCGTGTCCTGAAGCCCCGCCTGGAAGTGTTGACGCCTCCGTCCCCTCTCTATCCTAGGTCGTCTACAAACTCCATCAGCCACCTGATAGTGACCTCACTCCCTCCAGCACCCGCCAACCCACTTCTTCTTCCCCACGACACCACTCACCACCGCTCACCACCACTCACCACCACTCACCACCACTCACCACCACACACCACCAACCACCCCTAGCTACTAAACTAGTCTCCCCTTCCCCTCCCTTTTCACACCACCGCTACCCCTCCCTCACCCCAACCACTGTACCATTAATCACCCCTCCCCCACCCCAACCACTGTACCGTTAATCACGCCTCTTCTCCTCCCTCTACAAGCCACCATCCGAATTCCATCGCTTCCTAGTTGTTGGTCTAGCCTCATCACCTTTATCTTTCCCCCTTTTTCCTTAATCCAACACCAAGCTCCCCCACCCCTCCCAACCCTTCTAACCTTTTACCACAGACCGCACCCCCCTTATTCCACCTTCCACTACCCTAATACTGTTGCTGTGATGTTGTGCTAACGAACGTCCAAACTGACCATAAGCACACAAGACTATGATTTTCACAAAGTGAGGCGCCAAAGATATATTCTCAACACCATCTTAAACTTTTTAAGTTAACAAATTCCAACTAACTTGGTTAAAGACCGATAAATTATTGGAAGCAATATAATGAAAGAGCGGAAGATACAGAAGAACCAAATCAAAATAAAAGACACAAACTTATTCATTTACTTTGTAAGAGCTCATTAGAGCAGACACCAACAAATATTGATAACTTATTTTGCATCAAAGGATTATACTAAAAAGTAACGATAAAGAACTTATATGTACAGAAAGTCAACCTAAAAAATCCAGAGCACAGTCTATTTATATATTTATAGTTATTTTCTTACTTCATTTCGGGTCCATACATGATCAACAAGGAATATAATGAATGACATTAAATAGTATGATAACCGTTACTTTGAAGTATTCACAACCAACAAGAACTCTTTATGACACAAGGTAGGGATATACGTTTAAACTATAAACAATGCAAGTCCTAGGTAGTGTCAGGGAGATAATCCTGCCTAAACCCATAATGATGCATTTATAGTTATTTTCTTACTTCATTTCGGGTCCATACACGATCAACAAGAAATATAATGAATGACATTAAGTAGTATGATAACCGTTACTATGAAGTATTCACAACCAACAAGAAGTCTTTATGACACAAGGTAGGGATATATGTTCAAACTATAAATAATGCAAGTCCTAAGTCTTTCATTTTTATGCATGGTGTGATCTGACATTGTTTTGCAAAATAAAAATAAAGGCATAAATTCCATGCAGTTAGCACAAGCAATATTCAAATAATTTAAAACAAGTGAGCAAGCTTGGCTTTCTCCTATTGGAGTATCATTAATTAATAAACTGATGTATGCCCAAATTAAAATTTGATTTCGACTGGTTCAAACTTGAAGGAAGATTAAGAGATACAAGCATAAGAAGACATGGATAAAAATGAAAGAAAACTGTCGTACAAATTAAAACCTCATTGAACTTTTACCTACAGGATGACTCATTTCCCTCCTGTCTGCTAAAATATGACAAACTTAGATGCCCTTTCTCCCTCCATTTCTTGCAACTTATAGGCTCAAAAATTTGTTACTCAATGAGTACACACTCTATTACAAGACATGTAATTGCGTTTATTGATGGGAACGGCCATAATAAAACTTGGAAACGTTCAAGAGTTATAAAGAGAGGCGACAACTCATAATGGACTACACAGGTTGCCCACACTACGCTTACCCGAAGTGTGTAACCCCATCAGCACATAATTCCAGTTTTATCGAAGGTTACATGATTAGCGCACACACCTTTTTCCCGGGCGTGTATGCGTAATTCTTCTCGACACATCGTGTAAGGGCGGTGACTCCATAGCTTCTAATGTTCCGAGGGTTACATGGGTAGCGCACGCCGCACATGCCGTTTGTCTGGGGCACGTACTTTATAAAAATCTCCTTGTGTGCTCCATTTGTCCTCCAAAGATAGGTGATGCACTCCATTCTTCTTATATCATCTCTAACTGGACTGAAAATACCAAAAATGTATCAAACTATTTCTTAAATTAGCTGGGATAATCAAAAGACATGTATTTTACATCTGATGATGATACTATAAATATGAATACTAAGTGCATCATAATCATCATCAAGCAGCATCAATCATCCTTAAAGAATAGATTAACAAAGATTGAAAAACAAAATCCAAGAAATTCTTCTAAAATGCTTTATCAGCAAAAACAAAACAATATTCTAATTTTTCCACAAGGAACCGAGCATGGAATAGTTTATGGATGATAAGGACAATATTATATACTTAAGGGAGTGAGGTCAATCTCAGCACATGTAGAGTTATTAATCTCATAAAAATATCGTAATAAATTGCAAGCAAGAAAAAAGTGCAGTTTGAGACATACACTTAGGTAATTTCCTGGTAGCGGAATTTTGAGTTGAAAACAAATCTTATTTCATATTAGGGCAAACATCATGACTATTTATAACCTACAAAGTACGCTAAATATTACAACACTCATCCTCAAGATTGACGAAAAATATTCACTAAGCCCATCTTGTTACAACACTTGATCATATCCTCTGAACCGAGTCCCTTGGTTAAGCAGTCTGCAACCTGACTCTTGGTCGAGACGTGACTCAACTCCAGTTGCCCACTATGAAGCTTTTCCTTTATAAAAATTTATCAATCTTTATATGTTTGGTGCGATCGTGTTGAACTGGATTATGTGCAATACTGATGACTGACTGCATAGTTGTCAAGGCGGTAGGCGCGCCTGAGGCGCTGGGCGCAGCAGCTCGCCGCGCCTCAGCACAGCTGAGGCTTTGCCCCAGCGCGCCTCAGGCGCGCTTAGGCGCGCGCCTTACAGGCTCCAGGCGCGCCAAAGGCGCGCCCGGGCCTTTTACTTTAAAAATGTTTTGATATGAGCAACATAATCTTAGACGCACCTGAGGCTCCCTCTAGGCGCAGCCCAACGTTGAAATTGAGTGAATTGGGCGCCCAATTCGCTGAAAATGGGCGCCCAATTCGCTGAAATTGCGCGGATTGGGCGCCCAATTCGCTGAAATTGCGCGGATTGCCCAATTCTGAAATTGCGCTTGGGGCCCAATTCGCTGAAATTGCGCGGATTGCAATTCGCTGAAATTGCGCGGATTGGGCGCCCAATTCGCTGAAATTCGCGCGGATTCAATTCGCTGAAACACGGATTGAGCGCCCAATTCGCTGAAATCGCGCGGATTGGGCGCCCAATTCCCTAATTACACGAATTCGCTCAATTTCAGCGAATTCGCCCAATTCGCTCAATTTCAGCGAATTGGGCGCAATTTCAGCGAATTGGGCGCCAATTCGCTCAATTTCAGCGAATTCGCCCAATTCGCTCAATTCCTTTATGTTTGCGCCTACGTGCCTCAGGCCGCGCTTGCCTTGCGCCTAGCTCCAGATTTGCGCCTCGTGCGCCTTGCGCCTTTGATAACTTAGCTGACTGGCTGTCACACCACAGTTTCATCCTATTTCCTTGATCCAACTTCAACTCCACAAGCATCCTTTTCAGCCATAGGAGCTCTGCAACCCCTACTGTCATGACTCTGTACTCTGCCTCTGCTACCGATAGAGTTGTCACGGTTCCGGTTCTACTAAAACCATGAACCGAACCACTAAGGTAATAATTTTTCAAATTAGAATCAAAACCTTATTTGGTTTGACCGGTTTCAGTTCCAGCTTAATTTTTGGAACCGTCGTGTCAACGGTTCCAGTTACGGTTCAACAAGATCCAAAATCAAACCGTTCACTAACAGTTCGGTCCGGTTTCAATCGGTTGCAACTAAAACCAAAATCAAACTTGACGGAATGAAATAAAAGCGGGCTGCAAATAGTAAAACTCAAAACAACGTCGAAATAGAAATAATTTTGTTGCTCACTTCACGACGACTTTTTCCACGATCGGTAGAATAGTATCCATCGTCTTTCTATGCGTGTAGACTTTCCACAACTTCTATTTGGCTTGCGCACGTCTCGCCGGCATGCTCAACCGTAACAATCAGGTACAATTAGTCGTCTTTCATAATTACTAATAAATAACAGTTGTATATCTTCTATATTTTTTAAATAAAATATTTCAAAAAAATATTCAAGTAAAATTGAAAATATATTATATAACTGTATAAAAATTAAAAGTACACTGCAAAAATTGACTTCAAACAGCACAACTGTCAAACCATACCACACAGTTTTTATGCGGTGAAGTTTTGTTCAGTCCAAAATCAACCTCATTTAGTGCGATTGCGGTTTGAGTTCAAACTGCACCAGTTTCTCTCGTGATAGTAAGTATAAATATTATAGATAAATTATAAAATAATAACATAATAATAATAATAATAAGCGAGTTATGGTTCGGTTCTACTTTGGTACAGTTCGGATCGGGTCTAAAAATCTTGAAAGCGCTTGAGACTTGTATGTTGCGGTTCCGGTTCTGGTTCGGATAATAAAATGCAAGAACCACACTTGCACCAATGTTGTTCACGGTTCCAAAATTCAAATCGGAACCCAAATAATTTTGCGAACGGTTCGGTTTGGTTCTTTGCGATTCCGATTCGGTTTGCGGTTTTTGATTTTAAGTGACAGCTCTAGCTGTCGATCTAGTCACCACTGACTGTTTCTTGCTCCTCCAGGAGACCAGGTTGACTCCCACAAATATTCAATAGCCTGAAGTAGATCTCCTATCATCCGCACAGCTTACCCAGTCAGAGTCGCAATAGCCCTCAATCGTCACGTGCTCATTCCTTCTGAAAGTCAGCCCCTTTCCAGCAGCAGTCTTCAAGTGTCGCAAAATCTGATATACTGCATCCATATGACCCTTCCTTGGGTCATGCATGTAGCAGCTCACCATGCTCACAAAAAAAGAGATATTCGGGCGAGTGTGACTCAAGTAAATCAACTTACCAACTAGTCTTTGATACATCTCACGATCTACTGGTTCTCCGACCTCTGCACCCAGCTTACACCTCTGATTGATTGACGTCGCAACAGGTTTGCACCCCAACATCCCAGTTTTAGTGAGGAGATCTAACGCGTATTTCCTTTGGGAAAGGACTATCCCCTCTGCCTCATAATCAATCTCAAACCCAAAGAAGTACCTAAAAAGACCCAGATCCTGCCCCTCAAACTCTTTGCCCAGAGCCCCCTTGAGGCGGCCAATCTCCTGCTCATCATCCCCCGTAATGATCATGTTGTTCACATACACCGCAAACATGGTGATATGACCTTTATTCTTCCTGGACAAAACTGTATGATCTGCATTGATTTGGTGATACCCCATCCCAAACATCGCTCTCCTGAACTCGTCGAACCACGCGCGATTTGACTGCTTCAGCCCATAGAGGGATTTATTCAACATGCAGACTCTGCCTTCTGTCTTAGCCGTAACAAACCCCGGTGGTATCTCCATGCACACATGCTCAACTAGATCTCCGTGAAGAAACACAATCTTCACATCTAGTTGGTACAACATCCATCCACCATTCACCATCAGACTGATAAGAGCCCTAATAGTGCTCATCTTTGCAACAGTTGCAAATGTCTCGTCATAGTCGATGTCATAGGTCCGGCTGTACTCCTTGACAACCAATCGACCTTTGTAGCGTTCAACCTGTCCATCTAAGTTCTGCTTCACAGTGAACACCCACTTGCACCCAACGACCTTATTCTTTGCCAGATGTGCCAACTCCCAGATCTTGTTCTTCTCGAGAGCCCTCATCTCTTCTTTCATCGCTGCCTTCCATTTCGGATCGTCTTTGACAACCTGTCAATTGTTAGGTACAATAATACTATCCAAAGATGCAATGAATGCTTCGTGAGTAGGGAAGATATGATCGTAAGAGATAAAGGACGCAAGGTTCCAACCGTATCTATCCGGAAGATTTCCCGCATTGCTGCAAGTAGTCCTTCGTACCGTAAGAGATGAAGTAGGGGAAGGGGAAAGGATATCACCTGAGGCTTGTGGTGG
Organism: Platanthera guangdongensis; assembly: GCA_039583875.1. Lineage (NCBI taxonomy): Eukaryota > Viridiplantae > Streptophyta > Magnoliopsida > Asparagales > Orchidaceae > Platanthera > Platanthera guangdongensis. Next base: position 151,365,829 of record CM077154.1, read on the forward strand.
TGTATGTGCTCCATGAGTAGGGAGCAACGTAGCCAAGGGACTAGGAGCTAGACTAGGCATAGACATTGGATCTGGTACTGCTGACAGTTTCCTTCTTCTACTGTATGTCAGCAGCTCCCCCTGAGTCGTAAGTCTCACATCCTGCCTCTCCTCTTGCTCCTTATCACTCTCCTGCTCCTCCACAAATCCTCCCTGTCATACCCCCAGATCAGTCACCAACCTTTCTATCTCTAGCCTCATATTTTCGGTATCTGACGAGTCAAATGTGGGCGGGGCTCCCTCTTATCAGTAGTACTGTTCTAGCTCTCTGAAGTGAACGTCCATGCTCACAAAATATCTTTTCTCCACTGTGTTTCAGCACATGTACCCCTTTTAAGTACGAGAGTAGCCCGCAACCATACACTTGCCTGCCCTTGCATCAAGCTTACTTACTTCCGGCCTGTTGTCCTCCACGAAGCACACACACTCAAATACCTTCAAAGGAAGTATCCCCCCATTATGTTCCTGCAACTGCTAACACGGGGACTTCCACCCCAGAACCTGTGATGACATCATGTTGATCAACTGTGCCGCTGTTAACACCGCATATCCCTACATACTCTGAGGAACCTTCATGTTGAGCATCATACTCCTTGCCACCTCTAGAAGATGTTCATTCTTCCTTTCCGTCGCTCTGTTCTGTGCAAGTGTGTAGGCACGGGTGGTCTGGTGCACTATCCCATGAGCCAATAAGTATTCCTCCACTGTCTTGTTAATGTATTCTATTCCATTATCCGATTTTAGTACCTTAATCACTCCAGTGTATTGTGCTTGAACAAACTTATGAAAATCTCAGAAACAGATAAATACTTCATTCTTACCATCAAATATAACCAAGTAACACGAGAAACACAATCAATAAACGTTGCAAAGTACTTATAACCATTCAAAAAACTTACAGTACAACTATACAAGGTCCCTATACATCAAAATGAACAACATAAAAACAGAAGAGCTTCTTCGACTCGTACTAGCATACGAACTCCTAGTAAGCTTGCCGAAATCACAAGCATCACACACTAATTTTGTTTTATTTGCTGTTTTAAAAATAACAAAAAATAATCTAGCTACAGTACTAAAGGAGGGGTGACCCAACCGCCTGTGATGAAGTATCAACATGTCCTTTGCACTCATTTCCTGTCCTCTAACTCCCGTCTTCTCTACCTCAGATACAAGAGCTGCATCCAATCCTTCCCGATCCAGATACCACAGCCCGTCATGCCAAGTCCCAGTCCAAAGTATCCACTTCGTCCCTTTCTCCTGTAGTCACCTTGAGAATATCAAAAGAAACAACACATCTCAATTGAATGATAATGAAACTAATTGATAAAAGATTAACTGGAAAAAAAGAGCATGCAAAACTTTGGATAGTTTTACTGAACCTGAACAATTAATAGTACCTTACCAACCACTGGTTAGAACGTACCATCCGCCGTCTTGATGTTGTCTGTGGTAGCTAAATGAGTGTAGGAGGAGAACTCGCCTGCTTTCCCTGTCACGTGGCGTGATGCGCCTGAGTCGATGATCCAATCTGATGCCCTGAAGGAAGTTATGGATGCAAGAGCGAGAGATCCATAAGTTGGGTGGACATATATAGCGACCCCCAGTTCTATCTCTGCTCCCCTCGCCCGTCTGTTTCCTCTTGATGCCCTCCATCACGCTAAGTAGGGTCTGCTCCCCTCTGTATAGATAACGCCAACTTCCTCCGCACCCTCAGTCATGCCCAAATTGGCTCGATAGCCTCTTATGCCACCATGAACACGACCACGTCCGCGTCCACCACCTAAATCTCTCTCCTTGGGCGGCTTGGGGCATGCTTGCTTGCCTCAGATGACCCATCTCGCCACAGTTATAGCACCGTCGAGTTTCTTTACTCTGTCCTGTAACACCGGGGCAGCAACCGCTAGAGCTGACTTCATAGTTGTGGACCCTCTTGTTCCTGCCTGAAGTTTGAGACGTGTCTCTTCTTGAATCATAGCAGAGATGACATCGATAAGTGTAGGAATTGTCGCACCAGAAAGAAGTTGGGCTCTCCGCTGATCGAACTTTTATCTAATCCCATTTAGGAACTTCATCGTCCTCTCCTCCACGATGAACTTGGAAGCTCGATACTGTGAGTCGCTGCAACACATCCCGTCAGAGGCGTGATTGTATTCCACCCATAGCCGTTTCAACTCGATGACGCACTCCTGCACTGTTTTCTCTCCCTGAGTATTGACATCAATTTCTCTCTTCACTGGAAGACTCGCAAAGTGTTCCCCACACCATTAAGGTTGTCACAATCGAGATCCTAGATGAGATCGTTTCGAGGTAGGATTGGATCAGATAGTAGGGTCAGATCGATGATCACTTTACAAAATTATGATCGATTTACAAAATCTGGATCACAGAATCGTAAGATCTTATGATCCGGATCACGATCTTGACAACCACGCACACCATCATATTTGTTCTTCAGTTTGTCCCAAACCTCCATGACTGTCTCGAGGCCATCTACCGTGGCGACAATCGATGAGACAACCGAGCTGAGAAACCACATGAACATCGTCATATGGGCCGACTCCCTCTCATCTTCAACCAAGTTCTCTGGTTTCTTCAACGACCCTGTCAGGAATCCCCCAACCCGCTTCGCTGCAAGGATTTTCTTCACATGGCGTGACCAACTCAGGTAGGTTGTCGGTCTGTCAAGCTTCAAATCAATCGGTGAAAGTTCCAACTTCGCTGATCGTTGCGATGAACCCAACACCCCTCAACAATGTGGCCAACTCATTCGTGCCCAACATCTTGAAGACATCCTCCATCGTTCCTCCCTTCGATGTCATGGATCAACTTCCTCACCGATCACCGCATCCTCAGATTCGTTAGGATGCAGAGGTGTTGTTGCTGGAGACCCACTGAAGGCCTGCTAGATGCGGACGGTTGGTTTGCCCACTGCGACCAGTCTCGCAGTAGCCGGAGACGGCGGCAACCGCTGGATGCTGCAGCGGGAGAGGCGTTCCCGCAGCCCTAGAGGCGGAGGTCCTCCGTCAAGCGCAAATCTGGAAGCCCTAGAGGCGGAGGTCCTCCGTCGAACGCAGAGGAGACAACCGCTACATGGGGCGGCAAAAGGAGGGTTCCCGGAACCCTAGCGGCGAGGTTCCTCTGGTATCACCAGTTTGAAGTTGCAGAGGAACCCAGGGTTAGAAGCCCAGGGCGGAGAAGGAGAAGCCTCGATGGGTCAGAAGCCCAGGGAGGAGAAGCGAGTCCCCTCCGAAGGACACCGAAGTCGGCGAGCGCGGAATCGCCGAGCACGGAAGTCCGGAACCACCGAGCTCTTTTCTCCTAGCTCTGATACCAAGTTGACAACAAATCTTATTTCATATTAGGGCAAACACCATGGCTATTTATAGCCTACAAGGTACGCTAAATATTACCATTTAGACTCTCGCAGGATTGGCGACAACAATTGAGAATGACAGGGGATACGGGATGAGGCGGGCTCGGGGGTGCGGAGATAGGTGATGAGGCAGGCTCAGAGGGCACATCATTCATATACTCTTGCATTACGTCTTTTATATATATTAAATGAAAAATTGTATAATTTTACAACTCATGTCATCTAATAATTATTAATTAATATGAAAAATCGCACCGCACTGCAAAAAAACTGCCCAGCTCCGAAAGCTACACTGTAAATTTCTGGTGCGGTACAGTGTTCCTCGGGCCAAAACCGCGCCCTTACGAAGCGTTGAAGTTTGGGCCCAAACTGCACCGCGCACACCCCTAACTACAATTGAGCAAATTAGTATAGATTTAGATCCAAAAATATGTTTCTTCACCCAAATAAAGAAAGAACAATTTTAACTTCAAAATATAACTTGCACATGCACTTCAAATTAGACAAGCAATTAAGGACAAATAGAGAATTGTGCTGCAGCTTCAGGCTTTGAACTGCGGTTCTGAGGTATGTTGATGATTCCAGAGTCTCTACGCCAATTTGAGTTTCCGTAGGTCGTGTTATGATTGAGTACTGGTGGTTGGGGAAACACCCAAAGGGGCCTGGGATGAACCAAAATTAACAACCTTTTGTTGCAGGGAGCCCGAGACAGTCATAAACAGGGCTGGTAGCGCCGATCAGCGGGATCCAAGGTTGGATGACTGTACAAATGCGAATATTCAGCAAGGAGATTATCGACTGTACTGGAAATGGGGATCAGGAGTCTCATTCTAGCCCCGGGTGGGAGCGACTGTCTAAATTGCACAGAAACAGGCTGTTAACCGATGGTTTCAGGTGGTTCCATGCGGTTTTAGGCGGCTACCAGCAACTACCAAAGGTTACAAGGGAAGATCGTGGAGTTCTCGTGAAGACAAGGGGCCTACGACTTTCAAATTAAGGTGAAGAAAGGAGTTCTGGTTCGGTTCTGGGAGGTTGGGAATAAAGGATGAAAAATTGAGCTGGACGTTGGCTGTGGAGAAGGTAGCTATAGTATGGTGATGGGGTGAAGGTGTGGGGGTCGACCATTTGCGTAAGGAAGCACAGATTAGGCTTCAACACTTAATACTCCACAGAATGAGCACCGCGGAGTGATCACAAGAACCTAAAATTACTCTCCAAATTATGCAATACCTAAATTTAGACGCTAAAATCTTCTATATGGGCTATAGAAAAAACCACAAGCGACTATGATTGATCAATACAATGCATGAATAACGTGCGTAAAAATGTCGAAAATTCATAGAAAATGTCGCGCCGACGCTCTGAACGTAACTAAGCACTCGGATCGTCCATACGACGATCCTAACTCCTAGTGTAGATCCGAATGAGCTCCGATAATTGTAGGCCGCTCGTGATCTTTGATCCCCATCAATGACATATTCCTCAGTAATTTTCACAAGTACGAATATTTCATAAAATATATTGACGTGGAATAAAGCTATAGAGGATATAGAGGATTAATGTCGGACAGAGAGCACAGAGCTTGCTTGAACTCTAGACCAAGCAACAATAAATAGCTTTTCTATTATGAAGAAGTACAAAGCATCTGTTTTTGAGGGAGGTGACTGACCGAGTTTTTGTCGGAATCGTCTCGATAAGCCGAACGTGCTTGTCAATTTTTTTTGGAATCATCTCGATAAACCGAGCGTGGGATTTTTGGTAAGAGGGTATCACCATGAGCCAATGAGAAGAAGAGTTGATCCTCAAGGAAGGTAACATCTGCAGATGTAACGAGTTTGCGAGTAGTGGGAGATAAACACACACAACATTTCTGAGTGTGATAGTATCCCACAAACATATACTTGGTAGCGCATGTGGCTAATTTGTCCATTGTAGGGCCTAGATGATGGACAAAACAAACACTGTCGAAGGCATGAGGAATCAAGGGGAAGAGGGGTTGTGAAGGAAAGAGGATGGAGAATGTTGTCGCAAAGTTGGGAATGGAGGACATGCGGTTAATCAGATAACATGCGGTGGAAACTGCGAAGTGTCAATAGATCTTGGGGACATGCATTTGAAACTTAAGGGAGCGAACAACCTCTGGGAGGTGACAGTTCTTCCACTCGTCCACAACATTTTGTTGCGGGGTGCAATCGTGTAGGCGCAGGATGTTCGTGCATAATTCCAGGCGTACGACAAGTTTTTTGAAAGTTATGAATGGGCATTATCGGTTCAAAGGATTTTAATAGAGAGTGAGAATTGAGTACGTGTGATGAAGGAGTGTGAGACATGTAGTTGCTCAGAGTTTTGAAGGGGCTACAACGAGTACTGGTGTCCGAGAGTTGAAGGGGCTACAACGAGTACTGGTATCCGAGAGTCCTAGTCTTGTGAGTACGAGTTCTGCGAGCACTAGCGTTGAAGGTGCTATTGCGAGCACAGGAAAAAACAACTGAGTTGGCGATTTGCGAGTCTCAACGAGCTCAGGAGAAGGAGAACCCGCTAGCAGCCAAGGTGATGTGCGAGATTCTTCAAATCCGACGAAGTTCAGGATTCAGCGCAGGAGTTCCTACGAGGTCCAACGAGGTCCTACTGAAGGTGATACTGCGATCACAGGAGAAAATTGTCGAGACCATGTGCGAATTTTCGGGTCCTGCGAAGTTCAGGAGTAAGGGCATGTGTTTCTGCGAGGTCCGGTGAGGTCCTGTGAAGTTTAGGAGGGAAGTTCACGCAGGTTCTGGCAAGTAAGTTGCCGAGAGGTCGCATGAGGCCGAATGAGAGTTGCAGCAGGAGATGCGAGCGCACGGTCCCGTATGCAGAGGAGATAGCTCCTGGCGTGAGCGTTGCAAGAAGAGACGGCAAGCTGCGAGTCCTGTATGCAGAGGTTGTGAGAACCAGGTATGCCACGGTTCTATAAATAATTGTGCGCGGGTTGGCTTATTTGTGTAATTCGGACAAGCAGGGAACGCGCGCGTACCCAATAGCATGGGCGAGAGTACCTAGTAAGGAACGGGCCTGCACTTAAAAAAATAAAGAGTATCAATAGCATGGGCGAGAGTACCTAGTAAGGAACGGGCCTGCACTTAAAAAAATAAAGAGTATTTAATTCTGGAGAGTACCCTGATTTGAATCGTGTATCTCTGATACCATACCATGTAAAAAGTTAGAATACGAAGGAGAAAAGGAATTTATTTCTCATTTCTTCAAGTTAAATAGGAAGGAGTGAAAGCTCAACTCCAAATCAAACTGTGGGAATAAACTATATGGGCTAAGTCAATTCTTCTACACTTCTCAACAATACAAAAATATTTACAAAAACTAAAATATTTGTATTCCATTAATTCATTTCATTTTCATGTGTTCACTTCTTTCCAACCACAAGTTACACAAAAGCAAAGAACTCATACACAATTTTTAGCAGATCACAACATATGATATTTAGAAATGCTTACATACAATACATCCATGTTCAGATTACAAACTTTGATCTATGACATATTTGTTCCATTGTTTGCCTTCCCAAGCCCCTGCTTTGACAGAACTGCATTCGCTATCAGCTCATTTGCTCTACCTGTATGGTGGCATTCATCCCAGAACTCGCATTTGCTCCTATCTTTACACAATGATCATAATGGAGTGCATGCTAGAGTAGGCCAGGTTTTAGCTATCCCGCAGCTGGATCATTGGAGTTTGAGAAGCCTGCAGCAAACAATAAAAATGTTAATGAAATATAAAACATTAACCATCACAATATGAACTAAAACATTTAGAAAGAATCAACAAACCGTATGTCTCAGGTTTGTCAGTAAGATCTTGGAAAACATAGTAAGCATCTCCAAACTTGAATGTAGCATTTGGGATTAGGTCTTGACAATGTCTCAGTGAGGTTTAGGGGTTTCTTATTGATCATGCTGGACAATTTGTTTGTAGATTCCTGATTTCCTGGCATTCGCCTGATGAAATGGTGAATCTCTGCACTGGGACGCAGCCCCATCGGCTCTTAGCCAAAGAACGTAAGTTGCCGTGCTCCGATGGAGTATAAAAGCTGCACCAATTACATGCACCGCACGACCGTTTGTGTCTAAGAATAATGTTTGTGCTTCAAGTTCTTCTGACAATGTTGTTGAGTTCTGGCTGGACTTACTCTTAGTTGCCCCTCAAGTGAAGTGACGACATAATTGGCAAAGGTTTCTCCATTGTAAGTCCATGAATCAGCATACACTGGCGACAAAAAGTTGTTGATGTAGGCTTCGTTTGGCGCGGCTTATTTGTTCTGGTGAGTTTGGTCAAAACCGCCATTATCATAGAATGTATGTTTGACAAGACAGATTATGACCACTACCAAGAAAATAAACTAGTTTTGAGCATAATATGCATGAATTTTCTTAGGTGAGTTCAGACGTTCACAATTGAGGTTCATGACACCCGCGTTCACGACTGACGCCACTGTGCCAAACAAAGCCGTAGTCAGTCATTACTTCCCAAGGACACGACATACTGCGATTGCTCGAAGAACTTATTTCAGCTTCTTGCCCAATCTTCATCCGTATCATCTCCTGTGTTCCTTGAAACGGCTCGATTTGTTTAGAAAGAGAATATCTTTGAATCTGAATCCAAAGTATTTCGTAAATCATCCGCCAAATTATTTGACCTCTGTGGAGTTCGGGGTCCCTGAAAGGGGTGACCTCACACCTACTACACTAGAGAGAACGTCACGGACCGGAGACTTAGGAGACTATGAACAGACCCTCGGCTCTAGCGCGGAGGTCTCACCTCACACCCGGAAGGCTACCTGAGCTCTTCCCCTCCCTCACCAAAGGGCTAGGCTAGGTGCCTTGGAGAGCTCTCTCTACTCAACCAAGAAGAAGCTAAGGGAGGAGGAAGCTAAGGGAAGGCCCCTCTCCAAGGCACCCAAGGGGGTCTATTTATAGTTTTTCCAAGTCCTGGGGGTAAAAGGACCGAAATACCCTTACACCCAAAAAACCTCGGGCCAATAGAAAACAGCCACGCCGGGGGGTAAAGAGGGAATTCCCCCCGAGGGCAAGAAGGTAAAACTGCAGGGGGGGCAAGGGCGAGACCGCGGCCTTTGACCGGTCTCGCCCCGCCAGGCCGCCAAGCTAGAAGGGGCAGGGGCGAGACCGCGGCCCCCGGCCGGTCTCGCCCCACCAGGCCGCCAGACTAGAAGGAGCAGGGGCGAGACCCCGGCCCCCGGCCGGTCTCGCCCCTCCAGGCCGCCAGGCTAGAAGGGGCAGGGGCGAGACCCCGGCCCCCGGCCGGTCTCGCCCCACCAGGCCGCCAGGCTAGAAGGAGCAGGGGCGAGACCCCGGCCCCCGGCCGGTCTCGCCCCACCAGGCCGCCAGGCTAGAAGGAGCAGGGGCGAGACCCCGGCCCCCGGCCGGTCTCGCCCCACCAGGCCGCCAGGCTAGAAGGAGCAGGGGCGAGACCCCGGCCCCCGGCCGGTCTCGCCCCACCCCAGGCCGCCAAGCTAGAAGGAGCAGGGGCGAGACCCCGCCCCCGGCCGGTCTCGCCCCCGCGCCAATCATTCTCGCCCCACCAGGCCGCCAGGCTAGAAGGAGCAGGGGCGAGACCCCGGCCCCCGGCCGGTCTCGCCCCACCAGGCCGCCAGGCTAGAAGGAGCAGGGGCGAGACCCCGGCCCCCGGCCGGTCTCGCCCCACCAGGCCGCCAGGCTAGAAGGAGCAGGGGTGAGACCCCGGCCCCCGGCCGGTCTCGCCCCACCAGGCCGCCAGGCTAGAAGTGGCAGGGGCGAGACCCCGGCCCCCGGCCGGTCTCGCCCCACCAGGCCGCCAGGCTAGAAGGGGCAGGGGCGAGACCCCGGCCCCCGGCCGGTCTCGCCCCACCAGGCCGCCAGGCACCTACAGGGACGGGGGCTGTAGTTAGCCAACTTGCCGCACCCGCCCCCCAAAAGAGGGCCACTGGGGGAGGTAGATTTTTCCTCCCCCTACTAGTATGTTTCCGAGCTAGAGCCAAAATTGGCCACCGAGAGTGCAAAATCTCCCAAAGCTTAAAACTATACTGGGGCGAATACGGGGTTGTACACAATCCCCGCTCTTTTCGAGGTTGGCACAAACTCGGAAAGAAATGTCCAACCAACGTATTCGCCGAGTGCAATTTCCTTGCACGCCTCTCCAGGGAGTCAACCTGCCACGCCAGCTATGGGAGCCTAGGTGGCGAGAGCTTCTCTGGGTAACAAACTTGGTTCCCACGAGAGATCAACCAGCCCTGCCAGCTAGGTGAGAGCCTGACAGCGGAATCCATCTCGGAGCAAAGGACTTGGCTTGCACGAGAGATCAACCTGCCCTGCCAGCTAGGTGAGAGCCTGACAGCGGAATCCATCTCGGAGCAAAGGACTTGGCTTCCACGAGAGATCAACCTGCCCTGCCAGCTAGGTGAGAGCCTGACAGCGGAATCCATCTCGGAGCAAGGACTTGGCTTCCACGAGAGATCAACCTGCCCTGCCAGCTAGGTGAGAGCCTGACAGCGGAATCCATCTCGGAGCAAAGGACTTGGCTTCCACGAGAGATCAACCTGCCCTGTCAGCTAGGTGAGAGCCTGACAGCGGAATCCATCTCGGAGCAAAGGACTTGGCTTCCACGAGAGATCAACCTGCCCTGCCAGCTAGGTGAGAGCCTGACAGCGGAATCCATCTCGGAGCAAAGGACTTGGCCTCCACGAGAGATCAACCTGCCCTGCCAGCTAGGTGAGAGCCTGACAGTGGAATCCATCTCGGAGCAAAGGACTTGGCTTCCACGAGAGATCAACCTGCCCTGCCAGCTAGGTGAGAGCCTGACAGCGGAATCCATCTAGGAGCAAAGGACTTGGCTTCCATGAGAGATCAACCTGCCCTGCCAGCTAGGTGAGAGCCTGACAGCGGAATCCATCTCGGAGCAAAGGACTTGGCCTCCACGAGAGATCAACCTGCCCTGCCAGCTAGGTGAGAGCCTGACAGCGGAATCCATCCCGAGGTGAGACCTTCCCACCCTCCGAGAGATCAACCTGCCCCGCCAGCTAGGTGAGAGCCTGGCAGCGGAATCCATCTCGAGGTGAGACCTTCCCACCCTCCGAGAGATCGACCTGCCCTGCCAGCTAGGTGAGAGCCTGACAGCGGAATCCATCTCGAGGTGAGACCTTCCCACCCTCCGAGAGATCAACCTGCCCCGCCAGCTAGGTGAGAGCCTGGCAGCGGAATCCATCTCGAGGTGAGATCTTCCCACCCTCCGAGAGATCGATCTGCCCTGCCAGCTAGGTGAGAGCCTGACAGCGGAATCCATCTCGAGGTGAGACCTTCCTGCCCTCCGAGAGATCAACCTGCCCTGCCAGCTAGTTGAGAGCCTGGCAGCGGAATCCATCTCGAGGTGAGACCTTCCCACCCTCCGAGAGATCAACCTGCCCTGCCAGCTAGGTGAGAGCCTGGCAGCGGAATCCATCTCGAGGTGAGACCTTCCCACCCTCCGAGAGATCAACCTGCTCTGCCAGCTAGGTGAGAGCCTGGAAGCGGAATCCATCTCGAGATGAGACAACTAGGCATCAACGAGAGGTACCACCGGCCCTGCCCAGCTAGTGAGAGCCTAGGCAGCGGGACCGTCTCGGAGCAAAAGAACTGAGCATCTCAATCAGTCCTTACCAAATCTTACATCCTCAAATGGGGAAAAAATGAGTTACATGACCCCCCGACTCAGCTGGTCGGGGGCTGGACTCAATACAACATAAGAAAAATACAGGACTCTACCGGGACGAGGCTTCTTCAGGGGGTCTGGGCCTGGTGGTCGCCATCCGCTTCCTGCTCGCCGGACACTTCCATTCTGCTTAGGCTCTCCATAATCTTCTCCATCTCCTCTGCCTTGGCCAACCAAGAGATGGTGTTGACGGCCGTGACATAACATTGTCTTGCCATCCTGGAGTCTCCCTTGACTCTGACCTGGATCCCTCCGGAGCTGAACTTGATGCATTGGTGGAAGGAAGATGGCACGCAACGGAAGGCGTTGATGACGGGCCTTCCGAAGATGGCGTTATAGCTGCTTGGAGCGTCCACAATGACGAACCGGCAGTTCCTTGAGACTCCCCCCAATTTAACTTGGAGTCCCACTCCACCCTCAACCTCCTTCCTCTCCCCTGAAAATCCGAACAGGGGTCCGTCCGAGGCCAACACCCTCCTTGGCTCTACCTTCATCTCATCAAACGCCTTCCTGGAAACGACGTTGACAGAGCTCCCGTTGTCCACCAAGATTCGGGAGACGCTGTAGCCCTCGATGGCCGTCTGGATGACCAGCGCATCGCAAAACGGATCCTCATGATCCGGTAGGTCCTTCATCGAGAAGGTGATCTTCTCCTCCTGGGGCGGGGTCTGGGAGGTTGAGGCGACGCTCCTTCGGTACATGACATGGAGGCTTGCCTTCCGAGTGGCCTCAATCCCCACTCCACCATGGATCACCGCTATACCGCCTCGGGGTCCGACATCGACCCGATCCTCACAAACATCATCACCCCCTCCTTGGGGCAGAACCTCTTCAACCCGCACCGGTGGCTGCGGCTGGGCAGGACCTCTCGCCCCCCTCACTTCCAGGAACTCGGGGCAGGTAGCCGTGACGTGCCCCTCCACCTGATGGAAGTCACAGTAGGGTAACTCTATCCTGACCCTTCTCCTTCCCTGGCGGTTCCTCCTCTCCCTTCGACCAATCTCCATCGCTTGCTGTGGTGGGGGGAGGAGCTGCCTAGGGGCTTGCCTCTGGAAGTTGAACCTTCCTTGGCCCCCATGGAAGTTTCCCCCATCATGGGCGTAACCTCTTCCCGGGCCTGAGCGGGTCCTCCCTGCTGCCTCCAACCTGGTTCCGGACCCTCCTGAGCTCTCCGCTCCTCTCTCCTTCTCCCCTCCTGAGGCCTCGAGTCACCTTGCTCCTTTGCCTCCGTCTCTGTCAGCTTTGCCAACTTCTTGACAAACACCGGGTTGGCCGCCTCCATGACTATCTCCTCTGCCGCCCTTTCCATCAGCTCCTCAAAGGAAAGGGGGGCCTTCCGGGTCAAGCTCATCTTGAAGAAGCCCTCCTTCAGCCCAACGGTGAAGGCCATCTGGAGAGCATACCCTGGCATCTCCTGGACCTCCAGGATCTCCTCTTGGAACCGGTCAACGTAGCGGGCCAACGACTCCTCGGCCCCCTGCCTTATCAAGAAGATGGATTCAGGACTCCTCTTCCGCTTCTTGGAGGTGGAGAAGCGGAGCTGGAAGCTTCGGCTCAAGTCCTCGAACCCATAGATCGACCTCGGAGGGAGTTGATGGAACCAGTCCCTTGCCTTCTCGTTCAGCGTGATCGCAAAGAGGCGACACTTGAAGGCATCCGTCATCGGCCTGATGGAGACGGCATCCTCGAACCACTGCAGATGCTGGACGGGGTCATCCTTCCTCGTATAGTAAGCCATGTCTGGTTCTCTGAACCCCTCGGGAACGGGAGCTGAGATGATCAACTCGCTGAAGGGTGACCCCTAAGGGTGGTCTCGCCACCTCCACTCGCGCAACCTGCTCGCCTGGGAGGTTGGCACTCGCCGGGCTAGAGAACAACTCCCGGCCAGTGAGGTCTCGCTCGACCCCATCTCCCATCCTCTCCTTTCCTGGTCTTCTTCCTGGTGCACTTCCTTCTCCCCCCGCTGGGGTCATCTCGCCTAGACCCTGGGAGTCGACTCGTCGAGGGGGGGAGCCAGCTCCTGGGGGGTCGGGGTGGAGCTGCCGCCCTGAGGAGCAATGCTTCGCAGCATCTCCATGATGCCCTGGATGGAGGCCATGAACTCTTGCCTCCCCACAAAAGGTCCTGGGGTGGGGAGCTCGCCGAGATCATCACTACCTCCTTGACCTCCCGTCATGACACTCTCCTGAGATCTTCTGTGCTGGTCACTCTCCACGCTCACCGCACCAAAGTGTTGAAGCCAAAATTGACCTCTATGGAGTTCGGGGTCCCTGAAAGGGGTGACCTCACACCTACTACACTAGAGAGAACGTCACGGACCGGAGACTTAGGAGACTATGAACAGACCCTCGGCTCTAGCGCGGAGGTCCCACCTCACACCCGGAAGGGTACCTGAGCTCTTCCCCTCCCTCACCAAAGGGCTAGGCTAGGTGCCTTGGAGAGCTCTCTCTACTCAACCAAGAAGAAGCTAAGGGAGGAGGAAGCTAAGGAAAGGCCCCTCTCCAAGGCACCCAAGGGGGTCTCGCCGGGGGTAAAGAGGGAATTCCCCCCGAGGGCAAGAAGGTAAAACTGCAGGGGGGGCAAGGGCGAGACCGCGGCCTCTGACCGGTCTCGCCCCGCCAGGCCGCCAAGCTAGAAGGGGCAGGGGCGAGACCGCGGCCCCCGACCGGTCTCGCCCCACCAGGCCGCCAGACTAGAAGGAGCAGGGGCGAGACCCCGGCCCCCGGCCGGTCTCGCCCCACCAGGCCGCCAGGCTAGAAGGGGCAGGGGCGAGACCCCGGCCCCCGGCCGGTCTCGCCCCACCAGGCCGCCAGGCTAGAAGGAGCAGGGGCGAGACCCCGGCCCCCGGCCGGTCTCGCCCCACCAGGCCGCCAGGCTAGAAGGAGCAGGGGCGAGACCAGGCCGCCGGCTAGAAGGAGCAGGGGCGAGACCCCGGCCCCCGGCCGGTCTCGCCCCACCAGGCTAGAAGGAGCAGGAGACCCCGGCCCCCCCCCCCGGTCTCGCCCCACCAGGCCGCCAGGCTAGAAGGAGCAGGGGCGAGACCCCGGCCCCCGGCCGGTCTCGCCCCACCAGGCCGCCAGGCTAGAAGGAGCAGGGGCGAGACCCCGGCCCCCGGCCGGTCTCGCCCCACCAGGCCGCCAGGCTAGAAGGAGCAGGGGCGAGACCCCGGCCCCCGGCCGGTCTCGCCCCACCAGGCCGCCAGGCTAGAAGGAGCAGGGGCGAGACCCCGGCCCCCGGCCGGTCTCGCCCCACCAGGCCGCCAGGCTAGAAGGAGCAGGGGCGAGACCCCGGCCCCCGGCCGGTCTCGCCCCACCAGGCCGCCAGGCACCTACAGGGACGGGGGCTGTAGTTAGCCAACTTGCCGCACCCGCCCCCCAAAAGAGGGCCACTGGGGGAGGTAGATTTTTTTCCTCCCCCTACTAGTATGTTTCCGAGCTAGAGCCAAAATTGGCCACCGAGAGTGCAAAATCTCTCAAAAGCTTAAAACTATACTGGGGCGAATACGGGGTTGTACAAAAGTATTTTGTAAATCATCCGCTAAATTATTTCCAAATCAACTTCAACTGTTCCCCATCACCAAATGCCACATACAATTTAATATAAACACCAGTTAACAAGCATTGAAACAAAGCACCATAAAAACAAATCAAAGAGGAGCGAAAATTACCATGAGTAGAGGTTTTGCATGTGTAGCTTTAAAATTCAATGCATGAATGAAAATACCCTTCTCAATGGATTAATGGAAGCCTGGGGGGGGGGGGGGGGGGGGGGGGGTTATTTTTGTATATGCATGTTATGAAATGTGAACTTGCAAGAGGAGATTACTGGTGCACGTCATAGTCAATTCAAGAGCATTATGTGAACCCCAAAGGCCTATGGTGTGCTTATGAAGTCCAAAGGCCGACAAAGAAAAGAAGGAAAACAAGAAAACAAACATAAGAAAAGGCACTCGAGACAATTCGAACAACACCATGCATCATGGAGCGATTTAGAGGCGAAGCTAATAGCCATCTCACGGTGTGAGGACGTGTGGAAGATGTAGAGAAAGAATGCGAATAAATTTTAAAAACATTCATGAAGAAGGAAGCCATGGGGTTGGATATCACAACTTCATCCAGAGGTATAAGATTATACAAAGATTAAAATCTTCATAATATGGGGGCCATGTGTTAATTTTATCTTTATTTTATGATGATAAGGAGAGTAATTGAATAAAACAAGCTAGAGGGACACCCACTAGTGGTCCACTCAATTATTAGAAGCTCAATATTTCAAGTTAAAACACTAAGGGTCAGTTTGGCACGACAATGACAGTGGTTACAAATAAATGTGCCTGTGCCACAATGGTCTCCCAAGCAAACACGCCGCGGTTCACATCCACACATCAAGCTCCTTGGCCCATGATTCAAGAGCTGTCAAATATGGACCCCACAAACCATTGCAACAAGCACACAAGAACCTTAAGCCCATCTAAGGGCCTGTTTCGCGGAGCGGCAACACAGCGACATGCCGCTCCATGCCGCTGATTTTGCTGCCGCCCCGCCAAACAGGAAGGGCCTACGGGCGGTGGCAAGATTCTTGCCACCACACGTAGCAAGCAGCAGCGCTGCAAATTTTATTTTATTTTTTAAAATTAATATTTAAATTTATAATTTATATATTATAATCTTTTATATTAATAACATAATTATTTTTGATATTATAACGTAATTAATAATTTTATTTATATTATAATGTTAATTGTTAAAGTTAATAATATAAATAATTTTAATTGATATATTAACTTATATAATTAAGTTTTAATATATTAACTTTAATTAAATAATTAACTTTTATAATATTATGTTTTATAATATTAAAATGTTAATACTTATTTTAATTTATAATTTATATCAATAATAACATTATATATTTTTAATATTAATAACATAGTTAGCCTTTGCTGTTATTTTTATAAATACAAATCATCCTTGCGCGAGAACGACTCGAGCATGAATTTGTGTTCTGATGTCTTTTGAAAGATCGAACGACCTCAAAATTGTGCGAGATTGTGCCCGTTGCATGTACAAGACGTATTTCCAAAAGCCGTGAAAAATTAGGAGAAAGTGCGGTGCGACTAGCCAAAACTGCATGTACAAGGTGTTTCAAATAATTAGTTAATGCTTTAATGTTTAATAATTTTTGTTGTAAGTCACTCGAGGCTCTCGTAAATCGGTTAAAAATGAATCGTCCTAGCTCGTGAGCGAATCGAGCACGCATACGTGAGTCGAGCGGAGCGGGTCACTCGAGTCGATGTCCTCCGAACATATTTTGGAAAATTCCATCAATATTAATATATTTACTTTTATAATTAAATAAAATTAATATCGAACAAATTGTTTATTTATTTTAAAATTTCATAAATTCTTCGGGTTGTTTAATTGTTACTATCACTGTTTAATTCTGCACCATTGTTTCACACAGCAATGCAAATATATTTTCCAAACAGTTTCATAAATTTTTTATCATTACAAAATAGCTAATTCATACACCACTGTTTCTCACCACTGCTTCCTGCACCGCCACAACTTAGCCAAACTGACCCGAAGTGTCTTCTCGAGCATCATTAGCCCAAGCTCTAGATGACAGACAACAAGATCTGCTATGATCCACACCTCTAGCCAAACAATGGACAAACACATTGTTCTACTTCAGGCCGGGCGTATCACCAATCTTCATCTGCTTTCTTCTCGACAATTTTGCCTGATTGAACGGGTATCATGCCAAACGGGCGGCCAACCGATCACAGTCGCGCAATCCGACCACTGCAATGCTCAAACAGAGCCAAACTGCACAGCTTCTCAAACTCTAATAAGAAATCATGCTGAAGACACGACGGAAAGGGAGATACAGAAGTATGTAAATCAAAATAAAGTGCACACTCATTCATTTGCTTTTTAAGAGCTCATTACAGAAGGCACCGGACAGTATTAACAGGTTATATTGCATCAGAGGATTATGTATTTACATTATATAAAGCAAAGGATAGAGAGCTTATATGTACAGAAACTGAAAGAGCCTAAGAAACCCAGAGCAGAATCTATTTATATATATGTACAGTTATTTTCTTCCTTCATTTCTGCTCAGGCAGGATCAGGAAGGAATAGAATGAATGGAATCAGGTAGAATGGCCACTGTCACTATGAAGTACTCACAGCCAACAGGAAGCCCGTAAGGGTTAGATGACTTGTTGCCGGCGACTGAGGTGAGCCTCGCGCCGCTCTCGGATTTGCTCAGGCCCACTTGATCGTCTCGTCCGACAGGACCCGAGGTCGATGCCTCCCTCGCAATTTGCTTCTCGATGTGGACAATTTGGCCGACTATGTAGGTTGGCCTGCCCGAACACTCGGTGAAGAGGGCGACGGATTCGGAGGAGAGGAAATAATTTGGGCAGTTTCTGTTAATTGCTTCGTAGTTCCCGGCGGCGTTTAGAACAAAGGCCGCGAGCTGGTGCACTTCCATGTGAAGAAAGGATATTTTTTCCTTGCTTGTCTGTTGCAAAGCGCAGATAAATAGCATCAGTAGGATCAATTGCAAATAAAAGTTGGATGCAAAATGCGGAACAAATATATCAAAATAATCAGCAAGCAAGCATAGCCTCCTATTTATTTTGGGACATTAAACATTAATCATCATTTATAATTCATTCATGTGGGGGCAATGAACATTATAAACATTAATCATCATTTATCGTTTCTTAATTAATCCTTCCTAATTATCCTGCATATCCTAACATTTTTATTTTTGATACGATCACACACAACTATCTTTGGCTATGTTTGGGATGGCGTTTTTGCTCACAAAAGTTTGGACAAAAACGCCACCGCCAAAGAATGTATGTTTGACATGACAATGGTTATGACTGTCACCAATAAAGAAAAATAGTTTTGAGCATAAACGTGAATGAAGTCGGGTATTCACGAACGACGGGTTCATAACCACTGCGTTCACGACCGCTAAAGCCATGCCAAACGAGCGTAGAGTTTGGGAAACAAATTAAAAAGTCACAATTAAGAGAGAAATTAGAATGTAATATTATACAAGGACAAAAATAGGTCAAAATTAAATTATTAGTTAAATGCTCAGGTATGGAGAACATAATATTAATCAGGCATTAAAAAAGGATTTTCCTATTCCATGTTAGAATCCTCTTTCAAGGTTTAGCTCGGTAATACTGATAGAGATATTAAGATTAACTAGTGTTGGTTACATGAATAAGGCTGATGTTTTCTGTATTTAACATACCTGCTTATCAAGCTGATGTTTTCTGTATAAGTTTTTAATCGATTCTCTTTGATCCTCCATTTGCTTGCTAAAATGCTCAACACGACGAATGAGAAAGGATATTTTGTCTGCAACGACGAGAATACACGTTCGGAAATTGGCAGAGACATCTTCATCATCCACGGATCCGCTGTACATCATTGAAACATGAAATTTCAGAAGAAATATCTACGAGTGTAAAATTTTAAAGCTAGTAGTAACAACTGTAGGAACACTGAAAGTTACTTGTAAGCAAATCAGACTTTCCAGAACACCACAATAAATTATAATATCCAGTAAATATTTATAATAGAGGCTACACTATTTCAAGGGCGGCAGATCTCACAAATGCTAAAACAAAGAAAGAGTGAGTTCAAGAAAGCCTAGTGAACTCACAAACGCCACTAAATTAGTGCCAATGCACAACCCAAAGAGCGTCAATCAACAATAACAAATTGCGGTGAAAATCACTTCAAAAAGTAGAGAACATAACAATAGCCAAAGCAGGCACCAACATTAGCTGAATCAACAACTGGATAAGAAGAAGAATACAAGCTGTCGGTAAGACAATGTGATGGAGATCAGTCAGTTGGCGCAGATTACCATCATCAAAGGCTATGTGGCACGGGGACGGAAACGGGAAACATGATACGATACGAAACGGATACGGGAAACGTGATTTATAAAAAAAAAATAGGATACGAGAAACATTTTTATTTTTTTAATTATTTTAATATACGTATTAATTAATATAAGAATAGGACAACTAACAAACCACTTGCACATATCTTGAATTGTAACGAAAAAAATTAATAAGACTATATTACAAGGCAAATTCTTCCAGTATGGTTACAATAGTTACAGTAGTACAAAAGAAGAAGAAGAAGACCAACAGGTTACAACAGTTACAGCAGAAACAATAGTTAGAAGAAGAAGAAGACCTGCGGGATCGGGAGCGGGAGCGCCTGCGGGATCGGGAGCGGGGAGCGCCTGCGGGATCGGGAGCGGGGAGCGTCTGTGGGATCGGGAGCGGGGAGCGCCTACGAGATCGGGAGAGGGGAGCGTCTGCAGGATCGGAAGCGAATGCGGGATCTGGAGAGAAAACCTAATGGCTAAAATGAAATACGCCACTTCTATATGTCGTGGAATCACGTATCCCCCTTGCGGGATACACGATTCCGAAAATACAACATTTATTTAAATAAAAAAACGTTTCCTGGAGTTTCGGAAACACGTTTCCACGCGTTTCCGGCCGTTTCCCGTATCCGATACGCGTTCGAGTCAATACGTGTACCATTTTTAAGTATTCGTGCTTCGTAGATCAAAAGTCTAGCAAAGTCTATTGTTGTCATAAACAAGTTGTGTTCCTTTCACAGAGTTTGATTGAAAATAATTGGTTTTGGTCCAAAATCAAAAGCTCATAAGTTTTGGTTTTGCCAAAACTCAATTATGTTGTTCGTTTGGAGGATAGTTTTTAGTGACAGGAATTAAATCTGTCAATTTTTTTTGTTCGGCTATAGGATGGAATTCAAACGCAAGAATTGTTATACATACCCAAATATAACGAAATCTTCTAATTAACATTATAACCATAATATAATTATTATAATTCGTCACTTTAAGATAAAGATAATCTCTCCCCATAGTTGTAAAATTATTATAATACTGCTGCTCGTTCTCCGGAGCCATCCCCCCCCCCCCCACCCCGATGTGCCCTCTCCACCTCCCCGATGATCCCCGACCACAAATCACCCTCTCCACCACCTCCCTCGCCCTCCCCTACATCGAAAATCCCTCCTCCAGAGAATCCATTATCGCCGAGTATCGCTCCATCTCCTCCATAAACACCCAACACAATCTCCATCGTTGCCGCCATCTTCTTCCACCAACTCGCACCCCCACACACACATCTTCTTCACGGCGGTGGCGTCACCGCGACCGAGTAAAGGAGAAAAGGATTGGGCGATTCGTGGGAGAGAGCGACGGCGCGTGATTAGCGGGAGAGAGAAAGATTTGCGCAAAACCGATGGAAAAGGGTGGGCTTTCACCTTAGGGTAAATTCTTAACGGATTCAAACCGATAGGCTTTGGAGGAAAACCAATTCCCTCCAATAAATTGTCAAATGAACACCAGTGAATGGAATTGGGAAACCCAAAACCAATTCCTTCTTACAAAACTCATAAAACAAACGCAGCTTTAGGGCCATTACCTCATAGCATTTAACATGATTGTTCATATTTTTATGTTTTTTCTTAATTGTGATTTACCTTAATCTCTCACCCTTCATTTATATCACCTAATACTTGCAATTGGGTGTTCGATATCTTGAGACTTGAATTCCATGATAGCTAGAGCTGCTGGTCTCTCATGTGTGCAGAAGCTCACGCCCGCAGACACGAAGCTGCCATCTGCAGCTGTTGCATCTTTTGTCGTAGTTCCCTGAAGCAACCACCAACCCCAACCCCTGTTTCAGCCTAGCCTGTAGTGGGAACTCTCAAGACTCATCTGCGACCCACCTTCCCTTGCGGCCACTTTCCGTCACCGCAGGTACCCTCTCTTTCACTCCCAGCCGCTGTGGCCACCCCTTGCTTCTACTCTCAGCTTCAACCCACCCCGGAAATTCATTCCAGCTACTGTCCTTGAGCCAGTGTCGTTCCTGCCTTCACGACCAGCCGCCACCGCCCCTGCTTCTCCCATAGACGCCACAACAACCAACTCCTTGCTCTCTCCACCACTGCAAAGCTCAAACGGCCCACCACACCATTGCCTTTTGCCCACATACGCAAAGCCCCCAAAGCAGCATGATGTCCACCTTTAGCCACCACAGTAGCCCTTATTCCTGCTGCCCTCCTAGCAACCCCTTCCAGATTAATAATCATCTCAGGTTCCCCTCCCGCTCAAGTTCGGAGAGTTCTAGTGGATCCTTCCACATTTATATTGCACGGATATTCTTCTAGTATTATTGAGTAATTGATTGTTGCTTGAAATTCAATAACTGAATCTATCATGCTCAACTGTCAGTCTAGTGCAAATTTGCAGTTAATTAATTAATGTATTCAATGTCGGATTTCATTGTTTGTTGATTCATTTATGGGCATTCTATCAGTGTTATATTAATTGTCATCTCAGATGAGTTGGCTGAGTGATTTTTGTGAAGCCTCACATAGATTTAGGCCAGAATCTAATCCTATATACTGATTCATCAAAATGTCTCGACCATTGCAGCCGCTTGATAAAGTTTTAGGTTTTGTTTCTCTGTTTTTTTCATTCTCCACGTCCCCATTTTTAAACACCACAAAATGAATTTATTGTAATATATGATAAACATTAAAGAATATATATTTGTTAGTAATACCTTCCCAAAGAGAGAGCAAACTTTCGCAGAGAGTCGGCACAATTAACTGATCCGTCCAACCCAGTGACACAATTACGAAACCTTTCAAACAAACCGTGCATCTTCACAGCAGTTGACCGCAAGGAATTATATTCTGAGGCCCTCCTTTCAGCAGCGCATAGATTAGTACGGGCCTCTTCTCTTGCTTCATGTAAACAGTTCTCCAAGTGTGCACAATTCATCTGTTTTGTATAAAAAATAAAGAAAAGAAACAGTGGCATGGCATGATGCACCAAATTGAATTATTACAACAATAAAAAGTAACCCTAGTAAAATTTTAATAAAAAGTAACCCTAGTAAAATTTTAATAAAAAGTAACCCCAGTAAAATTTTAATAAAAAGTAACCCCAGTAAAATTTTATGTGAAGACGAAAACTTCAATGGCGTGATAAAGGGAAGATCCTCCAAATAATTCAAAAAGATGGGTTCCATAGTCAACTAAAGGAATTATGCTCAATTCATATTAAAAAGGACGTATATTTAAAAATGTGACAGGTGACGGGATTGGTAAGCTAAACATGCTCAATTTATATGATGAAAATAGAATAATATCAAAACAATCTAATAGCCAAATGTAAAGAGATTCTTGAAGCATATAAATGGATAAAGTGAAAGATTAATGAAGGTTAACAAGATGAAAAGTCCTCCTGATATGGGCAAGGAGTCAAAGCAGCTATAAATAATAACATTAACAAAAATTAAAAACCAATGTTCACAAAAATCGCAGAATATCTTGCAAAATCAATATAGGTAAGTAAAGAAAGGGTGCTGATATTTGCAGACCTATAATAGATATTTGCAGACCCATAATCTTAAAATATAAATAAATTCTAACTTAAAATAATCATCTAATTGCAGCCCCAGAGCCACCAAATCAACCCTCCTTCTGCCCTAAAATTGTGATTCCACACAAGTCCCGAACCGACGCCGCCACGGACACCTGGAGCACTTGGAACCGTAGCCAGAGTCTCTCCAACGCCTCCTTGCCGCCGTCTCCGTAGCCTGGAGCACTCGGAACCGCCGCTGGAACCCCTCCAATGCCTCCTTGTCACCGTCTCCGCCGCTTGGAGCACTCAGAACTGGCACTGGTTCCTCTTCTCTCCCCAAAGCTTCTCTTCAACGCTGCACTCTTCCGATATGCTGCCACTTTGATATTTATTTTTTGCATCTCTGTATTTTTTAGGGTTCTCTGGAGCACTCCGAACCATCGTCTCCGCCCGCAAAACAGAAATCCTAAACCTAGACAGAAGCAGCGACATCTTCCGCCTGGCCAGATTTCATCTTTCTCACCGACTCTCCTCATTCTCCGATCACTACAGGTTGGTTGGTTGAGTGGATTTGGATAAATTAAAGAGGATGGAGATTGAATTTTGCATTCGTGTTTTGAGAAAGAATTTTGCTTTGTGTCTAGGTATTGACAGAGATCTCATACGGCTTCTACAAGATTTACCAGAACACCTTCTGATGTAGGGTAGGCCGTGGGTGCACAATTTAGACTCTACATGCGACACGACCGTCAGTGACGGCGACGAATATTATGAGCAATAATAACTTGGCACCACAAAATTAAGCGAAAACAAAGAAACAATATAATTTAATTTTGGCGATTATAGTTGGCTTTCCTCCGCTCGGAGGGCCAAAGCAAAGCGTGCGGCGAATCGGTCCTCCTGCAAATTAGTAATCAATTGACACAAGGCGCTACAAACTAGAGCCAAACAAAATATGAAGTTTCCAATAATAATATTGCAAATACAACAATCCAAATCACGAAAATAAAACTCACAACTAGCGGGCTGGTTTAGGCCAATGGAGGTGATAAGTCCGGATGCGTGGATCGGGTACCGAGGGTGGAGACGGAGGTGGCAAAGGCGGGTGGGGGGCTGTTTTGGTGGCCAATAACGGAATCGGAGGGCGATGGAGTAGATCCGGATAGGAGCACGTAGATCCGGACTCGGGGAAGGTAGATCCGGTGGTGGAATGTCGGATTGGGGCGGGGGAGGGTAGATCGGGGCAATATAACCCGGATCGGGTAGTGGGGATGTAGATCGGGTCAATAGAACCCGGATCTAGGAGGATTAGGGGCTGTGGAGTAGTGGGGAAGAGGTGGATCCACGAAAGGGAAGAGAGGAGTGGCCGGCTAGGGCTAGGAAGGCCCTAAGTGGGGTCGGAAATGGCAAGAGGGGCTGGAAACGCGCAGGGACTGGCAGCAGCCAGTCCGGCGGCTGCTTGGAGGGGCGGTGGCCGGCGGGTTGCTTGGGATGGGCGGTGGCCGGCGGATTTGAGGAAGGGTGGTAGCCGGCGGGTTTGAGGGAAGTTGGGGTGAGTTCCGGGGGGGGAAAAAGGGAGGAAACGGTGGGAAAATGTGGGGAAGTTTAGGAATTACCTTGGGGGAGAGGATGAACGCCTAGGAGTCGTCACCTAGGGCTCCACGGAGTCGGCACCGAGGAAGGATCACAGGATTCCGGATTGAACTTCTCCAAATTCTGCAATACCCCTAAACCAGCCCACAACTCCCTATTTATAAGAAATAACACCCTAGGGCTTCACCATCAACGGCTATGATTGGCCGATGGGTTCGGCCTCTAAATAACAACATATAAACTCAAATAAAATACATAAATATATAATTTCGACTCGCAGCGACGTTCCGGACGCAACCGCGGAGTCGGATCGGCGGTCCGATCAAGCGTTCCTGCGGGAATAGACGAACGTGGGTCCCGCGCCTCCAAATGCACGATCGGATGGAATCCCATCAACTCCCCCCGACTGAAAAGCATTCATCTCCGAAGAATGGAGACGATCGTACTGGAGTCGAAGCCCGGGGCGAGTTGAGCAAGCTCAGCTGGTAGTATCCAAGTGTCGTCCGCGTCGGGGCGGCCGCGCCAATGGACCAAGTAGCGAAGACGTGGCCCGTCTGTGGTGGGGACAATCTGGTGGGATCTGATCTCAGTAATGCTCTCATCTCTCAACTCTCTCATGGTGGGGCCCGGAGTGATCGGTGACGCCGACGGCGGGACCATAGGCGACGACTGTCCAGGAGGGGGGATATGGGCAATGGGTGGATTGAGGTGGCTGCTCGACATGGGTGGGGTGGTGGGGAAGGGTGGCAAGGAGCGAGGGAGTGGGTCGCCTCCACTGCCGGGTCCACATAGTCATGAGGCTCGTGATAGGGTGTCAGATCCTCAACATTAAATACTGGGTGAATCCCCATATTTGCTGGGATATCCAGCCTGTAGGCGTTTGCTCCAATCCGATTAACAACCGAGAAAGGGCCCATTCGCCTGGCGCTTAGCTTTTTGGCAGGCCCAGAAGGGAGCCTCTCCGAGCGGATTCGTACCATCACCTGATCGCCAACATTAAAAATACGTTCCCGCTTTCGTTTATCCGCGTGGGCCTTATAATTTTCATTGCTCATAATAATGCGTCGGCGGACCGACTCATGCAACTCATGCAGGTGCTGTGCAAATGATTCTGCGGACTCACTAGGCGGGACTCTAACGGGCTTGGAATAAGGTCAATGGGTTTCCTGGGGTCATATCCTGACACTATATGGAATGGGCTCAGCCCAGTGGACCTATTGACCGAACTATTATATGCAAACTCGGCGATCGGCAAATCTAAATCCCAACTACCTACATGCTCTCCAGTTAGACACCGCAACAGATTCCCTAGACTCCTATTCACTACCTCAGTCTGACCGTCCGTCTGTGGGTGATATGCGGAGGAAAACCTAAGGGTAGTACCAGTCTTGTGCCACAGGGTTTTCCAAAAATAACTCATGAATCTCACATCACGGTCGGACACAATCGACTTGGGTAGGCCATGCAACCGAAAGACATCCCTCATGAATATAGATGCAACGTGGGTCGCATCTGCCGTCTTGCGGCAAGCAATGAAGTGTGCCATCTTCGAAAACCGGTCAACCACTACAAAGATGGAATCGTGTCTCCGTAAGGTGCGGGGGAGTCCGAGAACAAAGTCCATGCTGATGTCCTCCCAAGGGCGGTGTGGAACAGGTAGGGGTGTATAAAGGCCGGTGTTCTGTTTACTTCCCTTGGCCGTCTGGCAGATACGGCAGTGGCGCACAACTCGAGCTACGTCCTTCTTGAGGCTGGGCCAGTAGAGACGGTCCTCAACAATGGCTATAGACTTATCCCGCCCGAAGTGACCCGCGGCTCCGCCCGCGTGCAGTTCCCAAATCAGATAGTCTCGGTAAGACGTCTGAGGAACGCACAGGCGAGAACCCCGGTACAGATATCCCTCGTAAATCTGGTATCCCTCAACGGGGTCGGGTGGGTCTCGGGACAAGGCGGTGTAAA
This sequence comes from Platanthera guangdongensis, assembly GCA_039583875.1. NCBI lineage: Eukaryota > Viridiplantae > Streptophyta > Magnoliopsida > Asparagales > Orchidaceae > Platanthera > Platanthera guangdongensis. The sequence continues at coordinate 151,391,990 of CM077154.1, forward strand.
TCTCGCCAAAGTCAGGACACGTGGGTAATCGAGCATCAGTCGCTCAAGGCCCTGCACACTCGCCGTCAGCGTCTGCAATAGGGATACGCGGCGACTCAACGCGTCAGCCGGCTTGTTCTCAACACCCGCGCGGTGCTTGAGAACATAATGGAAATCCTGCAGATACTCGACCCACTTCGCATGTCGGTGGCCCAACTTGCGTTGTGAATCGAGGTAACGGAGGGCCTGGTGATCGGAGTACAACACGAACTCCCGGGGGAGGAGATAGTGTCGCCAGTAGCGCAGAGACTGGACAATAGCGTAAAATTCTCGATCGTAGTTCGAGTACTTTTGCTTAGCTTCATTCAATTTCTCACTAAAGTAAGAAACTGGGTGTCCCTCTTGACTCAACACGCCACCTATACCGATACCCGAGGCGTCGCAGGCGACCTCAAAGGCGCGACTAAAATCTGGCAATCGTAGGACGGGAGCTGTCGTCAACCTCTCCTTAATCTCCTCAAAGGCTCTAGTGGCTGCGGGGGTCCACTGGAACTCTCCCTTCTTGAGACAGCTCGTGAAGGGGCCATGATCGAGCTGAACCCCTGGACAAACCTCCTGTAGAAGGTGGCAAGGCCGTGAAAGCTGCGAGCCTCGTGGATATTCTTAGGCACAGGCCAATCTCGGATAGATTTGACCTTCTCAGGATCCACGGAGACTCCGGTGGAGGAAATGATAAAGCCCAGGAAGTGAACGGACTCGGAGAGGAAGGCGCACTTCTTCAGGTTCACATACAGTTTCTCTTGGCGAAGGGTGCCAAAGAGAAGTCTCAGATGATCGAGGTGAGCGGCCTGCGTCTGGCTGTAGACTAATATGTCGTCAAAGTACACTACCAGAAACTTGCCCATGTAGGGCCGCAACACCTGCGTCATCACACGCATAAACGTGCTCGGGGCGTTAGATAGCCCGAATGGCATAACTAACCACTCATACAGACCGTCCTTGGTCTTAAATGCGGTCTTCCACTCGTCCCCTTCACGAACTCGAATCTGGTGGTACCCACTGCGGAGGTCGATCTTGGAGAAGATCTGGGCACCCGACATAGTGTCTAGTAAATCATCGAGTCGTGGAATAGGAAAACGATACTTGACCGTGATTTTATTAATGGCGCGGCTGTCGATGCACATACGCCAACTACCGTCCTTCTTAGGAGTAAGAAGGGCGGGGACCGCACAAGGACTCATGCTCTCACGAATGAACTGCTTCCGGAGAAGCTCGTCGACCTGCCGTTTGAGCTCAGCGTGCTCATCCGGGTGCATACGGTAGTGGGGCAGGTTCGGGAGGGAAGCTCCCGGGACTAAATCAATGGCATGCTGAATGTCCCGCGGGGGAGGCAGCTCATCGGGGAGCTCGTCTGGCATAATGTCCGTAAACTCGCCTAACAAGGGACGCACCGCGGGAGGGAAATCAACTGGGGCGTCCTCGGCAACCTGGGTGGCGGCAACCACATAAATAACGTCGGACTCGGCACTATCTCGTAGGAACTCGCCTCGCCTCAGGATATGCAGGGGCCGCGAGGTGCTCGTGCTCGCAGATGGTTCCACCACACCCTTAGGTCGATCTCGGGGCTGGGTGGGTGTCAACGTGATCTTCCGCCCCTTATCATAAAAGACATACGTGTTCGAGCGACCGAAGCACGTAACATCACGATCAAAGAGCCAGGGGCGGCCGAGCAACACGTGGGCGACGTCCATGGGAATAACATCGCACCAAACCTTGTCCTGAAAGGACGCGATAGTGAGCGGGACTAAGCAGCGCTGGGTGACCTGAATCGCCGTCTTGTCAACCCAGACGACACGGTACGGATGGGGGTGAGGCTCTGCTCTCACCTGCATACGGTCAAGTGCCTTCTGGGCTACGATATTCACGCAACTCCCACTATCAATGGCTAGTTTGCAGGGTCCGCCTGCGCTAGGAAAGTAGGTGTAGAAGATAGTCGTGCGTCGCCAGTCCTCATCCACACGGGGGGTGTGCAAGAGGCGTCGAATCACTCCTACCTCTAACGATCGCTCGGCGTCACTCTCCCAACCCTCCTCGACTGCGGCCCTAACTTCCTCTGGGCCTCCTCTTCCTCCTCTGAACCTTGTTGCTCCTCACCCTCAACTAGCAGGTTCCGCGTGGGGCACCGCGCCGCCACGTGGCCTCTGCCAGAACATCTAAAGCATACAATGCCTCCAGATCGCTGATCATCAGTGGCTATGGCTTTACCCTTCGCATCCGCGGGGATACGTGAGGGTGCAGCTGGAGTGGTCTGGGGCGGAGCGGGTTTCTTAAATGTCGAGGAATCAGTCCGGGGGGTGAACTGCCTCGTACTAGACGAACGCAGGTACTGCTCGTACTCAAGGGAGAGCTGGAATATCTGGTCAACAGTCTCCAAACGGTGGGGAATCAACTCTCTCCGAATATCGGCACGAAGGCCAGCCTTGAAGCGAGAGGCAGTGGCAATAGGCTCCTCGTAAACATCACTCCTAACGATCAACTCATCGAAGCGGGCCATGTACTCGGCAACGGTAAGGGTCCCCTGCCGTAAGTTCTGCAGCTGCTCAAACAGTTGCCCACGATATGATGCGGGGAGGTACTTCTCTTTCAGTCGCTCCTTCATCTCATCCCATCTGGTGATGGGGTAGTAACCATCCCGCTCTAGGGCCCTCTCAACACTGATCCAAAACACCTTGGCTTGCCCGACCAACTTCATCTTCGCAAACCGGACGCACCGCTCGTCGCTCATGTCGTACCACTCGAAATAGTGATCCATATCCAAAAGCCAGTCGCTGAAGGCTTTCGGATCTAGCCGACCATCGAACGAAGGGGCGTCGAGTCGGATACGACGAGTAATGTCAAGGTAGTGACCACCTCTCCGTGGGTCGGGGTACTCCTCGGGGTAGTCCTCCTGAAAGTAGTCGTGTCGAGCGGGTGGGGGACCGCGCTCTCTCCGACCCGGAGGATAGTACTCGTCATGGCGGTAGTCTCGGGGGCCAAGTGGGGGCACTCGGTCTCTGGGCTCATGCGGAGGCCGACGAGGCATACGGTAATCGTCCCGTGGAGGTAGGGGCCTCTCACGCACCGGGTCAGGATGTCGCCTAACCGGCGGGGCTGGGACTCGGTGGTGAGGGTCACGACGGGAGCGGTCTGCATGTGGATGACCATCTCTCTGGCGTTGGTCATAACGTAGAGGAGCATCGGGGTCGTCCTCAAGTGATTCGGCGTGCTGTGTCGGTGTTTCCCTAGCGTCCTCTAAGTGGCCTAAGCGACGGTTCACTTCAGTGAGATCATGACGCACCTCGTCAAACTGGGCCCCTATGGTGTCAAGACGATCTAAGACAAGTCGCTGGAACTCCGCAAAAGCGGCGTTCGAGTTCGAGCTCGTCGCTCGGTCCTCGGTGATCTGTGGCTCAACCATGCTGACTCTATAATTCCTACCACTACGGAGCATGCAAGTGGCCCAAACCTTGGGCTCTGATACCAATTGATGTAGGGTAGGCCGTGGGTGCACAATTTAGACTCTACATGCGACACGACCGTCAGTGACGGCGACGAATATTATGAGCAATAATAACTTGGCACCACAAAATTAAGCGAAAACAAAGAAACAATATAATTTAATTTTGGCGATTATAGTTGGCTTTCCTCCGCTCGGAGGGCCAAAGCAAAGCGTGCGGCGAATCGGTCCTCCTGCAAATTAGTAATCAATTGACACAATGCGCTACAAACTAGAGCCAAACAAAATATGAAGTTTCCAATAATAATATTGCAAATACAACAATCCAAATCACGAAAATAAAACTCACAACTAGCGGGCTGGTTTAGGCCAATGGAGGTGATAAGTCCGGATGCGTGGATCGGGTACCGAGGGTGGAGACGGAGGTGGCAAAGGCGGGTGGGGGGCTGTTTTGGTGGCCAATAACGGAATCGGAGGGCGATGGAGTAGATCCGGATAGGAGCACGTAGATCCGGACTCGGGGAAGGTAGATCCGGTGGTGGAATGTCGGATTGGGGCGGGGGAGGGTAGATCGGGGCAATATAACCCGGATCGGGTAGTGGGGATGTAGATCGGGTCAATAGAACCCGGATCTAGGAGGATTAGGGGCTGTGGAGTAGTGGGGAAGAGGTGGATCCACGAAAGGGAAGAGAGGAGTGGCCGGCTAGGGCTAGGAAGGCCCTAAGTGGGGTCGGAAATGGCAAGAGGGGCTGGAAACGCGCAGGGACTGGCAGCAGCCAGTCCGGCGGCTGCTTGGAGGGGCGGTGGCCGGCGGGTTGCTTGGGATGGGCGGTGGCCGGCGGATTTGAGGAAGGGTGGTAGCCGGCGGGTTTGAGGGAAGTTGGGGTGAGTTCCGGGGGGGGGGGAAAAGGGAGGAAACGGTGGGAAAATGTGGGGAAGTTTAGGGATTACCTTGGGGGAGAGGATGAACGCCTAGGAGTCGTCACCTAGGGCTCCACGGAGTCGGCACCGAGGAAGGATCACAGGATTCCGGGATTGAACTTCTCCAAATTCTGCAATACCCCTAAACCAGCCCACAACTCCCTATTTATAAGAAATAACACCCTAGGGCTTCACCATCAACGGCTATGATTGGCCGATGGGTTCGGCCTCTAAATAACAACATATAAACTCAAATAAAATACATAAATATATAATTTCGACTCGCAGCGACGTTCCGGACGCAACCGCGGAGTCGGATCGGCGGTCCGATCAAGCGTTCCTGCGGGAATAGACGAACGTGGGTCCCGCGCCTCCAAATGCACGATCGGATGGAATCCCATCACCTTCACACTTCTTCTTTCTCACAATTATCCCTGAAATGGAAACCCAGCTGAGATTTATTCTTACTCATGTAAAATGGGGAAACCAGAAGAGGTACCGGGCCTGGTTTGCTAAAAAGCTTTTCTGCACACCTGAGAGTGATATTGTGTTTATTGCGAGGAAGAAGTACTGAGATTGAATGAAATGTGTTTTTGGCAATCCGAAATATAAATTCAATTTTGTTTGAATGATAAAATTTATATTTTATTTGAATAATATGCTTATAGTTTTTGGTATATTTTATTTTATCAATTAGTGAGGGGAAAAAGATAAAGAAAAATAATTTTAAAGGAAAAAAAAGGCTGGAAATATCCGTCGGGACTGCAAATATCTATTTGGGGATTGCAAATATCCAAATGCTGCAAATATCGATTATATGACTGCAAATATCAACGCCCTAAACAAACTGATGTACAACCTAAGGTGACAAGATCTGTTGTACTATTTCTGTTACGGATCTGCATGAGGACGGGCCCAAATGACAAGTCTACACACGCCGCGCGAGAATATCACATGGGCCCACCGAGATCACGGAGAATATTTAACTTTTATTTCATTCTATGTTTAACTTACTCTATTATATATTTTTGAATATCGCAATTTTAGTATTTCTCGTTTTCCTTTTGTATTGCTTTCCTTTTGTATTCGCTGCTCGTCTCTATAAGAGGGCGCGCGAACGTTGTAATCGTCATGTTGGATGAATGTATGTTTCTTTCCTCTTCTAAATTTTTGACCCTAACCCCCTCTCTCTCTCTCTCTCTCTCTCTCCCCCCCCTCACTCTCTCTCTCTCACGGTCTCAATTCAGTCGCCCACCTTCCACATCCACCAAGCCCCCCACCAATTTGGTTTGACCTACCAGAGTCCGCCGCCGGAGTACCAGCCCCAGCAACCACGATCCCACGCCGCATCCCGCGCCAAACCATCTTTCCGCGTCCCATACTGCGACGCTATCGGGCCGCGTATCGGTCGGTGCCGCACCGCGTCCGCACCACGATCCCGCACCACGATCACGGACCATAGGGCTGTCCGCGCCTCCCTTTCCCTGCCGCAGAACCTCCGCGCCTCCCAGGGGCAGACGCCCAGCCCGCACGCTCACCGCCACACCAGTTCCGCCAAGATCTCACCGCACCATGGCTCCGATGACCCGATCAAAGGTCGAGACCCCACTGGAAGGCGCCAACGATACCCTCCTTTGCAGTGTCGAAGCCCAGGAGTCCCTCGTGGCCTCCATGCATGCCTCGTCGCTAGCCCTTCACGCCAAGTTCAACGCTCTCCAACCGTCCGCCGCCGCGTACGCCAGCGGATCCGCATGCTCGACCAATGGCACGTCCATCCTCGGGACGCCACCTCTCCCGCACAACGGGGAAGCCGCCCTTCCGTTTGCCCCCGACCGTCCTGCACTTGCTTTGGACCTCCCCATCATCGCCGGTGTGGACCCGATTGGGTGGATCGCAAAGGCAGAACAATACTTTGTCCTCCACTCCACTCCCAAGCAGGACAAGGTTTCCACCGCCGTCGTGGGACTCGACGGCTCTGCCCTACATTGGGCCCGCTGGTTACGACGTTCCAACCCAACAATCTCCTGGTCGGAGATCAAGCAGGAGATGATTCGCCGCTACGACGACCGTTACTCCGGCTCCGCCATCGAATGACTGTGTGGGGTACGCCAAACCAGTGTGGTGGATGATTATATTGATGAATTCGTGGCTTCTTCATGCAGGGCCTTCTGCCCCACATCCGCTCCCGACTTCGCACTCATCACCCTCGGACGGTGTCTGAGGCTCTCAACATGACCCGCCTCGTGGAGGCAGATTTATCGCCGCGAAACCCGCCACCTCCAGGCAGACCCCTGCTAGGGGGCCGACCATGACAGTCCGCTACTCCAAAGCCACAGGCACCTCGCCCTCCTCCAGCCGCTCGGTAGCCCGACCGGCTGCCCCTCAAAGGTTCTCCAACCACAAGTTCGACGATCTCCGATGCAAAGGGCTATGCTTCCGATGCCGACAGCCCTACTCTATGACCACGTCTGCGCAGTCAAAGAATTTCGCTCCATCATTGGTGACCCTGAACCGGAGATCACTTTGGTGGATTTCAAAGACCTCGAAATCCGCGAGGACTCCACCGAAGGTGCTACTGACGCGGGCTTTCACCCATTGGAACTTCCGTGCTTTTCTGTGGACGGTATTTCAAGGTCATAGACCATGAAGTTAGCAGGTAAGTTGGGCGACCGCCACATCGTCATCATGGTAAGATAGTGGGGCGAGCCATAACTGCCTTTCCTCTCAGTTCGCCCAGCAACTCCACCTGCTGATGGAACCTTCGCCGGACTTCACAGTCAGCTTGGGCGATGGCCGCTGACGTTCGATTCAGGGGCGTTGCCCATCCGTTCCGATTTCAGTGGGACCTTACTCAGTGATAGCAGATTTCTACGTTTTCGGCCTTGGCGGGATCGACGTCATCTTGGGCGTAGCATGGCTCAGCATGCTGGGCGACGTACAAGTCAACTGGGGATTCATGACGATGCGGTTTCTCCAGGACGGACGGGAGTGCTGCCTAATGGGAGATGCTGCGCTGCTCCGCTCCCCCGTCTCCTCCCGCACGATCCAGAGGATGACAGACATCAATTTTACGACATGGCTCTGGTCCATCTCGGACACGGCGCCACCGACCCCGTCACCACTATCGGCTATGCAGGACCACCTGTCCGAGTTTACGTACCTCTTCAAGGCACTGTCCGGCTTATCGTCGGCCCGACCACACGATCATGTCATCCCTCTTCACCCCGGCGTGGCGACAGTTTCGGTTCGCCCGTATCGCTACGGGCACGTGCAAAAGGACGAGATCAAAAGGCTCGTACATGACATGTTGATGGGGGCCTCATCCGCCCCAGTGCAAGCCCTTTCTCCAGCCGGTCTTCTTGGTCAGGAAGAAGGACGGCAGCTGGTGCTTCTGCGTGAACTATCGGGAGCTCAACAAGACCACAATCCCAGACAAGTACCCGATCCCAGTGATCCAGGAGCTTTTGGACGAGCTCCACGACGTCACTGTTTTCACCAAACTAGACCCCCGTGCGGGCTACCACCAGATTCGCGTTCGGCCAGCCGACGTCGCTAAGACGGCCTTCTGGACTCATGATGGCCACTACGAGTTCTTGGTTATGCCATTCGGCCTGACCAACGCGCCGACCACCTTCTAGTCCACGATGAGCGACATCTTTCGGCCGATACTTCGTCAGCATGTACTTGTTTTTTTGATAACATCTTGGTCTACAGTTCTTCTTGGCAGGAGCATCTACAACACGTCTGTCAGACATTTGCTCCTCTCCGACACCACCACCTCAAGCTCCACCCAACAAAGTGCTCTTTTGGGGTTCCGGAGGTGTGTTACTTAAGACACACCATTTTCGCTGCAGAAGTCGCGATGGACAGCGATAATATCGAGGCGGTTCTCCAGTGGCCAACCCCATCATCTCTCTGCGATGTTCGCGGGTTCCTGGGCCTGACAGGGTACTACCGGCGGTTCATCCAGGGCTACATAACGATTGACCGACCCCTCACTCATCTCTTGAAGAAGTCAGTAGAGGTCCGCTTCGAGTGGTCGGCAGCGGCCTCCGCCGCCTTCGTCGCTCTTCAGCAAGCTCTGGTTCGTGCCCTGGTGTTAGCAATGCCGGACTTCTCCCAGCCCTTCCTCGTGGAATGCGACGCGTCTGGCGTGGGCGTGGGGGTCGTACTCATGCAAGGCGGCTGCCCGGTGACCTATTTTAGCCGCGCATTCTCGGATACCATCCGCAACCAATCAACGTACGAGACGAGCTCATGGGCCTCGTCCTCGCAGTGCAGCACTAGCAGCCCTACCTCCTGGGAGGCTGGGACGATGATTCGTGGTCCGCACCGACCACCACAGGCTCCGCTACCTCCTGCAGTAGAAGATTGCTACGCCCGCCCAACAGGTGTGGGTGGCCAAGCTACTGAGCTATGACTTCAGCATCGAGTTCCGGTCCGGGAAGGCGAACCGTGCAGCCGATGCTCTCTCGCGCAGCCCCATACTTGCAACCATCTCCTGGCTGGTCCGGGAGGATGCAAAACTATCAGTTGCAGGATGATTGCTACGCAACTATCCAGGCGGAACTAAAGTGCTACCAAAATTTTAAGCCCATTGAGCAATTTTATGCAGTAATCTTAGGATCAAAATAAATAAAGAGAACAAAACAGACAAATCAAATATCGAACAATGTTTCTTTTGACTATAAAACTCTTCAACAAAAAATTGCTACAACAAGATACCTGAGATTCATCAAGAAGATTTTGTCTAATCTCCAATTCTCGTTTGAGGGAGCATATCTCATCCATGGCAGCTTTGAGCTTGTTTTCAGTTATATCAAACTCACTGGACTTCTCGGCAAAGGCGCTATGATAGTCGAACACAACTTTATCACCTGTTTTTGAATCCAAAGTAGGGTTAGTCACATTTCCACAAGGGAACATGTCAAGGACCCTCGCACTGACATCAGAATTATCTGTTGTCAAGTTAAAGTGTGGCAAAACTTTTTCTGATTCCCTCTCGACTTCAGAAACATTATTTTTTTCAACCTGACCAACTCTCTTTTCATCATCATCACCAACAGGGTCATTATCATGAAGAGGTTCCAACATGGATGCATCTATAACCTTATGTGAAGGATCTATAAAGTTCATATTCAGTATACCCGATAAATCGATCATGTTTTCATCACCACCCTCCCCAAGTTTGCCGGGATGTGCACTGATAAGATCAAGACGTGGATCAGCAGAAGCTGATGTACAAGAAGCCGCATCCATTGAAACAGTTGATACACAAGTATTGGGAGCTTCTTCATCTCCACAAATATCCCCGGTGTACGCATCAATCTTCGTCATGGAAATTAATGACTCGGAAACATTTTTATTCGATGAAACCTTCTGCCCTTCATGATATTGATCCGCCAATCTCTGCTCAAGCTCATTAATACGCTTTTCATATGACAAACACTGAACATGCTTCATATTCAGCATTGACTGGACATGCTTTATATACTCATCCTTCGAATGCAGAGCCTCCAACATCTTATCCTCTACGATTTTGAGCTCCGGTTCTTGATTGAAGGTTTCATACCCAATTTCTGCATTAAAAGTGCAAATGTGAGCAATTGCCGAAGCCAGATCAGCCTTTAGTCGCGCATTTTCAACTTCCAGCTTGCTCGTCCCAGATATATCGACAGGAAAACAGCCTTCAATCAGACCCTCAAAATCATTTTTCTCGTGAGAATCTACAGGATTTTCTTCAGAAGTAGTCAAATTTGAGCTTTCAATAGATGTTGCTGGGTAGCTCCTATCTGATTTACTCCTCTCATATCTTGGAAAACTGCCTACTAGTGACTGGGGCGCATAGCGATCAACATCAACAACATCAATATCCATCAAATTTGTATCAAAAGGAACTACGTTAACATCACACTGACTAGGAGAGTCAAATAAACCCATTGATGCTAAGATGTCATGTGGTATGTATTTACTCCATGCTTTGCAAAACCCTTCTCGTCTTCTAATCTCAGTCAATCTTTCTGCTGCTATTCTCTCTGCCAACTGACCAGCTAGACCCATGTACAACTTCGAAGATGATTTTCTCCTTACTACTTCAGCAAGACAGGCCCTGTAAGCATGGCTAATTCCACTCACAAGTTTTAAATTATCAAACTCCTTTTCCTTGTGTCCCATTACCTCCTGGAATGCATGAAGTTCATTCATCATGTCCTTAATGCTATACTGAGCAGACTTAACTTTTTGCATGCCAAAATGCACCACCGCATTCATCTCATTTTTCTTCGCTGTGCATTTATCAAGTAACTTTGTAGTGGCATGATCACAGTTAAGCACTTTGGGAAGATTATTTCTTTCATGAACGTCATACATGGGACCAAGAGCTGAAATAGCGTCATGGGGACGAAGTGACCCTGATAGTTGACAATTTAAGCAGTCATCTACGAGTTTTTTAACAGTGTTGACATCTTTGCTGCGCAAATAACAATCAATACTATTAAAACCTTAGAGAGCTGGGGAAAAAGAATAAATACAGGAGTTGAATAAACAATGACAACATCAGTACTGGCAAAGAGAAAAAAATTCCTGCGTCACACCAAATGGATAAAATCAATGAGTATTGTATCTAAGTTTCATAGAAATCAATCATGTTAAAAAGTATTTGATTATGAATCCGAACAATTCACGCCCACAATTCTTCCCATTTTCTATAAAAAAATTTGATCCTACAATTGTGGCCTTAGATAGATGCATTTGACTTGAGAAACAACTGAGATAAGGTTAAAAAATGGGCAGACAGCTTTATTTGAAACCTGTGAAGCTTTCAAAGTTTATAAAAGCGGGTAATGGGTCATGCTGTACGGTCCTAAAATTGCACCTTTTTGAAGCAAACCGTGTAAAAGCTGACAAAGGTAGGACAGTTTTTTCATCCAAACATCGCCAGCTTATTTTTGTCAACTTATCCTACAACAAAGGTGAAAAAGATGATGATCCAACAAATGCGTAAATTAATTAAACAAGTCTTTACAACAAATGCTGGCTTGATACAGAACGATGACTTCAGCAATGATGTGAATACACAAAATCAATAGGCCGGCCGAATCTCCTGAGATCTTATTGCCAACATCTCATTGTTGAAATATTTTTACCGAGTTGATTTAATGAGCTTCTCGCCTCACACCTAGACTATGAGTATGATACGGGCTACCCATATCAAAATCTCAAATAATAGAAACACAAATTTGAAATGTATAATAGGAAACACAAAAGATGCAATCGAGACGCAAGCTCTCGTCAAGTACCCGGAGGCTGGGTCCTCCAAAACACTTCTCTCTCCAAAGAGAGTTCAATAAACTAAGACTCAAAGATGATAGATAACTCCTTAAGATGCTCCTTATATAGATGAAGACCCAACTACAAGACAAAAACTACATGACTAAATACCCCTCGCGTGCGTATCAATACAACCGACCTGAAAAACAACCTTGTCTTTAAGGTTGAGCAGGGCAAGGTCCCATTGGTGCGTCGATGAGACTCGGTCGGCTCCTCTGGTAGCTGGACAAGGTGAAACATCAGAAGCGTAGAAGTATCGTGGCGGATCAGATGCTGCAGAGTTGTGGTACAAGTGACTGTAACGATCGTAGAACTCGGAATGAGGCTGTCTGAGAGGTGAAACAATATCATGCCCGCAAAATAGCTCATCCTAAAGGATGAGCGATAAACACGCCAATTGGGCCAGGATCGCGGTCGGAGGCCAAATGCTATGAAGACTGATGGGAAAAACCCATTCAGGTCTTGAATGAGGGTCATAGAGTCAGACATTAGGTCGAGGAGTAAGGTAGTGATGATTTGGAAGGATACCAGATGGGAAGGCTGGTCGAAGTGAGAGTGACAAGGTGTGAGGGTAGAGTAAAAGTGAGCTCGAGAGATGTGGGAAAAGATGAGTGGAGAGATAAGAGAGCTAATAAGCGGGCAGGGGTCTCCAAGAAATGCGGGGAGCAAAAAAAACATGTGGTGACGTGTGAAAGGCTGGCAAGGTGCCGCCAGGTAGAGCCTCTGTTACAAATATGTCGGAAGGTGAGCAGGTGGGAGGGCCACTGGTGGGAATCAAAAGATGTGTGTGGGGGGGGGGGGATTATGCTGGTGCATGCTGCGGGCGACAACAGGAGAATGAAGGGGGTGTCAGAAAACAAGGAAGTGGTGGTAGTTTTAATGGTTGAAGACCTACTGAGGGCGCGTCCACTGAGGGGTGTCGGAAAATTAGAACGAAAGCGCACGCAACAGAAGGCGCGTCGTCGAGCGCTAGAATGCGCACGCAGCATAAGGCGCGTCACCTAATCAACATTTTTTAATTTACATCTTAATTTTCTTTAGGTAAATGTGTTGTCATGCTAAAGGAACGTTGACATTAATTATGGATCTCAGTGCGCAATTGCTACTTATGAGTTATGACACCTTGAAAAAATATGGTTGTTCCAAACCAAGTTCCAGTTTATCCCATAATCAACAGTCATTTGTCCATAGACATTTTCTAAATTATTAACTTGTCTCCAAAAATGTTCAAAAGATCCAATTATTGTACCATTTGCAAAAGGGACTTTCTCATGTAATTCTTATTGTACCATTTGCAAAAGGGATTTTTCTCATGTAATTCTTGATTTTTTGTGCACATTGCTATATCAAGACGCCTTTTCATTGCAAGTAAAAGACTATATACTATAAGCTACTTTAGGCAGGACTCATTCACTGGTTAAACACTTTCAGACAAGAAAAACATCTGTAAAAGAAGTCTGAAATCTGAATGATTACAAGTCACCCTTTTCTTCAATGGAAGCTTGTTCACATGTTCCTAAATCAAAGTCCTACCTGTCCTTTTCAGGTTTAATAATTTATAAATAATGAGCATTAAGAGAGGCACAAAGAGCAAAAGACAAGGGATAAAAATATTCACATATTTAAATATGAAACGCATCAGGTCTTCAAAATAATAAATTTAGGTTCCGTTTGGGGGGACATATTTTCACCGGGTAAGTGGTTACGACCGCATGAACCGGACCATAATTAAGTCCTCCCAAACGGAGCCTTAGGCCATGTTTGGAAGAGCGGTGGGAGAGCAGTGGCAGTTACGAAAACAATTACGAAAAAAGTAGGAGCACTTGGCTAGGTGCATACAAGAATTTTTCCAAAAAAGTCATTTTAGCCCAAAACACCACTACACTCATACAGGAGTGGTTTAGCTTTAGCGGTCATGAATACTCATACCCAAGAAGTGGAATTTAGGAACAAGAAGCTGTGACGGAAGTTCCAAACGCAGATAAACAACCAGTATTGCGTTTACAACAGTAGTTTCACACCGCTATCACTCAAACATTACGGTTGTCCCACAAAGAGCCTTCGGGCTAGTTTGCGAGGGCGGTGGTGGTTAGAGATGGAGCTGATTGAGATGGAACAACATTCCTGAACGCAGTCCCCTCATATGGAATTAGGCATAAAACAACCCATTTGGGAATATGTGGTTCCAAACGAAGGCTACACAAACGAAAAAACACATGTGTATGTTATTTTTTTCCAAAACTGCAATGGAGAAAAATGCACAAACAAAAGGAGTCATAATCTAAGTAGAGAATGAACTACAGAAGTATATTGACAGTATAATAGACTACAAAAGTTAATACAAACCTTAATGACTGCATTATACTTTTCTGGTCGCTGAGGACTTTCTGATGGTCTTTTATCTTCGATTCTAAATCCTTAGTGCCGGTAGACTCCACAACCATGAACACATCACTCATCCTTCTATTCAGCTCTCTAAAATTCTGCTTCAACTGTGAAACTTTATTTACAAACTGATCATGTGAATTGCAGCAGCTAACTGCCCATTTCCGCAAGTCATTTTCCTTCACAAGATCCAATAAACATTTCCTCGAATCACTTTGAAGCAAAGGAAGAAGCTTCACAGACCTCAATCTCTCCACATCCCTCTCAAAATTACGCAGGAGTTCAGAATGATAGCGGTGCTGCCGGTCAAAGCACCCAATGAAATCATTGTATCTTTGTTGCAACTTCCTGAAAGTATGATCCAGATTTCCCTGAGCAGTCTCTAGTGCTCTCTCCTGGACCTGCGTCTCCCTGGACAGCCTCTTACAGACCTCAAATTTTGTTCGTGTGCATCCATATATGGTGTTGGCATACTGGAAATGGTAACGAAATTGGCGCTCATAAGAAGCAAGAGCCTTCAGAGCAGGATCCGATGCTTCGTCTAATGGATGAGGGCTCCCAGATGGCGATGGAGGTTCTGGAATTGCATCCTTGGGTAGATCAATGGCTTCGGCTGCAGGACGAGGCGAGTCGGGATGGAGCCTGGACTTGTTATACAGGAAAACCTCACGATCGTCTTGAGGGAGTTTGTAGTAGGCCAAAGTATGCTGAGAATCCAGTGAAGTGTTCCGGCAAAGAAGAAGTTGATCGCTAATATGCAACCTGCAGAGCGACTCAATCGACCTTTGAATCGCCTCCACGGGGGTCGCGCCATCGCATTCAAACTCGTAGCTATGGCCATTCTCAGCGATATGAACCAGCAGCTTCTTCCCAGGCACAAATTCCTCCGTTGAAATGGTCGACCTGGAACTCATCTTCCCAGCCTACCCCTGTGAAAACCCTGAGTAACAACACCAATCTTCCTCAAAATCATGAAAAGCAAAGCGTAAGTTGAAGACGAGCGAAAGAAACACCAAAACCCTACTACTCCTCTCAAAGCCAGCAAAATCAGTAAGCAAATCGCAAACGCCAACGATTACAAGAAGAAAGCCAAAAGTTCTATTCGCGCGGGTAATCAATCCAGCAAGGAAATGAGACGGCGCCTTGAAGGGCTTCCAGGGTCCTGCGAGGAAGGAGATGTATATGACAATATTTCTCCAATAAATAATCAGAAGAAGATGAATCCGCGGGTTTCGAAGAAAATACGAGTCGGGGAGGAGAAAGCAAGGGGGAGAAAGAGAGAGAGAGAGAGAAAAAGTCCGACGGGAAAACAAGTTCCGTGCGCATGGAAGAGTGAAAATCCACGAAGTAAATCGAAGACGGAAGCAAAAACCCTAATCACGTTATATAATATTCTTAGAGAGAGAGATGGAGAGGGAGAAGATGAAGGAGACTTCTGCGGCAAGGGATGAGTCGTGGACACCTCAGGCGGAAGTGCCGCTCGCTCTCTTTCTCTCTCTCTCTCCCCTCTCTGAAGAGGAAGATAAGAAAATAGGAGGGTTTTATCGACAATAAATAAGGGCAAAGTTATTACATATTACTATATTAGGGCTAATAGCACACCTGCAAAAACTCAAAGTAATATTTAAAATAGGTGATTGTTATTAGCATTTAGCACTATAGTTTTGGCTAATCAGACTTCGTATTCTCCTATTTTTTCGCGTCTTTTGGAAATACGTCTTGTACATGCATTTTTAGGAAAAGTGTTCAACACGAAAGTTGTAGATCTCAACTTTAGTGTTGAACACTTTTCCTAAAAATGCATGTACAAGGCGTATTTTGGAAATACACACAGATTTCACGTCTTTTATAAATACACCTTGTACATGCATTTTTAGGAAAATTGTTCAACACGAAAGTTGTAGATCTCATCAAGATCTACAACTTTCGTGTTGAACACTTTTCCTAAAAATGCATGTACAAGGCATATTTCTAAAATGCGCGAGAAATTAAGAAAAAACGTGGTGCGACTAATCAAAACTGTAGTGCTAATAACAATCACCATTTAAATTCCTCCTTAGTGCACATTGTTTCTCTCTGGTCCCCTATCATATGCGCGAGCAGGTGGGGCCATGGTGCACGAATTTACTGTGCATCACGGATCCCACAAAATTACAGCCTTCCGTTGTTTGTGATTGGTGGGGACCTAAAAGATGGTCCGATTGGCGGACCTTTTTTTTGCCCGGTAAAAAGGGTAGCACTAAGATGCGCTTTGTATAGCATGTTTTTCTTAAAAAAATTTTAGCCACCGCCGGATCTATAAGTGAACGCCCTAGATTTCTCCCACTCCCACAATAAGGAACACTACCCGTACGACCCTATCTAATTATTGTCCAAGACGGTCACTCCTACAGCTCTTCACAGATGATATAGTTCGTGAATAATTTGGGATTCATTCGATTTATGAATATTCGATTAGAATTTGAATCCGAATTATGGTTTTTGAATTCGAATTCAAATAATTTCATTTCTGTTTGAAGGATTCGTTAATAGTTTGTGAATACTAGAATATGTGGTTAAATAAAATTAATCTGTATAATTTAATATTATATATAATTATATTTGAACATTATATATATTTAAATATTATAAAATTCGAATTCAAATCCAATTCATGCTCGAATTAGGATTCGAATCTCAATTCAAATCCAAATTTGAATCGACAATGAATATAAGAATGAATCTGAATCTGAATCTGAATTCTATGTTAAATTTAGATTTGATTGAAGAGCTATTTGATTCGATTCGGTTAGTGAATATCCCTAATCACTATCGTTCGTGACGACGATGTGGCTAGAATCAAATTACCTTTGGAGGACGAGGAATCGTTGCTTGAGGTGTTGGCACAATCATCATCCTTCGCAGACCAATAATTCGGCAATGTCATCTCTTCCCCAATGCCGACGTCCTCGTCCACAGAATCCTCTTTCTTCAACCACTTAGGCACCATTGCTTCTTCATCACCCACGAGCGACTATAAAACCATCATGAAATGGTAAATGGACTAGAAAGGCGAACATCGGGTAAATACACGATCATAAACAAATGGATCTATGCATCACCTTCTGCCTCATGACCAAAATAATTAAATAAATTAGAGAATGAATTTAACTTCTTCGGAGCAAAAATTAAAATTTAATTTTGGTGTGTCAATAGCATGTTGGTATGTTTTTAACATTGTCCATAATAATCATTACCTAGCTAATTAA
The DNA here is from genome assembly GCA_039583875.1 of Platanthera guangdongensis. Classification (NCBI taxonomy): domain Eukaryota; kingdom Viridiplantae; phylum Streptophyta; class Magnoliopsida; order Asparagales; family Orchidaceae; genus Platanthera; species Platanthera guangdongensis. The sequence continues at coordinate 151,409,348 of CM077154.1, forward strand.
TTACCTAATTATCCTCTAATATAATATATGAGACACTGATATTAGCACCGCAGTTTTGACTATTAACACTTTTGACTATTCACAAGCACGAAAGCTATCCACACTCAAAAATTAGAAAAGGGAGGAGCCTAACACCATCGCCAAGAGGAGGAATGAGCGCTTGAAAATCAATAATAGAGGAGCACCGCCGCCAAGAGTTAGAAAGATCGCCGGATGTGAAAAAGATAGCCGTCAGATAATGGAGGAGAACACGTTGGGATAAAGAACGTCGCTCGAGAAATGGAGGAGTAGCAGTTGCCGGATTTGGAGTCCTTCAGGCCAGGCGAAAAGAGAGGTGGAAGGATCGCCGCCGGAATCACTGTTTGGAGGGGAGACGGAAGCATGAGAGGGGCGAGTACGAATAAAAAATAATTTTTGTGCAGTGTTTACTAATAGGAATTCTGAAAGTCCAAAAAACTCAAATTTTGAGTGTGGATAGCCAAAAATTCAGTATTAATATCAGCACCCTAAATCATTAACTAGGTAATTAATTACTTCTAATCCCCCTTTAACATGATGGTCGGATATTGTCGCAGCCACACGATCTCAAATATATTACTCTATATAAATAACTACCAGAATGCATAAAGATCAATACAGCTGCATACTTTTCTCCTATGATGTAGGATTTAATTTTTGTTTTTTTGTGTGTGATTTTTAAATTTTTTTTAACTTATATGTTCTCTTTAATTTTGTTTTATTTGTATTATTTCTATATTTTTAAATTTATTTATTTAATACAAACTCGTCTTCTCCACTAAAATCCAGGAGCAGCGGCGGTTGGGGTCGTAAAAAAACTTGTTTGTGATTGCCGTCATGGTGGTGCTCACGGCTCTTGAAACTGCCCCTCAAGACCGTCGTGCACGACGATCAGTGCATTCATCTCGACAATGAACCAGTCGATGAAGCTGGCGTTGCAAATGCAGTGTTGGTCCGCCCTCCACGCCGAGGAGTAACCTCCTCTAGGTCTAATTTGCTAGTAGTCAAATATGAAAATTTTTTAAAAAACATTGAAAATAAAAAAGTGGTTTTGTGTGCTAATAGCTAAATGAGATATGCTGTTAACAATGTTTATAATCAGGGGCAGACCCAGGTTAAGGCATACCCGGGCACGTGCCCGGGTATGAATTTCGGAAAAAACCTTTGAGTAGAGCTCGCCTTCGTCATATCGTCAGGCCCGTCCAGAGTTCGCCTACGCTTTATATGGTGCCCTAATCTCTCAAATGACGGCAATGAGTAAGGAGTACAAGCATCGAGCGGGCTTTGGCTCCATCCGCAAAGCAGCAAGCCTGCTTCAAATTATCTCTTCCTCATTGCGAATCTGGTTCTTCCGCCGCTTCCCTCAATCTCTCCTCTAACTGACCAATCAACTTCTTTTTTTTCACGCGTCAGGTATGACCTCCCAGCTCCCCTATTTTTTGTTGTTGAGGAGATGTTTTTTCATCATTAAATTGATTTTGGTCTTTTGCATATTGTTCTAATGAATCCACCGATCTAGCAAGGCACAAATCTTTGATTTTATAGGTTCTTTCATTATTGAATCCAAATTTGTTTATATATTTTTTCTACTGTTCCAGCAAAAAAAATCTCAAGCACCGGAACAAGCTTCTCCCGGTTCCATCCTAAGTTTCCAAATCCATTCTAGATTTTAGTTTTATGTCAGGCTTAGTTTTTGATTTGTCATTTTTGATTACTTTATTCCAGTTTCATGTGATCTTAGTTTTGACGTTTTTTAATTGATGAATTTATGCTCTGATTCTGAACCAAGATAAATTTGTTGCCCACAAGTTGTTTGATGAAATGCCAAGAAATGTCAAATTTATTCCTCACAAGTTGTTTGATGAAATGCCATGAAATGTTGAAGAAGTTTCACTACCTTTTTTCTTTAATTTAATGGTTTCAAATTTTCATTTCGCAAATATGCAGAACTACCAACATAAAAAAGGAAATGGATTGAAAAAAGAAATGGATGGAACACCAAACATAACTGTGAGATAGCAAATGGATTGAAAATCTTGCTCACGCTTTAATAACAATCAATGCTACACAACTGTTAATGATACTCCTAATGAAAATAGTGATTGAAAACTTGAATCGAAGTAGTTGTTTTTCTTTTATTTTTTTCTCACTTGCAATATATTTTTTAAATTTTGAATTAAAAATTATCAAAATCTAAATCTTTTACTTTGTGTCCGGGTCGGACGAAAATTCTGGGTCCGGCACTGTTTATAATAAATGATCCTGATTATTGTGTAACACTTCAATATTCAAAATACATTACTATTAATGAAGTTTTATTTCTAATTTATATATATATTATAATTAAAATCATAAAAAATATGAGCATATTAATTATATAAATTTTGTATATTATTGACATAATTTTCCAAAACATTCCCGAGCCAAACCGGCAAAACTTCGACTGAAACATTTAAGCAATACAACCCCAAAGGTGCTCTGATCTATAAAAAGTTCTTAGTCCTCCAAATAGCAATATGCATAAAAAGTTCTTAGTCCTTTGATGTATAAAAAGTTCACCCTCAAACTCAATTCTCCAATGTGCGCCCTTGCCCTGTGTTCATATGCTCTCCAAAGGATGCTCCTCTCTCTAGACAGCGAGTGGCTCTCTAATGCGCGCCACCACGCCTCAGAGCTCTGGACCTCCGATCGAGAAACCGTCACCATCGGTGGACTCGTGGAGATGAGGCGAATCTTCTCTAAAATTTTCATCAATTTCTGAGCACTTTAATTTTTCAAGCAAGGTGACAGGAGCCGCCTCGAGGTGGGGTGGTGGGGGTAGTTGTTTGGCAGTTAAAATTTGCGATTCAAAGCATTTTTTTTATCCGCTAAATAATTAAGAATACAAAATTCCTTTTGATATTCTATTGAAATCTATAAAAAGGTGCATAATACATTTTCATTTGAAATCTAAAAAAAGGGGTGCGCTTGTTGAAATCAAAAACCGGCTTCTGTGGAGTTCGAACTCTTGGGGAAGGGGTGACCGCACACTTACTTCTCCCTAGCGAGCTTGAACGACCAAAGACTTAGAGCCGAAAACTGACCCAAGGCTCCAGCACGGAGGTCCCACCACACACCCAAAAGATCTTAGAGTGTTTCCCCTTTTATGCCTGTGCTGGGCTAAGGGCACCTCAGAAAGCACTAAAAGATTAGAGAGGAAGAGAATTCGAATGCTTGAAAGCTTGCCTTATGAGGTACCCCTTTGGGTCTATTTATAGTTTTTTGAAGTTGGACTGTCAACAGCGTAACTCCGCTATTTGGAGCGGCTATATGCAGTCCAGGTTGGCCCGCCAACAGCGTAACTCCACTGTTTGGAATGGTTATGGGCAGACCAGCGGGGGTAAAACGGTAAAAATACAACATAGATCATTGGGCGAGTGACCCTTGAAAACCTCCACTCGCATGGGGCGGCGAGTACTCGATGGGGCTGACACTTGCCGCCTCCCCGAGGCCCTGGGCGAGTGCAGGCCCGGCCTGCCCCACTCTCCTACTGCTGCCGAGAGCTAAGGATGAGTGTGATCCCACTTGCTCCACTCGCCCCTCTTCTACCCCACCCCGCCTGGGCGAGTCGGCAAGGCTGCCGAGCTCTAGCCTCCCTTCCGACTCGCAAGGGACACATCTCACTCAACGCCAAGGGAGGAAGGCGTCGAGTGAACTCGCCTCTCTCAACGCCAAAGGTAGAAGGCGTTGAGTGCACTGACCTCACTCAACATCAGGCGAGCTGAACACGTTAAGAACGCAAGCTTCACTCAACGCCAATGAACAAAAGGCGTCGAGAGCACAACTTTACTCAACGCCAAGAAACTGAAGGCGCTGAGTGCACTCATATCACTCAATGCCATGGAACAAAAGGCGTCGAGAGCACAAGCTTCACTCAACGCCAAGAAAAAAAAGCACTAAGTGCACTCGCCTCACTCAACGCAAGGAACAGAAGACGTTGAGAGGCTAAACTCCACTCAACGCCAAGGAAAACGGGATCAGGTGGTGTGATTCCTTCACTGCACAGGTAAAATCAAAAAGGTCCGAGCCCATCAGATCTAAGCCAAATTTGTTGGCCGATCAAGGAAAATTTTTCCTATTTGGCGTTCGTTCCCATCGCCGATCGAGAAACGAGAGAGGAGTTATTGTTGAATCAGGAAATAGGAGAGGAGTTCTTGTTGAATCAGGAAATGGGAGAGTTCTTGTTGAGAGATCTTGGAAGAAAGCAAATGCTAAAATACCTCTCGCTGTCGATCAAAGAGGTATCAAAGCAAATCGTCGTCGCTGGAGGTGTCTCCAACTGCGGGTTGCCGCCTGTTGCTCTCTTGGGACCTATTGAGAAAAATGTTCTCATATATATAGTATTTCGTGAACCTGGCCGCTCACAAATTTCTTGTCTCAGATCCAGTGATTCATGCTAGTTCGTGAACTGCAGTGCGCTCCTTGTGGTCGTTGTATTGGCTCTGCTAGGGGAATAACGTGCTTCCTTTAGATTGACTCTGGATCTCGTTCTCGCATTCTAGATCTACTCCGAAATACAGAGTAATGTTGGAATTCAGATCATTCGATGCTGAATTTTCTCTGCTCTGTGTAGATCCAAGATCTATTATCTGGATGTTTCCCGTTTTCCTCTCATCTAGTCTGTTACTCCAATCGAAGAGGATTCTTGTAAAGGTAGCCCTGTTTGGATTATTATTTAGATTGATCCTTACATATCGACCAAGAATCTCTACTGAAACCTTAGATTTTAGTTCCTCAAAGATGCAAGGTTCACTCAGTTGTAGTCACTTGATCGAGATTTGAACTTTGTCGTAGAATCTCTTACCTGCACTGAGCTTTGCTGTGGAAGTTTGCTGGTCGAGATCTTGCCTTCGGCGACTGTGCACAGCCAAAGAGAAGAATCAAACAAATTTTCTGGATTGGATCTGAAGATATTGGATCGGCTTCGCAAGGATTAGGTGACTTTGTTCTTTAATTATGTTGAAACATAGTACCTATGATAAAATAAAATTGTAATCTTTTAGTCCCGCTGATTTCCATGGTGAAAACTTCACGTTCAACTTGACTTAAAAGAATGAGAGATTTATCACACAGTGCTCAGCAATTTTGTCACTATCTGAGAGAACATAGATGACGAATATCAGTGGAGAAAAGACGAGGATGTTTGCAGGAATTACCTTATGAATTCCCTAAATCCTTGTCTTACAATGACCTTCAGAGCGTATATGACCGCAAAAGTGATTTGGGATCGCTTGAACGCGCATTTCCAAAAGGAGCAAGAACTGTCGAAAACTCTCATTGGAGATACATTTTTCAATTTCAAACTCAATGCTAATTCATCAGTCACCTCTTAAATCATTGAAATAGAAAATTTGTTTCTCAAGTTAGAAGACGAACAATCTGAAATGTCCGACCATCATTTTGCAAGTATGATCTTAAATAAGCCGCCTCCTGAGTGGATCACCTTCAAGTCTGAAATACACAGACTGAAGGAGGAAGTCCCACAAAATACTGCAAACATGCTGATCGATATCTTTGATCCTAAGTCCTTTGTGGCTATGATTAGGAATAGTCACCTCGGTGCATCTTTTGAGTGGTGGCTAGACAGCGCTGTCACCTATCATGTGACCAATGACAAGGATCTTCTAACTGAGGTCACAATAGTTATGAAAATGGTGGAGAACTGCAATCGACGAAAAACTGAGGTGACTCATGTTGTTACTGCAGATTTGCTACTCTCTTTAAAAAAATGTTATATTTATATTAACATTAGCTACTAATTTAGTCTCGTTTAGTTTGTTGTGTGATGTTGTGATGTCTTTCAACATTTGTGGCGGTAGAATAACTTTAATGATTAACTCAATTTATTTTGGTTGTGCATGTCTTAAACAAGATGTATATGTCGAGTCTAGCAAATTAAGTAGTAAATCAAGTTAGTTTAAATCTGATATATTCTAATATTTTACATGCAAGGGTAGGACATGTAAACTATAAAAACTACTTCTGCTAGCTAAAACTCACAATATTCCCTTAGACACAACAATCAAGTTTGATGAATATAAAAATTTGTGCTCATATTAAGATAACTAGAACACTTTTTATTTAGGTTTCTAGGAGCACACAATTACAAGAGTTAATACATTCTAATATTTGTGACTACAAAAACTTTATCACAAGAGGAGATCGGAAGAATCTGATAATTTTTATCGACGACTACTTTAAATTTAGTCACATTTGCCTTCTTAAATCCAAAGATGAATCCTTTGATAAATTTCATATTTTCAAAAATCGGGTAAAAAATCAACTTGATATGAAAATAAAGAAGGCTAAGAAGTGATATAGGAGGAAAATATGTATTGAGGGAGTTTAGATATTTTCTCGCTGGCAATAATATTATCCCTGAAATCACCTCCTGTATTCACCACAATCCAATGATATCGTCAAAAGAGAAAATAGAACTTTAACAAAAATGTTGAATTCTATGTTGTTGACTATTGACATGCTTGCGATGGCCTATTGGGGGTGAAGCTATCCTTACATCAAATCACATTCTTAATAAAATTTCACATGCAAAGTTAAAACAAACACCATATGAGCTTTGGTTTAAGAGACCTCCTAGATTTGATTATATTAAAATATGAGGATGTATCACTTATATTAGGATACCAAACCCTAGGAGATTTAAGATTGGACTTAGGACAAACACGTGTCTTTCTAGAATATGCAAATGATAGTGTTGTAGACAGATCTTTAAATCTTTCAGCTAATACTATAATAAAATCTAGAGTTGTTATTTTATTTGAGGATAAGTTCCTGAACGATAAAAACTTGACACTTTTAGGTCTGTCAGCCACTAGTACTGAGACTGTTGTTCAGCCAGAACTAAGAATCTCTAATATTGAGCCTATAAACACTAGTGATTTAAAATCTAAAAGGTTATCTAATAGAGAAAGAGTGTCTAAAAGCTTCGGTATAGACTTCATAACTTACCAGGTTGAAGCTCATCCATATACTTATAAGGAAGTGATGTTATCTGAGATTTTTCTATAATGAAAAGAAGTCATAGATAATGAGATAAATTCTCTTACAAAATACACTTAGATTTTAGTTGACTTGCCCAAAGGGACTAGAATCATTAGAAGCAAGTGGATTCTAAAAAAAAGCTCAATCCTGATGAGAGTATCGCCAAATATAAAACATGTCTAGTTGTCAAAGACTTCACTCAAGTAAGTGATATAAATTACTTTGACATATACGCACTGGTTTGTCACATTGCGACAATTATGATTTTTCGTAATTTAGTATCTATTGAATATTTTGTCGTTCATTAGATAGATGTCACGACTAGATTTTTTAATGGAGATCTGACATAAGAGATCTATATGTACTAACCTGAAAGATTTATCATAGAAGGTCTAGAAAACAAGATCTGTAAGTTGATTAACACACTCTACGGATTAAAGCAAGCACCAAAATTGTGACACGAGAAATTTGACACTTGTGTTAAAAGCATGAATTTCAAATCAAGGCTATTAGATAAATGTCTGCATATAAGTTTAAATAAATTGATAATTACATGTTTGCCCGTTGATGACATGCTAATTTTGAGTACTGACTAGTTTGATGTGGAATACGTGAAAGTTATCTTGACAACACAATTTAATAAAATAGACTTAGGTGTAGTGAAAATCATAATAGGAATAAAAGTGAACTTCACTGAGAAATGTATTACCCCGAGTCAGAGTCACTACATCAAAAATATATCAGAAAAGTGGGGTTACGATAAGAGCAAAAAATTGAGACTTCATGCGACTATAACAATAGACTGAAACATAATGAAGGTTCATCTATTAAATAGTTGGATCACTCCAAACTTATAGAAAATCTCGTGTATATTATAACATGCACTAGGCTTGACATATTAAGTAGATTCACAAGTAAACTTGGGAAGGGTCACTAGGATGCCTTAAAAAGGCTAATGTGATACTTAAAGTACACTGATAATTATGTTTTTTTGTACAGTGGACATCCATCAGTGCCTGAAGGGTATTCTGACGTCTCCTAGTGCTCAAATATTGGTGACAGTAGATCCACTAGTAGTTTTGTGTTTATACTAAGAGTCGTCGTAGCTTGGAAGTCTAAGAGTCAGACGTGCATTGTACTATCATCTATAGAATCAGAACTCTACGCTCTAGTTTTAGTAGGACAAGAAGTAGAGTGGATTATAGATTTGATAATGGACATTCCCATGACGAATCTGAAAATGCACGCTATATCGATTTTTTATGATAATTAAGCTGCAAAAACCATTGCAACGAATACTTTATTTAATGAAAAGAGAAGACAACTGAAGATGAAACAAGCCTGATTGACCTATCTCACAAGTCATGGGATAATCTCCTTATTTGACATGATATCAAAAGATAATGTAGTAGATATTCTTACTAAAAGCTTATGTAAGATTTTTGCATCTAAAATATCATGGGAGATGAGATTAAAGTTTATTTAGTAGGACTTAATACATTTCTTATATTTTAAATCTTAGAACCTAAAACCTGCTTACATTCAGTCATCTAGTTTGAGTATATTGAAGTATTTCAGATGCTATTCGATGAAAGACAGATAAATAGTTGTCAGTAATTCTAAACTTGATGACTTACAAAATTATTTTTATTCAAAAGATGAATTGAGTATCATTCCAAAAAAGAATACTAAAATTACTGATATGTGTCATGATATTAAGATTATTAATTATATCATTCCAAACTTCATGATATAATGATAACAGTTTGTTGTAAACATGATGATATAACACAATTGTGAAATTGTTAATAATAATATTAATAATCGACAGAATATAGTTTAATTTTATACAATCAAATATTCTAATTTTTTCTTGTAAATTAGATTGAGATGCTGATAAGTGATTCTTTCTTTCTGGTTAGAGTATTACGTTCTTTACTGCTAAAACTAATCACTTCATCTTTGATAGCAAATATTTGAATTCATTGAGTTTTGTCTAATGTCATTCTTATTGTAATTGTTTACAGATCAAAAGAAAAATGGAGGAGAGAAAATTGATTTCATTCCGGATAACGATGCTTTGTTGTTTGAGTAAACTAGAGATCTATTATCAGTTTGAGTTTTTAGTTCTATTTATTTTTATATTTAGAACTATGTTTTGAGCTTAGATTTATCATTTTCCCTAAAACTCAAATTTATATTTCTGAAAAACTCAATTTTATCGTTATCAACTATTATTTTAAATAATTTGTTATATGATACCATTTATGCACAATATATGAGAAGATTGTTAAGATATATTTATATTAATGGTAGCAGATACTTATTGAGATTGTGTGGATCCGGTAGGCATCCATTAACCCGTTGGAAATTTAGGGTTACGCCTATAAATACTCATATTGGGGGCAACATGGAGGTCATTCCAAACTTGACGACCACACAGAATGCTTCGAGCGCACTAACAAACTTATTATATGATTCGACGATAGATGTGAATTTCGTGCCTAATAAGGCATATATATATATATATATATATATATATATATATATATATATATATATATATATATATATATATATATATATATATATATATATATATATATATATATATATATATATATATATATATTAAAAATATATAATATTTGCAATTTTTTATGGATTATTGGAATGAGTCAATATCCAACTATTCTCACGTACGGTGGAAGTCAAGAAATGCATGTCAATTTTTTTAAAAAATATCGGCTATGTTAAGCTCATGCTTATTTACTTACACATACACGAGTGATAGTTCATGAGCGCCCCGTGCCATCAATAAATGAGAAAATTTTTAGGTCAGGACTCCTGACCATAAGTATGGTCAGGACAATCAATGAGGGGCCTGAAATGATGGGGGCCCCGCGCAAAAGTGTATGACACAAGCCACAACTGCGTGGACCCCACCTCTTTTGCAGACTCCTCATTGGTGCATGACCTTCCTCATGGTCAGGTGTCCTGACATAAAAATTACTCCAATAAATGACACCCCCTCTCTCTCATTCTCATTTCTCCTTTCAAAATTATATTTATTTATTCAATTTCACAAACATAATTAAAATTATATTTATGTTAATATTTTGACATAAACTGGTCTGTGCATAACAAACTCTTAACATATTATATAGATTGGGTATATTTAAAGAGCCCACCTGTCCTCCGTCCACATATAATTAACACGTGCATTAATAGACTGCCGAATTATTTTTCACATATTTCATATTTGTTCGTTTTTTTTGAAATTTGTGTTCCCAAGTTGTTGGGCGAGCATGTGTTTGTCGTGTGCATGCATCCCACTGTTAATTATTATTATTTTGATACATTAATTATTCATTTAAAATAAGATATGATTTATCAAATTTGAGCTGACGTGGCAAGATTTACCCGCCATTTTCTAGGTTTTTTTGTTTTTTGTGCGTATACGTGCCTATTTTTTAAGGTGGGCCAGCAGATCCGGCCGTAAGTGTTAATCACGTGACTTTTAATTAACAGCACAGATCATTTCCCGCAAAATACGAACATATTTCTCAAACATGGCAGTATCAGAAAAGTGATCGTAACACGGTCCAAACAAATCTGCACAATTAATTAAAAGTCACGTGATCAAGTATATGATTGGATCTGCTCACGCGCTTTCCTAAAGTACGCGTACGCACCAAATTAATTCTGATTTTCTAGAGCCCATATAGTACATAGTGTGATATATATACACATTAATACATTATAAGATCTTTTATTATTTTGTTAGGTATTTCCAGCTATAAGCATTATGAACCGGAATTCTGCTAATTTAATTAATTAAAATAATTATTTTGTTAGGTAATTGTTTTATATAATCTTTCTCATTCTTAATACAAAATATATTAAACTATCATGGGTTTATAGATATGATTATTTTTGTTTACAATGAAAATATTATAAAATATAAAAATTCATATTTGTTGCGGGTCGCCCGGTTTTTTCATGGTCCAAAAAATCAAGCCGTGTTAGTTTGGAATTGGACCGGGCGCACAAACAAACAATGAAAAACAACAACAAATGACAAAAAGCTATTATGATGTGGAAAACCTAGAAAGGATGAAAAACCACGTGACTGGATCTGTGTCGGGCCAAAATCCACTATTTCGTTGGAGTTTACAAGAGTTAAGATAATTTCTCAGAGGGTGACAGACCACCTCTTCGTTAAGTATAAAGTATGAAAATAGTGGAAAAGAAACTAAGTTCTTGGATCCTGAATGAGAGTGCTCCAGTGAGGAAAATTGTCAAGTCCTCAGAGCCTCAGTGGAAGCGCTCTGATTGAGTCAGAGCTTTGATGCGAGCGCTCATGTGGAGAAAAATGGCGTGCCTTGGAAGCCTTTAGATGCCACTGCACTAGAGAGGGAGCGGATCGAATTCCGAGTGGAGAAACGATCTAAGTTCCACATTCTCGGCCGAAAATCTCAGAGCTCTTTCCAGGTTCTGGAGTTGTTTGTCTTCAAATGAAGGCTTGAGTGTCTATTTGTAGTTTTCTGGAGGGATATGCTGGTAATTGCGCTGGTGCGGAATTTGTGCTGGCGAATGATGTCGCTCCGTTTCGGTCACATGGATCACCAATTTTAGCGAAATGACGAAAGCGGTCTGGGCAGCCTGGGCAGGTTACCCGACAACGGCGGTAGCCGGGAGAGGCCGACGACGATGGCCGCCGTCGACGCCGCACGCGCACGGGGCACATGCGCTCCCGCGTTTGGCGTGCACGCTCCCGCGTTGGGTGCGCTGTTCGGGCGGGTTGTGTGCGTGTGGGGAGCGTGTGCATGGGGCACGCGTGTGCGCATGTTGTGCGGGCGTGCTGCGCGCATGTTACACTTGCGTGCTGCGCGCATGTTACGCTTGCGTGCCCCTACTTACGCGGGTTCTTGGCTTCTTTAGCTTGGTTCGGGAAAACCCATGGGGAAGCCAATCAAATTCCCAAAAAATTTCACGGGTCGTGATTTGCAAAGCGACGAGCCTGAAAATTTCTAAGTTTGATCATTTCGTCTCGGGGTTGTGGACTTTGAATTACTTCACCCAACATGCGCCATAAGGCACTTCTTATTGGCGTGCACTGATCACTTGACACTACCCGTGTTCTGAGGTGGACGCCTAGATGGTGAGTCTTGCGGCTAATTTCTCGTGCATCGCCCTTGCTCATTACACGGTGCTTGCAGTGCATTGCAGGAACGTCCCCCTGCTTTACACTTTATGCGCGACGTTGGTGCAGAAGTGCGTTGTTTTTTCACATTCCCCCTTGCATGATTGCGTGAGTATGACACCGCACTTTTGCTTGAGCGGTTGTCGCTGGACGCTAGTGCTGGTGGCAAATTCTTTGACATGACACAAAGGGATGTTCTGTCCCCCTTGCCTTGGTGTTGCGGAAGGACTTGGTGTTCGTTCTTGGGTGGAAGCATAGAAGGACTTGATGTACACTCCTGTCAAGAGCTGAGACGGAGCCTTTTGAGGCGGAGGCTGTTGATGATGTTTGTGCCTTAGGATTTCGACAAGATGCGAGCTTTCATGATTGTAGAACCCAAAGAGTCCCGGTCCTTGGAGCGAAGTGGCGTCGAATGGATGCGGGGGCCCTGAGATGATGGTCACGAGGGAAGGTCTGTGATGAGCACGTCATTGCGTTTGCATTGCACTTGGCGAAGGTCTCTATGTGGCGCGAAGGATGTGGGGGTGTTCCGCCCATTGAATAGGCGATGCCTCGAAAGATGGTGTTGACGCCGGGGGAGCACTCGAATGTATCTGCGATGTGCGTACACTTTATATCTTGTGCTTTATGTTCCTTGCGCATCAAGTGATTTCTTTGGCAATTGTTGTCGAGCGTTAGTGTCGAGGGCTTGTTGCTCGAGAGTGACGAGTGAGGTCCGTCCTGGGGAGAAATCCGGAGGAAGATTTGTGAGTGGATTCTATCTTGAAGAGTAGAAGAACTCGGGTTTATTCTTGTCACGGGGCTTGTTTGCTCAGGAGATGTCGAAGGATTACTTGATTGGATAAACGTTGCTTGCACACACTCTGTTTCTTTTGCTGGAGCTCTGCCCTTGCTGCAGCAGGTGCGACTTAGCCTAGTAGCTTGCTTCCTGCTTGTGATATATCTCCAGGGGCGTCATAGAGTTGTCTTCTTGTTTGAGACTTGGGTGTCTCGATGAACCAGAAGCACATTTACCCTATTGCTTGACCACATGTGTTTTATGCGGTGTGTCAACTTTGCAATTGACATTGGCCGCGAAGGCTTGGAGTTGATGCATGAGTGTTGTACGAAGGGACCTTTACCCCTTTTGTCTAGATGGTGCCCGAGGACTCGGAGTCCTCTTTTGGCTAAGTGGCGCAAGAGGACTCACGGTTTGCCCTAGCCAACCTCCATGGGAGGATTGTGGACTTATTCCAGCCTTGGGAGTGTTTGGTTCTGTTCCTTTGGAGGTGACGAAGGATCATTGTCCGTTTGTGCCTTGGATAGACTTGGAATCTGTTCTATTGTTGGAGGAGGCGACAAATAACTTTTGGTCGTTCGCATCTCAGGAGGACCGTGATCCTTCTACGTGGGAGTGACGAAAAATCTTTGTTTGTTTGCGCCTTAGAAGGACCAGATCCGTCCGAGTAGAGGTGGTGAAGCACATTTGTTCGTTCGCACCTCAGGAGAATCAGAGTCTATCCAGGTGGAGGTGACGAAGAACCTTTTTTTGTTTGCACCTTAGAAGGACCGAGGTTCATTTGGGTGGATGTGACGAAAACCTTTGTTCATTCGCACCTCAGGAGGACTTGGGTCCGTCCGAGTGGAGGTGGCAAAGAACCTTTGTCCGTTCGTATCGTAAGAGGATCGGGATCCATCCAGATGGTTCGTTCGCGCCTCAGGAGGATCAGTGTCCGTTCGGGTGAAGGTGGCGAATAACCTTTATTAGTCACACCTCAGGAGGACCGGGGTTCGTCCGGGTGGTGGCGAAGAACCTTAGCCCGTTTGTGCCTCAGGCGGACCAGGGTCCGTTCAGATGGAGGTGGCGAAGAACCTTTATTTGTTCGTGCCTCAAGAGTATCGGGGTCTGTCTGGATGAAGATGACGAAAAACCTTGGTTCATTTATACCTCGGGAGGATCTAAGTCCGTCCGGGTGGAGGTGGCGAAGAAATTTTGTTCGTTCGAGCCTCAGGAGGACCAGAGTCTGTCTGAGTGGAGGTGCAGAAGGACCTTTGTTCATCTCTCCTGAGAGATGTAGGACTTTCGTTCGTCTCGCCTGAGAGGTGTTGTGAGCGCACTGCCAGAAGGCAGGTGTTGTTAGCGCACTGTCTGGAGACAGTTGTTGTAAGTGCACTGCCAAAAGGCAGGAACTGTGAGTGTATTGCCCGAAGGCAGGTGCTGTGAGTGCACTGACCGAAGGCAGGTAGGTGATGTGAGCGCACTGCCCGAAGACAGGTGCTGTGAGTGCACTGCCAGAAGGCAGGTGCTGTGAGCGAGCTGTCCAAATGCAGGTGTCGTGAGCGCACTGCCCGAAGGTAAGTGTTGTGGATGTCCTTTCTTTTTGGACAAGGTGCGTTCATATTATTAGTAACACAAAAGATGTTTGTCTTCTATAGGTCTGAAATGATCAAACTTTGAAAATCATTACTCATAATCACGAGCCTGATCTTGCGATAATTTTCAAAAAATAAAGTTGACAAAGCAGCACAAAAGCATGGATAGAGCTCTGATGCTGGATATGGAGCTTCCTCCTGGGACGATTGCCTTAGGGGTTGCCCCCCGGCCCTTCCTGGTGAGCGTATGGTAGACCATTTGTTGATCAATCCTATGTTTTGTTATGTAAGAACCTCTCTAACTGTCAATTCCTGACGAGGCGTTTGATTTTTTCCTTGAGTTTAGAACAATTTTTTGTGACGTGTCCTTGTCCACCGTGGAACTCGCAGTATTTTGACCGGTCGCCTGAATTTTTAGCGAGTGCTCTGGGCTTACAAAGTGTCTTAGTGCCTTGGATCGCGTAGAGTATGTTTGCTCTAGAGGTATTGAGGGGTGTAAAGACTTGACAACATGAAAGCCCCCTAGCTAGGTGGGATTCACCGCGAGGTTTGTCACACCTCTTGAGCATCTTCGGTGGGTCGTATCTCTTATTTTTCTTTTGACTGGCTTTGAATTTCTGTTGATGAACTCCTGGTGCCAATGGTGGGTGGCGGTGTATCGGACGGTGGGCCAGTGCAGCCCGTCGCTCGTTTTGTCCGCACTCTTCGACGATTATGCTGTGAATTTCTTCACGTATGATCCTTTGAGATGAAGGGTCGAGGTCTGCTCCTTCCGTGCGGTAATAGGGTTGTGAGTTTCTAAATCTTTGGCCGGAGGGACTAGGCGCGCTGAGCTAGCAGCACTAGTGGGCTCTGTAGGCGTGTAGTTCTCGTAGGCAAATTGTTTGGCCATTGCGCGATCTAAAGTTGGCAGAGGTGGGCTACCAAGCCTAGAAGCTGAGTGGGGGCGCGAGAGGCGCACAACTCTCTTAAATGTGCGAGCACTTGACTTTGGCTCACCTCTATCTGCAATAGATGTTCCTCCAATTCTACATGGGGCGCAAGCGTGGCTTCCTCTGCGAGAGGGATGTTGTTGACAACAAAGTTGTCGGAGGCTTGGTTGTCAGATTCCTTGCATGTTGATTGGTTTGCGGCGGGCGAGCCTACTTTTGAATTTGCAGTGGTTGGGGAGTGCTTGCACAGTGCAAGCGTTGTTTCCAAGGAGTTGTTGCGGAGTTTGGGAACACTTTTTCACAGACGGCGTCAAACTGTTGCGGGTCGCCCAGTTTTTCCCCGGTCCGGAGAATTGGACCGCCATAACTCGGAATTGGACCGAGCACGCAAACAGTCAGTGAAAAATAACAACAAATCACAAAAGATTTTTTTGACGTGGAAAACCCGAAAAAAAGTTAAAAATCACGTGACGGGATCTGTGTCGGGCCAAAATCCACTATTTCGATGGAGTTTACAAAAGCTAAGATATGAAAACAATGAAAAAGAAGCTAAGTCCTTGGAGCTTGGATGAGAGCGCTCTAGCTGGGAAAATCACCAAGTCCTCAGAGCCTCGATGGAAGCGCTCTGATTGTGTCAGATCCTTGATGGGAGCGCTCCTGTGGAGATGAATATCGTGCCTTGGAAGCCTTGAGATGCCTTCGAACTAGAGAGAGCGGAGCGAATTCCGAGCGGAGAAACGATCAAAGTCTCACGTTCTCGCCGAAAAATCTCATAACTCTTTCTAGCCTCTGGAGCTGCTTGTCTTCAAATGAAGCCATGTAGACCTATTTATAGTTTTATGGAAGGATATGCTGGTAATTGCGTCAGAGCGGAATTTGCGTTAGTGAATGACGTCGCTTCGTTTCGTCCACAAGAATCACCAATTTTAGCGAAATGACGAAATTGCCCCCCGGGCGGTCCGGGTAGCCCGACCAAGATGCCTGACGGCAGCGGAGGCCGGAGGCGGCAGCGGGGGGGGGGGGGGGGGGGGGGGGGGGGGGGGGGGGGGGGCGACATTCGTCGTGACTGGCGACATTCATCGCGTGTGGCAACATTCGCCGCGGGCTCCCCATGTGGGAGCAGCGGCATTCGTCTGTGACGATGATATTATGCGGAAGAGCGGCTACATTGTGTCGGGGGCAACTCTTTCCTTTCTTAGCCATGTCACAATAAATCAAGGAAGCATTCATGGAAATTAAACAGTAAAGCATGTTGAATAACAAATAAATCCAAGCAGACAAAAACACATAATGTCAAGGATAAATCCAAGAGAAGGGAAACTGACAGAAATGCATATTTGGCTGTAAATTAAAGGAATCAGAATATTACCTACCAAATATATAATCAAATTGTATACCTGAGCAAGTTCAGCAAGCCTTCATTTATATGCATTTTTACTGGAACTTCAGCAATGATCGCGACCTGCTCAGCTCGAGTTCATCAAGCCGGCTTCCAATTTGATCGAGTGTTAGAGATTATCGGAAACATAATGAATTTGGAGAACTGAATCTGATTCGCGGTATCTTTTGATCATTTCTAACTTAAGTTGGTGTCCTCTACAATGCCATATAAGAAGAAAACTTGATGGCTTATAGCCTTTGGCTAGTGAATGACGTCGCTCCCAGTAGTGAACAACGTAGTCAGAATGAAATACCATGGAGAAAGCTAATGGTGAAGAGACTATTGCGCCTCTCCCAGTAGTGAGTCGTTGCACCCGCCTCCAAGCGGGTTGCGCTCGATGCTTTATGAATGAAGGAAAAACATCAAACTTTGTGAAATCTTATCAAACTCTATTGACTTGTATGAGATGCATCCCTAACCATGTTGGCCAAGAGCTGGGATCTACCTTCCCCAAGGGATTCACCTCCATTCTAATTAATCTATAATTTGTGGGGTTTATACATTTAGAGAAGTTGGAACTAGGTCATTTGCATGCTCGTATTTAATGGTGGATTAGACTTAGGACGCTTTGGTTATCACTGCGAAGTTCGGGCATATAGAGATCGAGCAACATAGCATTATTTCAAAAACAATACTTTTTCCACATTGTTTGGTCGAACAAAAAACCTCATGAGAGTTTAAACATACGTGAAGGGTTTTCGAAAAGCAAGAACATACATGAAGCACAGTTTAAATCAAGGTTGTCAGGATCAAGATCCTAGATAAGATCATTCCGAGTTAGAATCAAATCGGATAGTAGGGTCGGATCGAGGATCGCTTTACAAAATAAGGATCGATTTACAAAATCTGGATTGTATGATCATAAGATCCTACAATCTGAATCGCGATCCTGACAACCATGGTTTAAACTCGTAGCACTTAGGGAGCGATATCTATAAAAAATGACTACAAATTTGTGGTTTGGTTTGTTTCTTCAATATTCAAGTGTAATAGAAGATCCAAATACCTGCTTGGATATAACAATGCTAAAAATTTAATGATGAAAACTAGAGGCTTGCATGCTAAGAAATTTCGTTATGATTCCAAATTTGTGTCATGTATTAAAGCAGGTATCATGTATTAAGGCTGCGTTTGGCGCGGCTTATCGCGACTTATTTGTTTCGGTGTGGATGGACAAAAATGTCATTGTCATACCAAAACCTTATGCCTCAAACTAGTTCTTTTTTGTAACAATTGACATTTTTATCCAATCTCACTGGAGCAAATAAGCTGCAATTAGCCGCGCCAAACGCACCCTAAATTTACATTGAAATTATCTCATCTTTGGACCTTATTTTTTGTGGTTTGTGCAGAAATGTACTACCATTACATCCCTCACCAAGTAGCATTCAATTTCAACATTCAAATAGGGATTCATATTCATCCTTTTGTCAACAATGTCTATGTCAACATTGTATGCCATATTTAAGCACCTCTATCAATAATACATTTTTGATGAGTTAATTATACCAGCATATGCTAAGTATGTAGTGCTGACCTCCACTGTTAGGTGGAAATGTTGATGATAATGACAGTCAAATCCTACTTGCCTCCACTGTTAGGTTGAAATATGCATCTTCAAGTTTTGCGTCGTCCATTTTTCATGCTAGATTTGAGTCGGTAACTTGTTGTGATAATTGCTTTTTCATGCGTCGTCCGTTTTTCATGCTTTTTCATGCTAGATTTGAGTTGGTAACTTGTTGTGATAATTAGCTCAGGTTTGAGGCTCGTTTCACAAAATACTTCATTCATCCGGAAAGTACAAAGATGTACTTAGATATGAAGAAATCCTTTTGGTGGCCTGATTTGAAGCGGGATAAAGCTTTGTATGTGAGTCGGTGTCAAACTTGTGCCTTAGTGAAGGCTTTGTATGTACTTTTTGATTATAGTGCATTTGAATCATGCTAGATTTGAGACTCGTTTCACAAAGTACTCCATTCATCCGGAAAGTACAAAGATGTACTTAGATATGAAGAAATCCTTTTGGTGGCCTGGTTTGAAGTGGGATAAAGCTTTGTATGTGAGTCGGTGCCAAACTTGTGTCTTAGTGAAAGCTGAGTGTGGATTTTGCATATAGAATTGATTAAATATTGGTAATTTTTGATTCAATAAATTGCACAACATTCATGAAGCAATTGTTCATGTGGATGAGAGTTTGAAAATGTAGATGCTTGAGTTGCGATTGAAAAAAAAAGGAATGCCTGTAGGAGGTAGTGCAACACCTCTCCCCTCAACCACAGTGTCCTCTTAACGAGCATGTTACAGGGCTGCAGCCCGAACATGCCAAAGCCTCTCCGCGCTTGTTTCTCAGTAACATCAAATTGTTAAGGAGGGATCTTGAACCCACAACCTCCTTGATAAAGAGTTTTCAAATCACTCTTCATCACCAATTGAGCTCACTTGAGGATGAAGATTGGTTTGAAAACGCAAAAGAGTAATATCAAAGAGCAGCTTCGATGATTTAATTCACAGTTGATCCAGTGTAGATGTACGGCGGAGATCATTGCAATGGCTTTTAAATTCTATGAATTTTCAAGCCATCTATATATCTTTTTAGAGGTATATATATATATAATAGGCAATATAATGACAACCCATCTCATTGGGCAAATATAATGGCAAAAGACAAGTGCATGTGACACATGACATGCACTGAAAGCTATAAACTCATTTGAACTATGAGATGGGGACCACAACATTGGCAAAGCATTCACTGAATCATCATGCTTCTTTCTAATAGTGCTTAAAAATACTGAATATGACAGATAAAGTGTCATATCCAAGGAAAGTAAATTTTCCTTTTTTCCTTATGAAAAAAAATTAAATATTTGCAAGTTTTTATTCTATACATCATAGTTTGCTGACCCATTATTATTGTATGAAAATGAATTAAGATGAAAAAAAATGAAATCAATACATATGCTATCAAGGAAAAATTTCCTAAGAAAAAGTATCAGCATATATCTGAACAGATATGATGAACTTATTACAATTGGCCAACTTAATGCTACATTAAAACACAACGAGGGCCCGGGGAAGGGTCCCACCACAAAGGTGAAATGTAGGCAAGAGTGTGGTTCCAAGACTCGAACCCGCGACCTCAAGGCCACACGACAACACCTCAACCGATGCGCCAAGTCTACATTAAAATATAACAAAATAAAAATAAATACATCCATAGTTATGCTAAATAAGTTCATATGACACTCCCCAAACAATGTTCCTGCATCTGTTCTGTTGACTTTTGAAGCACAACATGCAAATCACTTGAAAAACGTTTTGCCAGCCCGCTTTGATCAGCGGCCACAGCCCCCGATGATGACGCTTTTGGCGCACTATGTTAATTATTTCCTTGTTTATTGCCTCTCAAATACATCATAAGCAAGAAATAATGAACTCTGTATAAGCTTGGTTGTTGCTGGACAGACCTGATTGTCTTAAATACTCTGAACTGTACATACCGGCTTTTAGGGGTTTGGATCTTAAAGATCTCAGCCGTCCCATTCATTTTTGAACCCACCATGGACCGGGCCGAGCAAAACCAATCAGTTGAAGAAATACGGGGATTCGAGAACGTTTCGCAGGTCGAAATCGCCTCGTTCGGGTAGCGAAGGAAAGGTTAGGGTCGGAAAGGATGTCTCGAAGCTCTCAAGCAACTGCAAATGCAAGGTTTTTTGGCATAAAGTTTAGATTTTTATGTGCTCTGGTTGAAATTCATACATGATAAAGAAAGGACAAGAGGGCTGCTAACATTTTCTAGGACTGGAATACTGTAAAGCTCCACAAACTGTTCTCTTAGAATTTGGTTCATCTTCTCCACATCACATGCATGTGTCCAGAAAGAATCGTGCACCCCTGCATTCAAAATTTGGAATTCATTAATTACTTTTCAAATTAAATCTTTCAAACCAAACATGAATCTCAACTATTATTCCAGCATTTATAATTCACTCATAAAATGAAAAGAGAACTGCAAAGATTTAATTTGAAAAGTGAGTCATGAATGTTGGGGGGACAAGAGAAATAGGCTACATAAATGTTGGTGTGCAATCTTACAAGTACAAGGAATTGGAGGGAAATTGATGGGGGATCACATTTCAAGGGCGGGCCGACCCTTAACAGAACCCGCCCAAGTCTAGTTACGCGGGAGGCTGAGTTAGGAACGTTGTATGGGTGATCCGAGTTGGTAGTTCCGTTCATAATGCCGCCCTGTTATGTGGATCGGCCGGGTTCAAAACCGAACGAGCGGCCCAACAACCACATGATGTTTCTTTCATTATAGGAAACAATGGCCCTAATGAGAATGACTTAGATGTGAGTGACCTCGCATCTGCGATCAATTTTTCTATCTGCCGCCTGGTGAGCCTACTGATGAATCACATTCCCTGCAAGATAATTGGCATATCATACACTTAGATTTTTTCTATCGGTGTCTCATGCTCCATGAGAATTTCTGTACCCCACCAAAGGTGCCACCACATAAACCACCCATCTTTAGGAACTTCCACCGCTACACAAAGTCTGCATTTAGTGAGTTTGTTCGGTCCGTCATTCATCATTTGCATTAGTTGAATGACAAACAACGACATAAAAGAATATTAAATAGTGAACATTCTAAAACTTGCACGGTAATCACATGAGAGCAAACGTTCAATGAAAGTGATTGTGTGATGATTTGCACATTATTTGAGAGGTTTTATTGGGGACAACTTTGAATGGAAGTGTGTTGTGGGTCCCCTTTATCTCTCTAGTTACTCTTCTCTCTCTAGTTTTGTCCTTTTTATCAATTTCTAGGGTTAGGGATGAACACGGCTTCCCTTCTTCCTCGCACTCTTTGTGGGTAGAGCTCGACTTCCTTATATTTGTGTCTCCACAAAAACCTCTGAAAATATTATGAGCTAGACACGTAATATTTTGGTATCAAAGTCATGTTCCTTCTCCTCTCTTCCACCAAATGCAACCACATATAAAAAAGAACAAGTGGCGCAAGTCCACTAGGATTTTGCTTCTGGTTTTCACGGAAAGAGCACTCAGACGTCGTTCGGCACACGGTCTAAACACAGTAGTTCTCCAGCCCAACAACTCTAAAGAATAGCTGATTTCTTAGACGCCACCGCTCATCAACATATCACCAGATTTATGCCTTCGACATGCGATCGTTCAGCCACAAGAGAGCCTCATGAAAACGTTCAACCACCGTCTTCCTGGTTAATCAACGCCCTCCAACAATCGTCGTCCCTGGTCAGATCCATGCAGGCTGGCCACTGCCTTCATGCATGCGCCAAGACGTCATTTGCTTCCGCCTTTCTTGCATCGACGCCCTCATTGTTCCCTGCACCGAGACCTACTTGGCAAGGACCGCCATAGCCGACCTTCTACAACATCGATCGCTGCTTCTATTCCAGTCTACGAACAGCCAGCTCTCCTCCTCGATTCGTACCGCAACCGTGTGTCGTTCCCATATCTCGAGCTGCACATCATGTTTCTTCCTCGAGCTCCGACGTGCAAGCCGCCCTCCGTTTGATCTTCCAGAAGTTACTGAGATATCAACGTCATATAACGCCATGCTTTTACAACTCACTGCTACCATGGACCGCATCTTTGGTGGTCCGATTGCACAGGGGCCACCACTGCTCCCCACACAGCCGTCATTCCAACCAGTATACGCGGTCTTCCCTTCCTTCCCAGCTAATCCGGTCCCATCACTGCCTACGCATGCTCCATCGAGGCTTCAGATTACGCTGGTGCAACCCATACCAATGCCCCACCTTGCAGGCCGCCTCAACTTCTACCTCCCTCGCCATTGAATTCACTACAACAATCGTCACTCCCACCGATGGCCGAAGCGGCTCCACCGCTCACCGCGGTTCTTGCCGCCCCATCATCACTGTCAGTGGTTCCCACCACGCATTTTACACCACCGACATCGTCGCCTCCAAACTCCGTGGTGGTACCGCCCCAGTTGGTGTCGCCGCCGCCAGTTCCCTTGGTCTCCATTCCGCAGTCTCTGCTCCGACCACCTGCTATGTCAACCCCCTTGAATCCATTCCTTTCGCCGATCGTTCACCAATTGGCGCCACTGCTTCTCATTGCGACAACTCGTATACGACCCGGTCTTTTGTCGCCCTCTAAAGCAAGGTTGTCAGGATCGCGATCAAGATCATACGATCTTATGATCCTACGATCCAGATTTTGTAAATCGATCCTGATTTTGTAAAGCGATCCTCGATCCGACCCTACTATCAGATCCGATCCAACCTCGGAACGATCTCATCTAGGATCTCGATCCTGACAACCTTGCTCTAAAGTCTCTCCTCCGCAAGTTATTTTGCTACACCAGCTCCTTATAATCTTTTATTACACCTGTGATCACGCTGATGACCCACCACTCGATGCATCCGCCACCACACAACACGCTATCGGAAATTGTTCCGGCGGGAAATCAAAGAGTCGGATGATCTCATTGTGCCGACATCATTTGATCTTGACGTCAAGCTCAATTTGAAGGGCATGGTGAGATGTTATGGATCCCCACTACTCGTTGCCAATTATATTACAACATATTTAATTATGTAATTTTGAATGGTATGAGTTGAGTCTTATCGAGTCGAGTCATCATGAGCCATCAGGAGTCGAGTCTTGTTCAGTTATTTTTGTAATATTGTACATAGACTCCCTTGGGTCATAAAAAGGATATGATATAAATTAAATCAACGTTCTATTTATCTCACAAACTTCCCCTTGTTCTCTCTCTAGTTCTTTCTCATATTTCTCAATTTTCAGGGTTAGGGTTGAGCAAGACTCCCTGATGGAGATAGACGGCCTTTGGATAATCAGATGGGCGATCGAAGGTTCAGTTGCGTTTTCTGGCAACCGTCGGTCTCTACGCCCCTTTCGGTGCGACACTGGAAGAATGTCGTGCTCCCCTCCTTGTTGTGACTCCAAGGTGACTTCCCCTCCACCGCCGGACCACCGTAAGACCACCTCCTCTCTTCCTGATTCCTTCCCTAGCTCCTTCAGAAACCCATGCTGCTATTCCTTCTCCATTTGGCAGCCCGCTGCCCTCCACAAATCATATAAGGTATACCCCGCTGTTTTCCCCTCTCTCTCGATCCCTCTCGTCAACACAGCTCCCACTCCCTGCGGTTATAGAAATTGCAGCCTACCAACGAGCCCTATCCCACCCATCCCTCTGCAACTGAATCCCCTTCACCCCCTCACAACTGCTCCTCTCAGCCATTCCTCTGTTGCCAACCCATCTCCCTCACTGTGCGCCTTTACTAAAGCCAGCATCCCCACACCACCCGACACTCCCCACCAGTGCAGACCCCTTGACTGGCGTCCTCCATTCCCGGCATCAACCACGGAAGCCCGCAACTAACATTCCTGTTCGCCTCCTGCACGTGTAAGTTGTGTTTGGAGTTTTAATTTTGTATTGTTGTTTTTTTTAATTTATAGTAGATGTTTATTTTATCGTATGATTTGCAGAGTTTAATTATGCATGTGCTTACAATAATTGCACTAAGTCGTTTGAAGAATTGATATTTGTTTGCCCTTAATCATTATTTGTGCCTGTTTACGCCTCTGTTAATTTTTATAAAATTGATTACAGTTATAATTTTTGAGCGGACCGCTTTCTGCATTGGCATTACACATCATCGCATATAGGGTTGCATTTAGTGAGTCCACCCCAAGTCGATCTACCACTGCATCACTCCCTTCTCCCCTCGCATTCTTCAGCAATAGAGCTTGGCTCCCTTGTATCCCCTCCTCCACCGCCATCAATGACAGTTATGGGATAGGTTCCTAGGAAAGTGCTAAGAAAATAGGTTCATACACTGAGAGAATCTAAGTAAAATTTTTATGAGCTTTATATTCCTAGGAGTACGGATATTCATCTGATATTCAATTTTGAGGATTGGATTTTGGATGTGGAGCAACTTATTTTTTTTGTCCATTGGCCTTTCCTTTCAGTCTTCGCTCCAACTTCTATCACAGCCTCGCCTCTACCTCCAGTCTCCATTACAACCTCACCCTTCACCTCTTCAACGGTTTACTTTGTGTGTGGTCTTCGTGGACATCTCACTCATCAGATGCTACAGGATTAGGGCAACTTCAGAATTTATATAACTTCCCGCATTCTTACTTGGCCTACACCGAGAGCACAACATTCTCCATTCTTTGGAGAAGAATGCTTATGAGCCCGGGAGATTAATAGAGATCGAACACTGTACAAGATTGATGCTTTTTGGATTATCGGATTGGCAATCAAAGACTGCCACCACGTTCGTCGCATTTTTTTTCATAATTTTAGGTATTTTATTTTTACTTTTGGGGTTTGTATTGCATTAAGTTATCTGGTCCTACATTTAGGTCCATCAGATGTCTTAACCTAAATCCCCCCCTTTATATTCCATCTGACTAGGGCGATGGG
Source organism: Platanthera guangdongensis (assembly GCA_039583875.1). Classification (NCBI taxonomy): domain Eukaryota; kingdom Viridiplantae; phylum Streptophyta; class Magnoliopsida; order Asparagales; family Orchidaceae; genus Platanthera; species Platanthera guangdongensis. The sequence goes on from CM077154.1 coordinate 151,434,811, forward strand.
GCATCGAGAGTTCACAGTTTTTACAGAGAAACCGCTCGGTCCGTGAATGTCGAGTCCCACGACCCTTGGTGCGACGCCAAGGACATCCTTCAATGTTTCCTCCGGTGCCTTTGCTGACCTCCTTTGCCCCTAGTAGCTGTCGTCAGTCGTTCACTGCAAGCCCACGCCTCCACAAAACATAATTTCTTTTGTTGTGATTCACATACTCGTCCAGAGCATCGACATCCGCACCACCTCCAGCCACCAACAGCCACCAACAGCCACAACCCTGCCGACAACCTCCTCCCCTCCCTTCCCCGACCTCACCACCACTCCTCCCACCTCCACCAATGTTGCCTGAGCCCCAGCCTCCGGATCTCCTTTCCTCCAGTCCTCCCAAAGCCTCTATCCACCACATCCTTCCATTCCCCAACCTCCACCACCATAACTTCCACTGCCGCCCTTTGACTTTTCCAGCGACTACCTGCAGCATCCCCCCCTCCACCAGTACCACTGTCATCCCCCAAACAATTTTCACAACTAAAAATCTCCCTCTTCATAGCTCCTCGCCAAACGCACATTTGATCCTTTGCAACGTTCCTACAGTTGTCCCACACTAGCATACAACTTCCTCCACCGTCAGTACCAATTCTTTGTTGAGTCTTTACATTTAGTTTTCACTTTCTCACATTTTACTGGTGTATTTTTATTACTCGAATTTTTTTGCTCTGATTATCTTTGCTTGCTAAATTTCAGTGTGTGCGCTAGATTTATTCACCTTTTATTTAACTTCAGTGTAATCTCAGTTAATTTGCAATTCTCATTCTCTTGCTTACTTAGCATACTTGTGACTGATTGTGATACTAGTGCAAGATTTTAAAATTAATATTGTTTAAGATATCATTGTATGATCAAATCATTCACGGGCATCACATTAGAGTTTAGCTTGACCGTCATAAGTTCATTAGATTATGTGTGTGCATTCATTTGCATCCTAATGTCAGAGTTGATTGTAGGTTCATTGCATCCATCACATGCTGGCTTGCATCGCATCTAGGGTTAGACTGTAAGAGCATCTGACTTCAGTCACCGTAGATTCGTCCTGCATCAATTCTTCAATCCAATTATACATTTGTTGTCACATACAATATCATAGCTTAAGAAAGAAATAAGATGACATATATTTGCTTGATTTAACCTGATACATGAATCTCGAATATATTCCTGAAGCCTAGATAAACTGACAAAAATGAGCTCAAAATTTAATCAAATAGGAAAGCACATGTACTGTATCAGATATGCCATGGGCTCAACTATTGGAGAACAGAGATGGGCAAGTGATTTAAATTTGAGATCAAATGCAAAGGCTGGGCGAAATTTGCATTTCCATCAAATGCCGAAAGTAAGTGGTTAGTTTCATATTTGTTTCTACCGGAAACAAAGTAAACATGTCATAGATGCAGCATAAGTATATTCAAGTATAATTGTATATCACCATAAGCAAAAGAAACATTGTTGTCTTGCATTTGAAAAATATGTTAGTTTAAAATCAAATATCAGAAGGATTCAAAAATCTAATATGTTAGTTTCATATTTGTTTCTACCGGAAACAAAGTAAACATGTCATAGATGCATCATAAGTATATTCAAGTATAATTGTATATCACCACAAGCAAAAGAAACATTGTTGTCTTGCATTTGAAAAATATGTTAGTTTAAAATCAAATATCAGAAGGATTCAAAAATCTAATAAACAAAATCTATAGAAAATAGTTTTGGAAATCAGCATTAATACGACAAATATTCATTAAGAAATGAAACCCAAATGTTTCAGAAAAAAAGGCGTGCTGATATACTTAATGCTAATTACTTATAAAATTATTCAGAAGAAAAGAAACAATTCCAGAAAAAGGACATATACTTATTGAAAATAAATAAATTTAAATTGTCTATCTAGGAATACAGATTCGACCTGCAAAGTTTAAGCCAGAATTCCTGCAGGAAATAGCTGTCATCATCATGTGAGAACCATCAAGAGAATGCACGAAATTTGGAGGGAAAGCTGTCTTTTGCTGCTTAGCTGCAACCTGAATAACACAAATGCAGGGGTCAAAATAAGCACAAGCATAAGGGTCACAAAAGTTGTACAGTATAGAAAGATCAATAGAGACACACCAAGCAACCATCCCTCCGTAGAGACAAAATCTGAAGAGAGGTTCTTATCTGCAATCATCACGGGAAATAATGATGATTTAGAAATTAAAAAAAAACGAAGAAACATATCAGATGGCGCGCAACGCCCGACACAAGTGTATTCCCGCAGGAGGCGGTGATCCACTACCAGGTCGGACGATACGAGTCAGTGGTTGCGTCCGGATGGTCAGTTCGAGTCAATTTTATATTTTACTTTTTATAATTTGAGTTGTATTTGACATCCGATCGGCCCAAACAGTGTGAGCCGTCTGATTCGGGTGGGTACTTATGTAGATTTATGGTTAAGCTACTATTATAGTATTAGGGCTATTTATACTATGTGCGGGCAGTGGTTCAAGGGGATCAAAGGAATTGCAGTTTGTGCAGGAACCTCCGATCATGCTCCTTCAGGTGTGAATCCTGGAGAATTTTCCTTAGTGTGATGCCAAGGCAGCCCCGCCCTCCTCCACCGCCAGACCACCATAAAGCCACCTCCTCCCTTCTCGAGTCCTCCCCTAACCGCTCCAGCAACCCACGCCCCATTCTCCTTCCCTTCTGTCGGGACCTTCTTAAAAAAGAAGAAGAAACCTGGCCAGTAATATCCCGTGACTCGTCTCCTGTTAAGTTCACGCCCAGAACCCCTCCCAACAGAATCCCGTGAAGGCACTGATGGAATTCCTCCAATTTGCACCCTCCCACTGTTGTCAACATGAATTTCCACTCATTGTTTCCCACTCATTTTTAATCCCGGAACCCTCCCCTCCCTACACCCTATTTCCCCTTCTGTGAGTTCCTTAGCAGCCGATTCAACAATCCTTTTGCTCTCAACCCCCATACGTGACTATTCAGCAATCTTATTCCAGATCTCTTGACCGACACCTTCTCCACTCCGCAACAACATTGGATGCCCACGATCAGCCACTGTCCCTCAGCCTCCTGCACGTGTAAGTTGTGGTTTGGTGTTTTATTCTCTATTGTTGTTTATTTTGGCACTCGACCTATAGTGAATATCTGTTTTATTTGCTATTATTACATTCGTTGTGCTATTTGCAAGACTTATTTTGTGTACTAGATAGTAATTGAGCCTCCATCGTTTGAAAAATTGATACCTGTTTTCCCTTAATTAATATTTGTGATTGTTCGCGCCTCTGCTAATTTTTATAATAATTAAATATTGTTGCAATTGTTAGTGCGGACCTACTTTGCATATTCATCAATTTTCGTCACAAATTGGGTTGCATTTAGATTGCACATCCCGAGTCATCCCTCCACTGCATCAAATTGGTATCAGAGGGCCTAGGTTAGAGCCACTTGCATGTTACGTAGTGGTCGAGATTATTGTCAGTCCATGTCAAAACACAATCACACTGACGATAGGACCGCCAGTTCACTGTCAGACATGACTTCTGCTGAGTTTCAAAGACATGCTCTCGATCGATTTGATTAGAAGGGAGCCCAGTTCGAAACACTTAAGGGCGATATCGCTAGGGTGAGCACCGGAGTTGATCAGTTGGAGATCCCTAGAGGTCGAGCGACTCCTCCCCCGGACGAGGAGCCTCTCGAGGATCCCCGAGGTGCTACACCTCCTCCTGCGAGACGTGGTAGAGACATCACTTGTCGAGACCCCCCTCCTCCTGAGAAAGGGAATTTTCCTCGTGGTTACGAATGTCGGCAGGATCCAGGGAGGAATCACCGTCCTCCTATTGTACCACGTCCACCACCCCCATTTGGTCGTAGAGATCGAGCATGATATGACTCTGACTATGATGATGAGTTCGGTGACTACCGTGAGCCACGCCGTGTGATGACTCCGGAGGAGGATGACATCACCAGGTGTATCCGCAATGACGTTCCATCCTTCAATGGTCACCTGAACCCGAAAGCGTTTAGTGATTGGCTCAGGGTCATGGATCACTATTATGACTGGTTTGAGATGAGCGACGAGAGGCATGTACGGTTCGTCAAGATGAAATTGATCGGCCAAGCAAAAATATAATGGTCGAGTCCGGAGAGGTCTCTTAAGCAGGATGGCTATTACCCATTCACCCGATGTGACGAGATGAAGCAGCGCTTGAGAGATAAATACCTTCTAGCCTCATATCATGATCAGCTTTACGCATTGCATTAGGAAACCCTCTTCGTTAGTGATTGCATGGCACAAATTGACGAGTTAGTGGTTCGCAATGATATTCAGGAGGAGCCCGTCGCCACTGCATCTCACTTCCGAACTATACTTAGGGCTGACATCCAAAGGGAGCTGATTCCCTTGGGATTGAGACAATAGAGAGGGTTTTTCAGGTTGCTCTGGAGTACGAGCATTATTTGCGCACTATGGGCCTGAGACAGGCCACCTCTCGATCTGATGCCACCCCAGCTAGGAGACTCACTCATGCCACGACCACTGCCACCCCTCGCGCTTCCGCGGACACGACGGGAAAAGCTATTGTACTTGGAGGCCCCAAGCCCGAGGGCGTCCAATGTTATCGATGTTCTGGTAAAGGGCACTTCGTGACACAATGTCTGACTGTGAATTTACTGATTAAGGAGTCGGGCGAGCCCAGTACTCAGGCCGGGGAGGTTGTCATTGAGGAGATTACAGCCGTCATAGAGGACAGATGGGAGAGTGATGTTGAGAGATCGCTAGAGTTAGGAGTCCTCTGCCGCATCCTCCACACCCCATGTGTAGGGGAGGATTGACACAACACCACTATCTTCTTCACATATTTCCCGAGCGCAGGTCCCTGCAAGCTCATCATTGATAGTAGTCGCTGCGTAAATATAATCGCTAGGAAAGGGTTGGAGAGGATGCAGTTCACGACCGAGCCACATCCGCATTCTTATCGTGCCTTATGACCGGACAAGTCTACCATCCCGATTACACAGAGATGTCTGGTGCCGATTCGCTTAGCGACTACTGAGGGCCAGATTTGGTGTGATGTTATCCCCATGAATATCGTACACGTTCTTCTCGGGAGACCTTGTTTATATGATCGTGATACTACATGTTATGCCCGGATCAATACGTGTGTATTCTTCAACAAAGTTCGAAAGATTGCCCTTACCCCGACCCAGCCCAGAGATCCTCACAAGAGCAAGGTTGAGTCATCAGTTAGTGCGGGATCTTCAAGACCCCTCCATGGCTTGAGGAAGGGTGATTTCCTGAGAGAGAGTTTAGAGGCAGGGGTAATGTTTATTGTGGCGGCCACGATGGCGATTAAGACCCCTAGCGAGACTGAGATTACTGATCCGGATGTTTGTCAGCTGATGGATGATTTCATAGACATTATGCCTGAGGAGCTTCTTGATGAGTTGCCCCCGTTGAGGGACATTCAGCATGCCATCGATCTTATCCCAGGGACATCTTTCCTCAATCTCCCACATTATTGTCTGAGTCTGGCTGAGCATGCCGAGTTGAAGCGACAAGTTGATTATCTTCAGCGGAAGAAGTCTATACAAGAGAGCATGAGTCCTTGTGTCGTACCGACCCTTCTTACTCTGATGAAGCACGGGAGTTGGCGCATGTGCATTGATACTCGTGCCATAAATAGGATCACGGTGAAGTATCGTTTTCCGATTTTCCACCTCGACGATATTTTGGACTTGATGGCCGGTGCCAAGATCTTCTCGAAGATCGACCTTCGTAGTGGGTACCATCAGATTAGAGTTAGAGAGAGAGATGAGTGGAAGACAACCTTCAAGACGAAGGGTGGCTTGTCTGAGTGGCTAGTTATGTCGTTCGAACTATCGAACGCGTCCAACACGTTTGTGAGAGTAATGACACAGGTTCTGCGGCCCTACATAGGTAAATTCTTGATATTATATTTTGATGATATTTTGATATACAGCCAGGGCCGCACCGAGCACTTGGGTCAAATCGATTAATCCTGACAAAGACAGAGCGATTCGTGAGTGGCTCGTTCCAATGAACATTCATGAGGCCCGTAGCTTTCATGGGCTTGCCACCTTCTATAGGAGGTTTGTCTGAGCCTTCAACTCGATTATGGCCCTCATTACGAGCTGCCTCCGCAAGGGTGATTTAGTCTGGACGAAAGCCGCCACTCGAGCCTTCGAGGAGATTAAGGAAAGATTAGCTGCTGCTTTTGTTTTGAGCTTACCTGATTTCTCCAAGGCCTTCGAAATAGCATGTGATGTGTCAAGAGTTGGCATTGGCGCGGTACTTAGTCATGAGGGTCCTCCTGTTGCCTACTTCAGCGAGAAGCTGAATGATGCCCGATAGAAATATCTGAACTATGATTGGTAGTTCTATGTCATTGTACAGGCACCGCGATATTGGCGTCATTACCTCCTACACAAGGAGTTTGTTATGTAATTTGACCATCAGGCGCTGAGATACCTCAACTCCCAAAAGAAATTGGGTCACCGTCGTGGAAAATGGGTGGAGTATATGCAAGAGTTCATTATGTTCTCAAACACCGAGCAGATGTTGAGAACAAACCGGTTGACGTCTTAAGTCGTCGAGTCAGCATTCTCCACACCATGAGCACTCGATTAATGAGCTTTGAGCGAGTAGCTTAAAATTATCCAGAGTGCCTAGATTTTGGGGACATTTACGTCAAACTATCGAGGGACCCTCCTGATCTTTGTGAGGGTTATTCGATTTCAGACGGGTACTTGTTCATGGGCTCGCGCCTTCGCGTTCCTCAAACATCCCTCCAAGATTTCCTTATCTAGGAGCTTCACGCAGGCGGAGCCGCGGGACACTTCGGTCGAGACAAGACGATTGCGTTAGTTGAGGATCGCTTCTTCTAGCATGGCCTGAAGGACGTTACAAGGGTTGTCAGACATTATCAAGTCTGCCAGACCGTAAAGGGATCCCGACTGCCTACTGGGCTATACCCCCACTGCCCTTCCCCCAGAGGCCCTAGACCGATATTAGTATGAACTTTATTCACGGGCTCCCTCGCATTTTGAGGAAGCTCGATTCGATCTTAGTTGTAGTGGACCGTTTTTCTAAAATGGCCTATGATGCCTCTCATGTGGCTGTGTTATTCTTTAGAGAAGAATTTAAATATCATGGACTTCTCACTTCCATAGTCTCTGATCTCGACGTGCGTTTCATGAGACATTTTTGGAAGACCTTATGGAAGAAGACAACCTTGAAGTTCTTCTCCACCCACCACCCGCAGACAGATGGACAAACCGAGGTTGTCAACCGTAGTCTTGGGACACTACTACATTGTCTTGTTGGGGACACTACTACATTCCATATCATGCTAGGCTATGTGCCTAGTAAACCTATTGACTTGATGGATATTCCTCTCGAGTCCAGACTCAGTGAGTCAGCCGAGTCTTTCATCCAGCATATGCATGCACTTCATGAGTCAGTCTGTAATAAAATTGCATCTAGTAATGATTATTATAAAGATCAAGCAGACAAACACAGACGGGAACAAAGCATTGAGGCGGGAGAGCAAGTGTTGATTCGCATTCGACTTGAAAGGGTCCTGCAAGAACCAACAAAGAAATTGAGCGATCGCAGAATGGGCCCCTACATAGTTGTGTGGCGGATTGGTACGAACGCATATGAAATTGACACTCCTCCTGGTATGTGCATCAACCGAGTATTCAACGTAGAGGATCTTACTCCTTACTACGAGGAGCGCATATATGTGGATCCTTGCTCCACACCACTCCCAGAGCCTTCACCTCCCATTTCCCATACTTGTCCCTCCCTGTTGCCACCTGAGGAGTCTCACTCGCTCCATGAGGATTGCATTGCACCACTAACGGTTCCACTGACCTAGCAGTCAGAAGGAGATACCATGCAGGTACAGCCAGAGCCATCTACTTCTACAGACGACATATATAGATCATCTACACTGCGGGCGGGCAAGATCTCGTGCGCCATCTTATCCGTTGGAGTGATCGGCCTCTACATGACGCTACTTGGATTCCTTCAGAGGAGCCCGAGAGACTCGCCCCAAGGCTACACAGCGAGTACGACCATCTTCACTCACCGGAGATGAGTGCTTTCAAGCCGGGGGGAGTTGATGGCGCGCAACGCCCGACACAGTTGTATTCCCGCAGGAGGCGGTGAGCCGCTACACAGTCAAACGATCCGAGTCAGTGGTTGCGTCTGGATGGTCGATCCGAGTCAATTTCATATTTTACTTTTTATAATTTGAGTTGTATTTGACCCCGATCAGCCCAAATAGTGTGAGCCGTCTGATTCAGGTGGGTACTTATGTAGATTTAGGGTTATGATGCGGTCATAATATTAGGGCTATTTATATTATATGCATGCAGCGGTTCAAGGGGATCAAAGGTTTTGCAGTTTGCACAGGAACCGCCGGTCGTGCTCCTCCAGGTGCGACTCCTGGAGCGATTTTCCTTGGTGTGATGCCAAGGCAGCCCCGCCCACCTCCTCCTTCATCGCCAGACCACCGTAAAGCCACCTCCTCCCTTCCCGAGCCCTCCCCTAACCGCTCCAGTAACCCACGCCCCATTACCCTTCCATTCGATCGGGACATTCTCAACAATATAAAGAAACCTGGCTAGTACGTGACTCCTCTCCTGTTAAGTCCACGCCCAAAACCCTTCCCAACAGAATCTCGTGAATCCATTGTTAGGAATTCCTCCAATTTGCATCCCCCAATGTTGTCAATCTGTAATTTCCACTCACTGTTTCCCACTCTTTTTTAATCCCAGAACCCTCCCCTCTTTGCACCCTATTTCCCCTTCTATGAGTTCCTTAGCAGCCCATTCAACAATCCTTTGGTTTCCAGCACCCCGCTCTCAGCCCCCATACGTGACTATTCAGCAATCCTATTCCAGATACCTTGGTTGGCGCCTTCTCCACTACGCAACAACATTGGATGCCCACCATCAGCCATTGTCCCTCAGCCTCCTGCAGATGCAAGTTGTGGTTTGGTGTTTTATTCTCAGTTTTTGTTTATTTTGGCACTCGACCTTTAATATCTGCTTTATTTGCTATTAGTACATTCGTTGTAGAATTTGTAGGACTTATTCTACGCGTGCTAAATAGTAATTGCGCATTTGTCTTTGAAGAATTGATACCTATTTTCCCTTAATTAATATTGCGATTGCTCGTGCCTCTGTTAATTTTTATAATAATTAATTACTGCTGCAATTGTTAGTGCAGACCTACTTTTGCATATTCATCAATTTTCGTCACAAATTGGGTTGCATTTAGATTGTCAATCCCGAGTCATCCCTCCACTGCAACAATATCAAGCTATTTGAAAGGGGGGATACAAATTAATTATTTCACAAGAAAACAAATAGTAAATATGATTCTCATATGCAAACCAGATATTTCACAGAGGTACATAAAAGCTAGAAGAAACTAAAAGAGATCGCATACAAGAAAACAAAAAACTTAAAGTGACATATCTGAGTATAGAATGCAGCTAAACAAAAGCATATGCAAACTGTACAGTTAAAATATTATTGCTTAAGGTGATCGATCTACCCAGCATACAAGTCACCAGGTCATTATTGGGTCGATTAATAGGTCCATCCCATGAGGCCAACTTATGGGGACCAACTTGGTCTTAAGTGATCACTTCTCGGTAAATATTAAGATTCCATAAATTGTGTGGTCATTTATGTATCCTGATTGCAGATAGACCTAGTGATTTAATTTTTGTCTCCCACAGTAGCAAGGAGAAGTTGGGTTAACTCCTGCACGCCAAATTTTTCAGAAACAAGAGACTTGGGTACAGCTCAAAGGTTTCTCCTTTGAAGAACCTCTGACCCTCAACTTAGAAACTTAGAGAAGAATCTTGGTTGGCCAAACAGATGGAGGATCAAAAAACAGCACAGCCCAAATTGGTAATGAGATTAACAATTGGAAAGGAGGCCTCTTGAAGCTAGGCAATTGAACTCCTAAAAACTGGAGGGTGAGAAAAAGGTTTCCAGTAGGAAAATTAAGAAAACTTCTAGAAGCTATCTTCCAAAGGAAGGACCATAATGAAACAATATGATGTGCATAAGAACACAGATTTAGAATAGGAGAAGTAGGATGATACAAAATCACAAGGCAAGCTTGCTCGTTTGTTCTTGAAGAATGGTTCCTTCTAACTCCTCTCCAAAATGGGAGAAACAATAAAACTCCAGAATATCCAAAGGCACATATTACACTCCCTTATATAAGAATATGACAAGATTCACATATGCAAAATTACTAAAGTGCCATTAAAAAGAAAAGACAAAAATAAGCAGGCAAGCATATCAATACATTCCTCAGGAAAAATCAATCTTCTCCATATGGTCTTAGCTCATGAAAAAAAGTGTGATGGTTGTAATTCAATAAAGTAGGACGTAAACACTGGAAGATGTGTGAGAGTTCACTTGAGGCTAGGGGAGAGAATGATATGTTTGCTCCAAAAGCCGACGTCTTAAGCATGCGGTCATTATACAGCGCAAATAGTATCGATGTAACCTGAGTCCTGCTAATCGCCGGCAATGAGGAACACTGTTCGGAGCTGACACTGGAAATAATTGTGGCGATGCCCGCCTCTTGAAAAACAGCCTTGTCCCCAAGGTACAGAAAAGAAAAGTACTTTGTAAGATGTTGAATGATATATGTAAAGGCACATTAGTAAAGACCCATTTAGCCTCTTAATTAGGATGTTTAGTCCCACATCTTGTAATAGGGATTTCTCTCTCTCTCTCTCCCTATATATTTGTACTCACACTTGTAATTTGACATTCAAGAAGTATATACAAAGTTTTCTCAACTTTTCTACATAAGCCAACAAATCAAGGGTTTGTTTGGGGAAGCTCCAGCGGATGGAAAAGCTCCATTTGAAACGCAAACGTGATTTTGCGAGTGTTTGTTTGCTCAACTTTTGAAATAGAGTGTTTTTGAAAACACCGTTTTTGACTATTTTAAAGACGCGGAACCGGGTGAGCTTCCCAGACGCGCTGCTGAAAAATACGTGGATTCCCCCATCTACCTCGCGTCCCCGTCGGAGCGTTGGATTTCCTCCGTCTCGCCCCCGTTGAAATGTTGGAACGTCAGAAGTTCTTCGCATCCCTGTCGGAACTTCGACTTTCATCCCTGTCGGAAAATTGGATCCGAACGTCCGCATCGAACACTCCTCCTCGCAGCAACTACGGACATCTTCGCTTTTCAGGTATCCTTGCACACATCTCGGTACCCAACCTCCTGCATTTTAAACGTAGAAATGGAGTTTGGCCTTTTGAATTTCGGTACCCTAACTCTTCATCCGAAAACATGCTTTTGCTCTGTCGATTGTTGCAATTTTTTGGAATTTCGATACTTAATTTGAGGTTTTGGAATGTGTAGGTTTTGGAGTCTGACTTTTCGAAAACATACTTCTTTCTCTCTTTTTTTTTCACTTGTTCTGGCTTGAAAAATAATATGGATCTCCTCCCTTCTTTCCACAGACCCGTATGGCTCTTCTCCCTTCTGAACATTTGCGATTTCTAGTTTGCTGTTTTTGGAATTAATGTCATTTTGGAGATGCATTTTGTGAAATTTCCAAATAGCTGGAACTAGTTTGAAAGTCATCTGATCTTCCAGTTTTGTACCCTGCCTTTCTTTCTCTCTGTCCATCTACTTCCCACTGTGTGTCCAACTCCTGCAATTATCATTATCTTTTGTTTATGACTTCTCTGCTGTCTAAGAAAAGCATTAGGACTAGTCGCAGAACTGGGCATCGATGAGGAGTTGGATGAAGGTGAGAGGGGGTTTGGGCTCACTAAGGCTCTGTTTGGTTGGGCTGTTGCTGAAGGAAAGTTACTGATGAACTGTTGCTGATAGAAAAAATGCTGATTCTGGAAAACGGAGTTTTGTTAAAAAACTGTTTGGGTGAAACAGAGTTTACAAAACGGAGTTTTCAAAAAGTTGTTTGGATACAAAACGGAGTTTTGAATATATTTTTTTTTTCAAATTTAACACAAAATAAAATTTCATTCATACATTTTTTTCAATCATAACATATATTTTTCAATTATTAACATCTTCTACATAACGTAACACACAACGCAGAAAATCTTTTTTTTCATCCAGACATTTTTTAGGTCTATGCTCTAGCTTCAAACACCTGATCTGCTATAATATCACGCAGTGCGATCATCTCCTCTACACCAGCCGCAGTGTCAGAGCAATCTTCTTGCCGCCTTTGAGAGGTCATCCCAAGATATGGATCCCTTTGCTCAGACTCAATGAAATCTATATCTACACGCGAAGGGTGGCGACGAATGAAATTATGGAGTGTTCAAATATTATTAGGAATAAACAAATAAAACAAATTTAATAGTTACCCGGAGGTGGATGAGGGAAATTATAACGCAGATCACTTAGGAAAAAATTGAATATACGACTATCGTGTGCTGATCCTTCCCAACCAGCCATAACAAAAGTAAAGCACATATTAAAATCACAAGCTGACATGACATTTTGAGTTGGACTTCCACGCCTCCCAATGTACGGTACTTGACTTCCAAGTAGCACACACGCGTGAGCATGTGTCTCATCTATCACTCCAATGCAATTTCTAAAAAAAGGCATGTAATGTCTGTCATATAGAATCTCTGGTGGTGTTCCACTAAAATTTCTATCTGATGGTTGTATCACTTCCTTCGATAATTGCATCAACGCGCAAAGACCACGAGAAAAAAATCTGCTAATTGTCTCCGTTGAATGCTAAAATCGCTCGCACGTTTTTCTCATTGATTCATTCTGTGACAATATGTATACCGTCAATGCTAAGATTTCCCTTGATACAGTTCTGCGAGATCCTTGGAAACCACATTTCTCCTCCAGAGACAGTAATAAATCCATAAAAATTTCTTGACACATCATAAAAGAGTCATGAAATCGAACTCGAGGCGCACGAAAAGCCCGCCAACCCATTTGTCGTCAGTTTGTTTTGATGTCATTCGGGGAACTGGACAGGTTAACAGACCAGTATATTCTGATACCAAACATACTGCCGATACCACATTTTGATGACTTGCAATAACATAATTTCTTCTCGTATTCTCCTGCTCTTCTGTCGAATATTCGGAATCATCGGTAGACATTTCCTGTTAATATACAAGAAGAATAAATACAGATAATGCAAAAAAGAGATAAACACAACCATGAATACTAGCATAATGATATCCACATCCACAAAAGATATAAACAACACATAATAGATAAGATAACATGAGCCCACGGATAACAAACAATAGAGATAAACAAAATCATAAGTCCACGGATAACAAAATACAAAAACAGAACAACTAAGATAATATCATAGGCTCCCTATCAACCCCCACGAATGAAACGGTTACGCAGCCACTTGACGTTATGGGAATCTGGAAGGCACAGAAAAGTCTCTCTATGACTTTTATCCATAAAATATGTAATGGCGAAATCATTGAAGTCTTCATCAGCTATCACTTTCGGGTACATAGCTAATTTGTCTAATGCTCGCTGAATACTAAACTCAGAAGAAGGTTTTGGTGGTGGCTCTTGGATGCATCTGCTGATGGTCTTAGAAGACTCCGTCAAATCTTGTAATACAGAGCTAACAGGTTTGTTTTTCCATTTCCTTGTTTTTTGGAAACTTCTGATGTACCGTCGTGAGTTGCAGGACCCTTGTTAACCTCAACGTCTACATGTTCACCATCTGACATCACTCTTTCATCAAAAGACTCTGGTGGATCATTGATGGTGTTGGGGGTACATGAATGATGTCCTGTCGCGACAACAGCACTGAACATCCGGGTGAGTTTCTCCTCTAACTCTGGATGGATGCCTAAATACCGATATTTCTTGGCGGCCGGGACAACCTGAAAAGTTATACATTTTAGTAAACTTGAATTAGGAAAATTTTATTTTACAAAATTAATGACTTTAAAAAAAGAATACCTTCAATCGCTCTTCCCACCACTCGTCGGAGGCGTCGATAGTTTCCCTTGATGTATTCCAACCTAACCCGGTCTCACCGCGTTTCAACTCCATCCAGAGTTTCAATTCCTTCTTCAGATGATTTCATTTATTTTTGAATTGGACCTTATCGTATTTCTTTTCAGTTGACTCTTCAAATTTCTTCATAATATAACTCCACCCCTCCTTGTTAAAATGCGTCGTTGGTCGATTCCCGAGTTCTATCTCTTTTATGCAAATATTGCAAAAGAGCAGAACATCGGCATTATCCCACATTGCGGCAACACCACTGTTAAGAAACTACTAGAGAGAAGAGAGATCTAGAGAAGAAGACGGCTAGGGTTAGAAAGGAGGGAAGGAATACCTTGTAAATATCTTGCTTCCATCCAAAGAGGGGTTCCGAGTTATATATACCCGGAACCCAGGAGGGGCCGGCCTAAAGGGCTGGCCGGCCCCAATAGGGGCTGAACCAAACCGGTTCAGCCCCAATTCTGCGGTCTTCAGAGAGTGGGGGCTGAACCGGATGGTTCAGCCCCGTTGTTATCACCTTCCTGTCGTCCCCGACGCTTGTATTGTCTTCCAAACAGCCGCGACTCGGCCCCGAGCGTAACATTCCCTTCCCCATCAACAATCAGCTTGTCCCCAAGGTGGTAGTCGGGATAAAGCACCTTGAAATCCAGCATATCAACCCAAGAATTGTGTGCCTCGGAGAAGTTCTTCCACTTGACCAACAGCTCTGGGCGGTACTCTGCACCCCGTTGTTTCCACTTGAGCAACAGCACGACCTCCGGAAGGGGGCGAAGCTCGCTCGCACCGGTGACGTCAGGTAAAAGAGCACTTGGTTGCACAGTGGCACCCACCTTGCGTTTGAGCAAGGAAACATGAAACGTCGGGTGGATGCGAGAACCCGTAGGAAGATCTAGCTTGTAAGCGACCGGCCCCACCCTGCTGAGTACCCGAAAGGGGCCGTAATATCGAGGAGATAACTTCTGGTTGAATCGACGAGCGACAGACAATTGACGGTACGGTTGGAGCTTGAGGAAAACTTCATCACCAACTGCAAATTCCCTCTCCTTGCGATGCTTATCGGCGTGGAGCTTCATACGGTCCTGGGTCATACGGAGGTTGTCGCGCAGTGTGACCAGCATGCGGTCCCGATCGCGCAGAGCTCTATCAACGGCGGGCAAAGTCGTGCTCCCCGGCTCGTAGCTGCTCAAGGTCGGCGGAAGACGGCCGTAGACAACCTCAAAGGGGGTCATTTGGCTGGCAAAATGATAAGACGTGTTGTAACAGTACTCCGCCCAGTGCAACCAATCCGGCCAAGTGCGAGGCTCGTCCATCACAAAGCAACGCAAGTAGGTCTCGAGGCCCCGGTTCAAAACCTCTGTTTGCCCATCGGTCTGGGGGTAATGAGACGTACTGAAACGTAAACACGTCCCATGCAGACGAAACAGTTCCTGCCAAAATTTACTCAGAAAAGTAGGGTCCCGATCAGAAATGACAGCACGAGGAAGACCGTGCAAGCGGATAATCTCCCGAGCAAAAAGTGCAGCTACAGACTCGCCGGTATAAGGGTGATGCAAAGCAAGGAAATGCCCATACTTGGAGAGCTTGTCCACCACCACCAAAATCACTGATTTGCCCTGGGACTTTGGCAACCCGTCAATAAAATCCATGGAAACGGTGTCCCAAATCTGCTGCGGAATTTCTAAGGGAACAAGCAATCCAGCCGGAGAGGTCGTCTCGTACTTCTGCCGTTGGCAGATCTCACACTGTCGCACAAACTGTTGTATGTCTCGCCGCATCCCGGTCCAGAAGACATTGGCTCGGGCTCGGTGGAGGGTACGAAGCACACCCGCATGGCCGCCAGCAGGTGAAGAATGGAACTCATGCATCATAACAGTCTTCCATGCTGAAGCGGGAGGAATAACCACCTTGCCATGGTGGTAAAGGCGACCATTCTGAAGATGGTAGTCGGCTGCCACGACCTCGCCCCGCTGCAAGGCCTCCACTAGAGCACGGAGCGTGGGAGTACGCATCACCTCCTCCTGTATCTCGTCCAAAGAGTCAACAAGTGGCCCGGTGATGTGGGCCACAGTAGATTCAGGGATGCGCGAGAGAGCGTCCGCAACCACATTCTCCTTGCCTTGCCGATATGTAATCTCATAATCATAACCCAAGAGCTTAGTGACTCATTTCTGTTGAAGAGGCGAAGACACCCGCTGGTCTAGGAAATGCTTTAAACTCTGGTGGTCAGTGCAAATCTTAAAGTGTCGGCCCAGTAGGTACGGCCGCCACATCGCCACGGCATGGATAACAGCCAACATTTCCTTCTCGTACGCAGACAGCCCCAGGGTCCGTGGGGCAAGAGCCTTGCTGTAGAAAGCCAACGGTCGCCCTTCCTGCATCAAAACCGCCCCGATGCCCACACCGGAGGCGTCGGTCTCTAGCACAAAGTCCTTCGAGAAATCAGGCAAAGCGAGAACTGGTGTAGTGGTCATGGCCTGCTTGAGTGTCTGAAATGCCTCCTCAGCCTCCCCCGTCCAAGAGAAGGCATCCTTCTGCAGCAATTGAGTCAATGGCCGAGCTATCTTCCCATAGTCTTTCACAAACCGCCGGTAATACCCCGTCAACCCGAGGAATCCGTGAAGCGCCCGCACCGTAAGGGGTCGTGGCCAGGCTATCATACTCTGAATCTTCTGGGGGTCGGCTCTGACGCTGTGACCGGAAACCAAATGTCCCAAATATTCCACCTCAAGCTAACCAAAGGAGCACTTGGAACGCTTGGCGTAAAGTTTGTGCTGACGAAGAATGCTAAGGACTCGCTCAACATGACCCACGTGGTCCTCCCAACTGGCGCTGTAGATAAGGATATCGTCAAAGAAAATCAGCACAAATTGACGGAGAAGTGCTCGGAAGATCTCATTCATGTTGGCCTGAAAGGTAGATGGGCTGCCGGTCAACCCATTGGCCATGACGAGAAACTCGTAGTGGTCATCATGTGTCCGAAATGCGGTCTTGTGGATATCCTCCTCCCTCATCAAAATCTGATAATAACCGGAACGCATGTCCAACTTAGTGAAAACGAATGCCCCATGCAATTCATCCAGCAACTCATCCACTACCGGAATTGGAAAATTATCCTTCACCATGGCGTCATTCAGAGCTCGGTAGTCAACACAGAACCGCCACGAACCATCTTTCTTTTTCACTAGAATGATCGGCGCTGAAAATGAACTAGTACTGGGACGAATAATTCCCGCATCCAACATCTCCCGGACACTACGCTCGATCTCTGCCTTCTGAACATGGGGATAACGATAAGGTCGAACGTTGATGGGCTCTGTCCCTGCCTTAAGCTGAATCCGGTGATCCCGAAATCGCGAAGGAGGTAGTGTGCAAGGTTCCTGAAAAACGTCAGCATATTGCTCCAGAAGAGTTCGTAACTGAACCGGTACCTCCGGCTCACCCGTAGCCGATGCCTGAACCCCCCTAAAGATTGCCATCATACTGCCTTCCTCCCCTAACCGCTGCATGCTACGCAGAGAGATTTCTTTGATATGCGAGGATTTGAGGCCACGTAAGCAGAAATGTGTCTCACCCTGGTGAAATTCCATAGTCATGTGCTCCCAATAAAACGTTACCCGACGCAACTGCTGTAGCCACTGCACCCCCAAGACCATGTCCGAGCCCCGGATAGGCAACAGATATATGTCGGTGTAACCCGTATATCCTTGCATCCGAAGTGCCACACCCTTGAGTACCCCTTCACACTGCAGCTTGCTGCCATCCGCCACCATAACCTGGAAGGCCGACCCCGTATCCACCTTGTGTCTCACGCGTCGTGCCACCACCGGATGAATGAAGTTGTGGGTGCTCCCACTATCCACCAAAATGGTGAGCTTCTCCTGATTCAGCCAACCCGTCAGCCTCATGGTGAGCGGGGGACTGCACCTCTCCAAAGCATGTAGAGACACCCCAAGTTCGCTCAAATCCAACCCCCCGTCTGACTCCTCCTCATGCACCACTTCCTCTACCTCTTCCTCCTGCAACATGAAGACTTGTATTTTCTGACACTTGTGGCCCGGTGTAAACTTCTCATCACAATTGAAACACAGACCCTTCTCCTTCCTGACTGCAAGCTCGCTCCATGATAACCGTGTCACTGTCGGCTTGCTACCGGCTGCTGGCTGTCGTGCTGAGGCCGCAGGTGGCTTACCCGTGGCTCTAGCCTTCTGCCTGTTGACGCGTTCTTCCTGAATACGAGCCAATGTGATGGCGTGATTTAAGGACCGGGGCATGTGCGCCTGTACCTCGTCCCGAATGTGCTCCTTGAGTCCCGAAACAAAGCAACTCAAGAGCGTCCTCTCTTCCCAATGAACCCGGTTTGCCAGTTTCTCAAATTCAGTGCGATACTCCATCACGGAGCCTTTCTGTCTCAGCTTCTGCAAAAGAGCCTCGAAATCCTCATACTCTAGTGGCCCAAACCGGGCCGTAAATCCCTC
Source organism: Platanthera guangdongensis (assembly GCA_039583875.1). Lineage (NCBI taxonomy): Eukaryota > Viridiplantae > Streptophyta > Magnoliopsida > Asparagales > Orchidaceae > Platanthera > Platanthera guangdongensis. Next base: position 151,453,378 of record CM077154.1, read on the forward strand.
CACAAATTCTCCCCACAGAACGTGCTCCCGCCCGCGCAGGAACCATTGCGTCCACTAAAACGCATCATCCTCCAGATGGAAAGAAGCCAACTGTACCCACTGGCTTTCGGGTACATCCTGGTAACGGAAGAACAATTCTGCCTTTTGGACACATTCCAGAGCATCCCCGCCGTTGTATTTTGGAAAATTCATGCGGGTCAATTTTGGAGCCAAGTGGGGCCGCTGTGCACCTTGCCCCGGCCACCCTTGGCCATATCCGTAGCCCTCTCGCCTTCCTTGTTCAACTGGTTCCGGAAAAGCATGCCCTTGATATTGTCGTGCTCCCCACGGCGGAGGTGGTGGCTGGCCGGCCCAAGGATTGTCGTGGGCAAAGCCTCCCGGTGGTCCACCAGCCCGTGGAAAGGGAAGAATCCCTCCCAGGACGCCTGGGGCGTGCCCCGTCGCTGCAGCCGGCCGCTGGAAGGCTAGCGATTCTTCCCCACTCCGCCGCCAGGGGGTGCGGCCCGCGCGTGGGTCGTTGTTACCCGCAGAAGGTGCGGGAGGCCCCGTCGACCCCGCTCCCATCAGCGGCTGCCGCCAGCGGTCGTCGGTTGCGCCAGGCCAAGCCGCGCCGCCACTGATGCCGCCGACTCCGCCAAATCCCGCTTCCCGCATATCGGGCGGGAGCGAGTGGCGCGATTCCGCCGTATCCGAACCCGATCCGCCGTTCTCCTCACTGACCGGCCCTTTACCTTTCAACAGTGCCTTGATTTCCTCCATTCGGGCGTCAATCCGCTCCTCCAACCGCTGCATTGACGTTTTCATGTTCCCCTCTAGCGCGGTCACCGAATCCGTCAACCCAACGAAGTTTTCTTCTAGGGCTTCCAATCGGCTAGCCTCCTCTTGCGTACGCGTGTTCACCATGGTGGAAGGAAGTGCCTCTGATACCAAATGTTAAGAAACTACTAGAGAGAAGAGAGATCTAGAGAAGAAGACGGCTAGGGTTAGAAAGGAGGGAAGGAATACCTTGTAAATATCTTGCTTCCATCCAAAGAAGGGTTCCGAGTTATATATACCCGAAACCCAGGAGGGGCCGGCCTAAAGGGCTGGCCGGCCCCAATAGGGGCTGAACCAAACCGGTTCAGCCCCAATTCTGCGGTCTTCAGAGAGTGGGGGCTGAACCAGCCCCGTTGTTATCACCTTCCTGTCGTCCCCGACGCTTGTATTGTCTTCCAAACAGCCGCGACTCGGCCCCGAGCGTAACAACCACCATCTTTTGTTTTGCCCATCTTTATAAGGCAAACACACGCATATACAAACAACATTCAAAAACATTAGAAATGTAAATCTAAACAAAATATGATCGGGATTTAAAGCTAAATCTAAACAAGATGAACACAAGCATATCACATACACATATTACTCACACATACACACACACAATATATAACACACACACAACTCACACAACACACAACTCACACAACACACAACTCACACAAACACACACAACAACACAAACACATACACACATATAACACACACACACACACACACACATACACATACATATACATACATTTATACATACACACACATACACATACATATACATACACACACACAAACATACATATAAACATATATACATACACACACACAAACATACATATACATATATACATACACACACAAACATACATATACATATATACATACACACACACAAACATACATATACATATATACATACACACACACACATACACATACATACATACATACACACACAAACACACACACATATATACACACACTCAACACACACAATATATAACTCAAACATATAAACACATACATATTACTCACAAACACACAATCACATACACACACACACACCAACACAAACACATACACACAACAACAACACATACACACATATAAAACACACATTCATCACACACACTCAACACACACATTCATCACACACATTCATCACACACATTCAACACACACACACACACACACACACACACACACACACACACACACATTCATCACACACATTCAACACACACACATTCATCACACACATTCAACACAACACACACTCAACACAGACATTCCTCGCACACATTCAACACACACAACACAACACAACACACACTCAACACATATACACACTCAACACACATTAAACAAACACACACTCATCAAACATACAAAAACACACATATACATACCCCATCCAAAAAACATACCATAAAAATTTGCAATGGAGATGAAGGGAGGAGTATACCTCAGCGAAGGAACTGCCGGTGCAAGGGAGATCTGGAGCGATTCGCCGGTCGTTGGTCCTCGGTGGCGCTAGCTGCGGTGTGGAAAAACAATGGATGAGATTAGGGGAACGAAACCTAGTTTCCTATGCCTGATTGCCGGAAGAGATACACATACCGCTCGAGCAAAGAAGTTTCGCCGCCGACTAGGGTTAGGTGATCCGGAAGCTCCAGCGACAAGCTTCACGCACGCTGCTCGATCCAGACGGAAGCTCCAGCGACAAGCTTCGAACGACGGGTCTTCGTCGTTTGGAACGGGAGAAGAGGAAGCTCCAGCGACAGGCTTCTTCGTCGTTTGGATCGGGAGAAGAGGAAGCGCGCTAGGTTTCGGGAGCGAAGAAGAAACTGCGGCTGACCGAAGTTTTTTATCGCAGATGAGTTATAAGAGAAAACAACGGTTTTAATTAAACGTCGTTTCCATCATAAGCCGCGCCGAACGGTGCTTATTTGCAAAAGGGCGGTGCGTTTCCACCGCACCGCTGCGAATAAGTCGCGCCAAACGCCCCCTAAGTTGACGCAATGAGTGATGGTGGGGCGGTATTTGGAGGCAACAATTGTCGATCCAACGAGGGTAAAAAAGACGGGGGTGATGACACCTTGAAGGGTGACTGGAAAAGTCTGGTCACGGAGTATGTGTGCTATAGTGAAGAGGTTGGCGAGCATACATCGATCCGCTAGGGCAAAGTGGCATTGAAGGCGGTACATCCCGACAGCTAAGAAGGCATAATGCGGAGATCGGCAGTGTTGAACCAATTGATACGAACAAGAAGTCAGATTGCATAAATTAAAGAGGCAAGTTCGTGCCTTCGTTTTTGATGGTTGGTTTCGTATAAGAATTCTCAAAATGAAAGATACAACAAGATTCTAAGATACCCAAAGATTCACAGTACACTCTCTTATAATGGATTAGGACATGACTCACATAGACAAAATTACTAAAATATCACTTGAAAAATATATGAAAATAAAGTGCATGTGAGTATCAAAATAAGTAGCCTAAGTATCTATTTATATGACTTGGACAAGGGCTATTTAGAAATAACCAAAAAAGTGTAAGGTGCTCACATGGAAAACACAAACTTCAATCACACCTACTTCAATCACAGCTACTAAGGATTCAGAGCAATCTTTCCTATTAAATTTTTATTCAGTACTCACAAATTACCGAAGCAATTTTGAACCAACTAACCAATTCAATGAAAGATTTATGCAAGGAACAATCAAACTTCCTATGGCTGGAAGGTGGGCTAAGTTCATCCATGTGTCAGTGGATGGAAGGAGAACAACTGAACTCTACATGAACGTTGGGGCAGTGAGGATCATGGATGAGGTAATGCCATAGAGTTTTGTCCACTGAATGGAGAGAAGAAATAAGGAAAAGTAAGATGCCAAAATTTGGTAATCTTGGTGATGGGGATTAGGTGAAGGATCGACATTTAACTTTAGGTCACCACACGGCAGGGCCCGCATTTGTGCACTTGCACGGGAGGCGGTGATCGGCTCAGAGATATGTCCAAAGTGCCGTTTTACTATTTTTTGTATTTTATTTTATTGGACTTCATTTAGTATTAAAACTGATCCTACAATCCGGAACTTTAAAACTGATCCGGACCGTGTGCGGGGTCGAATTCATGTGTATCATACATAGAATCACGATTTGGTTCGTAGGATCACTAGGATCGCAATCCATGCACGATCCTAGCGATCCTTGCAGCCCGCGCATAAATAAAAAACATAGGCTGAGTTTTATTTTTATTTCTCAGTCTCGATGTCTCTCTCCGAAAAACCCTAATTTCTTCTTTGCACGCATCGGCAGTTTGACGGCTCTCTTCCGCAACTTCTTGTGCAGTCGTGCTCTCCCCGACTGACGCCGACTGTCGACAGTTCGATGGATCTCTCCGGCAAGTTCTCAACTCTCTCCAGTAAGTTCTTGTGCTCTCTCCTCCCTATTTTCTCTCCCTTTCTCTGTTGAGGTCAACATCGATGTCTAATCTCTTCTCTGCGCGCTTTCACAGTTCGACGGCTTCCTGTTTCTTTTTCTGGCAGTCTTGGACAAAGGCACAGCCGCACAGAGCATAGTAAATCTCATGCCTTCTTTGTAAGCTATCACTACCCGACTGTTGCATTATGGAGTTGGGCTTCCTAGAGATTTCAATACCCAGAAAGTATTTCGGGGAGCTCATATCCTTTATGACCAGGTGTTGACGGGGGTGTTTCTTTGTCAAAGTTATCCCATCCTGGTCATCGCCAGTAAGAAGAATATCATCAACATAGACCGCAAGAACTACCAGACCCGAGGCGGTTTTCCAAACGAACAAGGAGTGATCGGCTGAACTTCTTGCAAAACCAATGGCCGCAACAATGCCGATAAACTTGTCAAACCAGGCACGAGGGCTCTGCTTTAGATCATAGATAGTCTTCTTTAGCCGGCATACTCGTGTCTCCCTCTGAGCAACATACCCAGGAGATTGCTCCATGTAAACATCTTCCTGCAGATCACCGTAGAGAAAAACATTCTTAACATCCAGCTGCGAAATGGGTCAATCCATGTTGACAGCGACAGAGAGGACCCCTTCTCTGTTGATCTCGCTGAGCAACACAAACACTTCCAGGAGCTTCTGGTTGTGTGTTATCTTCTACGACTTCCTGAGTCGTATGACATGATACGTCAACAGATCCTTAGCGAGGCGGAGTCTCCCATCCTGGATGTCACCGCTGCCTGCATCGCCGTTGTTACATCTTTGCTCCAACGTCCGCTGTTATTCTCCCCTCCTCAACCGGACAACTCCGCTCACCATACTCAGCGAAGTGACTCTGGTGGCCGCCACCTCCCCTCAAGCGACTGTGGTGCTTCCCGCTTTCTTTGCTCTCACTGTGGCCGCACCGGCCACACGGTTGATCGCTGCTGGAAGAAGCATTCTCATCTTCGACCATCTGGCGATGCTTCCACTTCCTCTTCGAAGTCGTCTGCCTCTGTGGTCACGTCTTCAGGTAGTGCCCACGTCGCTACTCAAGGTAAATGGCTGATCGACTCTGGTGCTACCAATCATATGACCGGCAATCCGCAATGTTTTTCTCTCCTAGAATAACATGACCGGTTGCCCCCGGTCCTTGTTGCGGACGGCTCTCCCTCACCGGTCAATGGAACGGGCGTTGTTCAAGTCACTCCGTCTCTTCGCCTGGCGGACACCCTCTACGTGCCCAAGTTCTCTTGCAACTTATTATCTGTTACTTCGCTTTGCAAACAACTACGATGCTCTGTCACATTCACTTCTACTACTTGTTCTTTTCAGGATCTGGGCACCAAGCGGACGATTGCTATTGGTACTGAGAGCGGCGGCCTCTACTTCCTCGACAACGTTTCCGCACTCTCCGCCTTCTCCACATCTTCTACTGATCTTCTCCAGTGGCACCTTCGTCTTGGTCATGCTCCTCCACGTCTTCTTCGTCAGCTTCTACAACATCTTCATCCGCAAGGTCCACCTCTCAACTGTGAAGCATGTCAGCTTGGCAAGCATCACCGCTCCTCCTTCCCACCAAAGCAAGGTCGTGGATCTTCCCGGCCGTTTGAACTTGTTCACTCCGACATCTGGGGTCCTGCTCCTACCCTCACCATAGGTCGGGGTAGTTCATATTTTGTAACGTTTATTGATGATTTCTCTAGATGTACATGAGTGTATCTTTTAAAGGATCGCTCTGAACTTTTTTTCTGTATGGACATCTTTTTATAATATGGTTAAGAATCAGTTTGATATGTCTATTAAAATATTTCGTTCTGACAACGCTAAGGAATATCTTAGCAATGTTTTCTCTTCTTTTTGTATGCAAAATGATATTATTCATCAAACTACATGTGTCTATACCTCCCAACAAAATGGGGTGGCGGAACGCCAGAACCGTCACCTTCTCGATGTCGCCTGCACTCTGATGACACAGATGCACGTTCCTCGCTCCTATTGGGGCTACGCTGTCGTCATCTCCTATTACCTCATTAATCGCATTCCGTCCACGGTTCTCCACGGACAAACTCCATTCTCTCTTCTATATCCAGGCAAGGATGCGTTTCATCTTCCTCTACGTATCTTTGGGTGCACGGTCATTGTGCATAATCCTTCCGCCACACATGACAAACTTGACTCACGTGCAACAAAATGTATCTTTTTGGGTTACTCAACTACTCAAAAAGGTTACTGTTGTTTTGATCACATTCTTCGAAAACAATACGTATCCGCGGATGTGACCTTCTTCGAGAATGTGTCCTATTTATCCTCTGACCAACCTCCGGCTCTTTCTCCTTCTCCCACCGTCCCCTCCACCCCGTCTAATCCAATCGAGATTCTCCCACCATCACCTCCACCGTCTCCTCCTTCCCTCCCTTCCGCATCACCACAGCTCTCTCCCTCTTCTACGCGGCCGTCTCTCTCCTCTCCCGGGCCAGCTCTCTCCGCCACGGATGCTCCGATTACTGAGGAACATGCCAACCTGGATCTTCCCATTGCTCTTCGTAAAGGGGTGCGGGCGTGTACCCAGCACCCGCTGACTGCTGTTGTTTCATATGATCGTCTCACTCCGACCACAATGAAAGTTTTGCTTGATTCTCCAATGCATACTTCATGATCGTCGCAGTGATTTTTATTTGTTCAATGTTGTGCATCTCACATAGTATGCTGTGAGAATAGTGACATAAAATTCCACAAACTGGCGGAATTTTTATTTTTCTTGCACAAACTGGACTGTATTTTTGGAAGTTAGTCGCAGTGAGGTGAGTTACAGTGAAATTTGTTTTATGAACTCGCTTGAAAATTGAACTTTTTTTTTGGAAGGCAGCACTATGTGTAAATTTTTTGGTTACAACAATAAGTGTAACTTTTACCCATCCTGTAATCAGTTCAATGCATATTAGTTCAATACTTCAATGCATGTAGTTGCATTATTGCATATTACATTATTAGTTTATTACTGTTAGAGTATTACATATTAGTTCAATGTATCAGAGGAAGCATGCTGCTAGAGCATTCTTCCTGTAAAGAATGCTCAGTTGCTTTGGTATTCAATTGGGATTCAATTATATCATTATATGTGAATTTGGTTCCTATAATCATCCTGTAATTTTATTACTAAATTTGAAGTAACAAAATTTTCTAATCTTTAAATTTATGAGCATGCATCATGCAATTATTATTAAATAACATTTTAGTGTTGCTTTTAGTCATTTATTATTATTATTTTTGCTAGAAAAAGGGAGATGTCTGCTTCGGGTTCATCTTCTAAGATCACTGCCATAAAGTCTCGCAAGAATGCTTTGGGTTTAAGAAGTGATCTGGGTGGCTCCATGGGACTGAGATTGACAGTACTACTACAATAGCTCAGTGCAAATATTGTCAGGTAATTCGATCTAGTGGAATATACAGGTTGAAACATCACTTGGCAAAGACAAAATTTATTTGATATGTACAAAATACCTGAGGATGTTAGAAGTCAATTTTTGAGTATTCTTCAAGTACACGGAGAGGAAGCTCTAAAGAAAAAAAGAAGTATTGAAAAATATGTGTATGAGGTTGAGGTTGGTGTGGAACAAACTAAAAAACTAAAAGGAAAGGAGTCAATGAATTTATTTATTTGAAAATCGAGTTAAACTACAATTAATCATATTTTCAAAAAAGACGTGCGAAAAAGCATGCCAACAAATTGCTCGTTTTTTCTATACAAGAGTCATTCCCTTCAACAGTGTCAAGAACCCGGAGTTCATTAGCATGGTTAAAGAAATCGGCGAACATGGCTCCGGAATGAAACCACCTTATAATGATATTAGAGTAAAATACATAAAATAAGAAATTGATAAAACTATAGTATAACTAGAGGAGACAAGGTGGAATGAAAAAAAAATTGTAGTACAATTATGTCTGATGGATGATCAGATAAGAAAAGGAGATCTATATGCAACTTCTTGGTGAATAGCCCCAAAGGCACAGTCTTCTTGTCATCCATAGATAACTTCAAAAATCTCCAAAACAACGAATAAAGTTTTCAAAATGTTAGATGAAGTTGTGGAGAAGATTGACGAAGAAAATGTTGTATAAGTTGTGATAGATAATGCTTCAAATTACAAGAATACTAGTCAAAAGTTGATGGAAAGAGAAAACAATTATATTGTACACCGTGTGTCACACATTGTGTTGATTTGGTTTTAGAAGCTTTTGAGAAAAAAAACAATCCTCATAAAATAGCAATTGCAAAGGGTGGAAAGATAACAACATACATATATTCCAAAACTCTTCTTCACACATGGTTGCTTGACTTTATGAAGGAGAAATAGTTAATCATACCTGCAGTTACTAGATTTGCAACAGCTTACTTGACATTGGGATGCTTTTCTGAAAATAAAGGTGGTTTGATGACGATGTTTATTTCTGCCTAATGGAAGTCTAGTCGATTTGTTGGTTCAAAGGAGGGGAAAGTTGTTCAAAAAATTGTTTTGAATTCAGGTCGATTTTGGTCACATGTTACAATATACTTGAAACTTGAATGCAACACTTCCGCTATCAAAGTGCTTAGAATGGTTGATTCAGAGAATCCTATGATGAGATTCATATATGAGCAAATGGATAAAACGGAAGAGAAAATTCAATTTAATTTTGATGACATCAAGAAAAACTAAGTAGTTTAAGTGTTTTCATCAATAATTATTTAAATGTTTCTTTTGATCCAAGCACTAACAAAAAATACAATGATAATTTTGTGTTTGACTGTAGATATGAGCAAATTTGGGTCATCATTGATGAGAGATGGGTAAACCAACTTCATAGGTCATTGCATGTCACGTCTTTTTATTTGAACCCTCATTATCATTACAGCCCATCTTTTAGAGCAGCTACAGAAGCAAAAAAATGGGTTTTATACTCGTCTCCAACGATTGATTCCTAATGAAAATACGAGAACAAAGATAGATATTCAGATGGATGATTTCAAACATGCTAGAAAATTATTTGGGTTAGACTCTGCAAAATCAACAAGAACCAAAAGGGCTCCAGGTTAAACATATTTGTTAATTTTAAGTTATTAAGCAATAAGCGTGTTATTAATTATTATCATATTAAGCATTTAATGAATTGTTATTTACAGCTGACTGGTGGGATTCCTACAGAGATAACTGTCGCAGATTGAAAAAATTTACAATTCGGGTTATATGTTTGACATGTGCCTTTGAGATGGTGAGATTCATTGCATGAAATTATCTAAACATATAACATTGATTGTTTGATTAACTTCATTTTCATTCATGCATGAGCGTTCTTAAAATTTTTATAATTCAAAATAGGTGCATTCGAAAAAAAAAGAAACTGATTGCATCAAAAGAAAATGAATGATCTGGTATTTATGATGTACAATATGAAGTAGATGGAACGACAAGATAGAAGAGATAAGCAACTGAATGAGAAGTTTTTTAAATTTTGAGGATATCAAATGCAGTGGCAGGTCGACTCGAACGGGGTTTTAAATGCAACCCTAAATGCACTGCGGTGTAATGCAAGTGTAAAGTGGCCCGCTACAAAATTGTAGCAAATAATTAATTAATATATGATTATCAGCATGGGTAAGTGCGGTCATAATTAATTAATTAAAGTAGAACACAGTATTAATTTTGCAAATATCAGAGGCGCAAGTAATTTTAAGCGTGCACAGAATGAGTTCCGCAAGTGGTACATCAAATGGACTAATAACATAATACGATATGAAAATCCACCACAGTACAGGTTGCCGAAATAAACAACTATAATGGAAATAACTTACCACAATTCACACAGTGCAGGCGGCGGAGGCAAAGTGGCAGCGACAGAAACATCGAGGGGTGGTTGATTTGAAGTGGAGTCCACGACAATGGGATGGGGAATGAGGGGGTTGCGGGTTGTAAAGTGGCGGAGACGGAAATATTGCGGGGTTTGAGGGAATAAGGGGGTGCTACGGGAACAGTGGGGGTGGAGGATAGGGAGTCGTCCGGTGGAAAGTTGCAGGCGGAGTTGGCTTTAGCAGTTGGGGGCTGGCCAGAGGCCTGTGGGCTTGGAGTGGTGGTGATTTTGGGGCAGGGTGGAGGCCGACGGGGTTTGAAGGAGGATGTTGGGCTTAGAGGGGAACGGGGAAGTGGGGAGGAACACAAGGGAGGGCGGGCTTACGGTGGGTGGTCGGAGACAGAGACGGGGAAGCCGACGGGGTTTGTGTGCGCTGTGAACAGGAAGCCGCAGGGATGGGTCGGCACGGGAAGTGAAGAGGCGGAGGAGAGGAGTTCGCCTGGAGTCGCACCGGGCGCGGGAGTCTTCTCAGGCATCGCACCGGAAAGCCCACGACCGAAACGGTTCCAAAACTGCCAAAATCTTTGATCCCCATCACCGTCCGCCGCCTGATATATATAAACCCTAAAATATAACCGTCTAATAACTGCAACATTAAACCAGAAATTAAACCTCCCTGATCGGACGGGTAAGACAATTTGGACCTATCGAGAGATAAATACATCTCGAAATGAAAAACACAAAATACGAAAGTGACTCGACTCAAACATCTGGACATGACTACGAACTCCGATCATCTTTCTGAGTCGTGGGTCACCGCCTCCTACGGGAGTACACACGAGTCGGTCGCGGCGCGCCGTCAATATCCCTTCAAATGATGAATGGGTCACTGAGAAGGAAGATCATGTTCTTCCCCATAAGGGCAATTGGGTGGGAATACTTCAAAATAAAGATACCCAAGAAACTTATAGTGATGATAGTGCAAGAAAGAATGTTGAAGAATCTGTTGTAGCAGTAACTAAAGAATGTAAGTATAATATTAATTCATTTGAAAATGCAAAATTACTCAACTATATTATGTATCATAATTAAAGCATTTTTATTTTAGGTGGAGTATATGATCTCACTAAAAGGCGCAGTGAACTTGATGGTGGCGAGTATATTAGTGAAACTGAATGGGATGGTGATCAGAACGACAGTGATGATGATGACAATGCAGAAAATGTAGAACTTGATGATGACATGGTTGATGTAGCTGTTAAGGATTTATATTATTGGTTTTGTGTCAGCCCGGCGAACATAAATTATTATTTGATCGTTTATCGTGATGTGAACTTAATGTTTACTTAAGTAAAATTTATGGTTAGAACTTAAAACAATATTATTTTGGTGTTTAGTTGTTTATTTGCTTATGTTTAATATAAGTACTCAAATGTTGATTAGTTTTATAGTTTTTTATGTGTTAGTGTGTAATTGGATAATACAAAACTCATTTTTATATTTTAAGTCTTAATTTATGATTTTTATAAAATCTTACGATCTGATCCCACGATCCGATCCGATCCAAATGAAAAACGATCTCACCTCGGCTCTTGATCCTGTCAACCTTATGCGTAACAGTCAATCATAGTCGTTCACATTATGTGTTAAAGCCCCCTTTCATTATAAATAGGGTTGTTGGTTGTTATTAAAAGGCATGGTTAACATTGTGACAGAATCCAGAGTTGATTATCATATCATGGTGCGACGCCACGAGACCTTGGGGTGCGACGTCCTGGTTATTTTCTCTTGTTTCCGCACCTTTCTACTTTCCTGTAATCTCATTCCCGTAAGAAAACAACAAGTCGCCTCTCCTATTCTGCACGATTCCCTCCTCACTCTATTTTAACCACTCCGCCCCTTCAGTCGCACGTCTCCAACAGAATTTCCCTCACGATCTCGCCTCCAGCAACACCCATCTTTTAATCGAGCGAACAACCCCACTTGATCCAGTCTACAACAACTTTCACGCTCCTAATCCATCCTCCAGGAGACATCATGTTTCCCGATCCCGCCTCTAGTTACAGGCATCCTCTTCCGCAAGGGAACCACAGTGTGTCCTGTTTCTGTCGCAAAGCCCATACATCCCATCACTCCTTCTTGCACAACAATCGCATCCCAGCCCTATACGCAGCCCTTATTCCTACTTCAATTTCAAGCCATACCTCCATCATTCGTCGCAAATCCCCCCCCCCCCTCCCCTATTCCCAGTCATTGGCCTCCTCCTCCACCTCCAACCATATCCCATTACCCCCCACTCCGCCCGCCTGTGCCCCAAGTTGGTTACAATATTACAGTTGTTGCCTTCTTCGCTTGGAGCCTCGTCTATTGCCATCGTCGGATCCCCGTATTCATGAGTATGTAATATTGTGTTTATTTATCTTTATTGAATATTGGATCATCATTTCATAGTTGCTCGAAAGCTAAAACTTGTGTTATTTGTTTTGTTTCTTCTTTCCAATAAAATACGCTCGCACAAGTGTGGCTTGAAACCCTTCATGTGACGGAGAACGTGTTCGCTTGCTTACTTGAAATTGTGGTGAATGCCATTTTTGCTGGCTTAGCCTATTTAATTTTTTACACAATTAAATTCCAGATTAATTCAAATAGTACATAGGGGCATCCCGGTGCACAAAGCATTCCCGTGTAACGAGGGTCTGGGGAAGTGTCCCACCACAAGGGTGAAATGTAGGAAAACCATACCCTGCATTTTTGCATCACATAAATTAGATTTGATGATTCAACTCAGCAATCAGCACCACTCACATAGACTTGCATTAGTGTTGGTCCACTTCCACAGCCTATCTTGCGTCACTCGGGCTCCATCATCAAACCATGTAGACAACATGATGCGGAGCAGAGACGAGGACACGTTTTGGGCCCGTTCAGGGCTGTTGGCAACTTTCCATATATGGCGTGCCCGGATCGACGATCGGGCTCCGCGATTGCGTCCGGAGCGTCGGCGCGAGTCAAAACGCTATATTACTTTATATTTTTTGAGTTTATTTTGATGTATTTTAAGGGCTAACCCACCGGCCAATCATAGTCGTTGATGGGGATGCCCTAGTTTGTGTTTTCTTATAAATATGATGCTAGGGGGCTGATTTGGGGGATTGCAGAATTTGGAGAATTCATTTTCGGATTCCTGCGATCCTTCCCCGGTGCCGACGCCGTGGAGCCCTAGGTGACGACTCCTAGGTGGTTTTCTTCATCCCCAAGGTAATACCCATCCATAGTCTTCTCCCTCCCCCCTCGAAACCCTCATCCGCATCCCCTACAACCCCCAAATCTCAATCCCCACCGTCAATTACTGTTCATGATCACTGTTCACGGGCACTGTTCACTGAAACTGTTCACTGGCACTGTTCACGGATACTGTTCATCCGTCATTACTGTTCACCCGCACTGTTCATCCGCCGGCACTGTTCATCCGCCGGCCCTATACCAATCCCGCAGCCTCCTTCCCTCCGTGGATCCACTTCCCACCGCCCCGAAAACCCTAGACCTATTTTGATCTAGTGCTACCACCCTCCGATCCGTTTTCCACCGCACAAACCTTCCATTTTTGCCCGGATCCGCTCCTAAATATCGGATCCACTCACCCCGGCCCGGATCTACTCATTCGTGTCCGGATCCGCCGTTTTACCTTCCGTTACCACCACTTTCCACTGAGGGCAGCCACCGTCACCGTCGTCTCGCCACCGGTTCCACCTCCGATCGCCCGTTTTGCATCCGGTCCCTCAAATTCTCCACCACCTCGGATCAGCCCACTGCATCGTGAGTATCTCGTGGTATTGTGTTTTGTATTTGACATTTGCACTTGGTTGTTTATCTATATTTGTGCTATGATCATAGTTTGGTAGTTGTTGTACTTTTGCGCTAATATTTATTTATGGAATTAATCGCCGCCGCTTGCTTGGGCCCTCCGCGCGGAGGAAGCCGTTGTCAAATCGCTAAAATTATTTAATTGCTTCTTTATTTTGATTAGCTACGTGGTGTTGTTAATTCTCATTGCTTAAATTAATTGTCGTTGCTATCCGACTGTTTCATTGCATGTAGCATTGCATTCGCATATCCTCTCACACGTGCACGTAGAGTCCTAGCTTCCGAGCACCACTAGCCTACCCCTACATCACAACAAAGCTCATTAAATATGTTTATAAAGAAAACCAAAAGTTCTATCTCCCCTTAAACTCAGGTTCATAATGATTTAAGTGAGTCAGTAAGTTTTAAAACCAAAAAGGTAATAAATTGCATATAATGTAAGAAGAAAATAATTAAGAAAACATGTCATAGTAAAATGCACATAAAATTGTTACAGGATTATTTCTTTCACTAACTTTGATGACTCAATAAAAATCAATCTTACTCACAAGATGTCTTTCCGAATTTCTGTAAGGCTGAACAACTGGCAATCCAAGGGGAGTAGTCCACCTTACAGGTTGATTCTCTGAAGCAATAATCTGCTCAAATGCAATAACATCAAAGTATGTGTCAGAGAATAATCTTAGAGATTACACTAAACTTTCATTAAAAATAGGAAAGTGCATCTGATTGTACTTAACAGCTAGTATATATATGATAAAAGAATAAAATAGCACAAGATGAGGAGGTTGGGAAAGGGAGTTCTCGTTTTGAGCTAGTAAAAAAGTAAATTCAACTGCATTGCGCTAGCAAAGATATAGTTCAAGCATTAACACCAAAGTATGCATTACCGGTTCGTTGCGGCCCGGTTCTTGCTGCAGCCTCTGCTTCTCGCTGCAGCCTGGTTCTCGCTGCGGCCTGGTTCTCGCTGCGGCCTGGTTCTCCACGGCCTGGTTCTCGAGTAGCCTCTGCTTCTCGCTGAGCTTCTGCTTCTCACCAGCATGTCTGGTTCTTGTCGCTGGTCCTTGTTGCGGCCATCTGCTTGGTGCTCCTGCTGCGGCTTCTGCGGGATTCGCGACCCCTTCTAAGGATGTGTACCTCTTCCGCGCTGATACTGGGCTCTGTGGTGTCTAGTATTCAGTCTTCTAATGTGAACAAATACTACTTTTCCTAGTTTCACTCCCTCTAAACCCATGTTCCTGGCTCGCCTAACCCAACCTGCTGTGAAATAACCTTCTCTTCAACCTCTTGTGTTGTGCCCAACAATATCTATGACTCTACATTTTCGTTTCCTCTTCTTCTCCTTCATCCCAGATCGTCGTCTTGGGGCTCCCCTTCCAATAGAACTCTTCCTGATGTTTCCCTTTCGAGTTTCGTGTGAATGTGGCAAACAAATCGTGTCTCCTTTACCTCTCCTAGACTCGGTGCGATGCCCCTTTCTCCACAAATTTGGGGGTAATAAAGTGTTTTTGGCTATAGACAAAGAAATTTCTTTGTATTTACTTCTCCACTTACTTTCCGTGCCTTTCTGGTGGAATGACCTACTTCTCCCCCAAAAAGACCTTCTCTAAACAAATATTTAATGCATATACTCCTACGGCGTCGTGCTAGCACCTTCTCGAGGTCGCCCGATTACCCGTTCTACTTTGCTGTCTTTATGTCATCTCATCAACCACATAAACTTTGTGGCTCCTGTCACTCTCCTCTTTCCTTAAGGCTCTGTTTTCCCGCCCAGAGTAAACTAAAATGGCCCCGCCCATAGTTCGCTCCAAACAAGAGTTCAATCAAAAAGGATATGTTTGTTACAAGTAAATCTCTGTTGATGATGATCAACCCTTTCATACCATCTCTACAGGTTTCTTCCTCCTCTTATAATTCGATCGTCTCCCCCTCTCTACTTCCAACACCTAAGTTCATCCACCCTCTCCTTCCAAAACCTACCCCCCCCCCCCCGACGCCCTCCGCCCCACACACGTTGATTTCCGCCTCCCTCTACCATGGGGTGGTGTCTATCTACACAACTCATTTGATGTCCGCCTGGACCTTTCACACGATCCGAGTCTACTTCTGTGCGGATATCCGGGTTGGCGTCCAGATGATTGTTTCGGGACGATTTTGAAAATTAAATTTTGTATTTTGAGTTATATTTGACACCCGTTCAATTCGTACATTATGAGTCATCCGATTCGTATGTCATAGCAAATATCCATCTATATAATGTAGAGGGGATCACTGTTTTGGTTCACAAATTTGAAACTTTCAGTCTTCTCCCGATAGAACAACAGCGACTCTGAGAGGATACATCTTAATCCATGTGATGACCAAAAGGGATTGGTCCAACTCCTCCAACAAAAAGGATACTTCCTTTCGATCTCCCGAAGGACCTCCCAAAGGAAGTACTGCCATCCTCGCTCACTACATCATCCAACCTCGCTTTAAAACCCTGCCCTTGTAGGAAAACTGATATATCTCCAGCCGCATCGGAGTAGTCCACATCTTCCTCTGGAACGAATCCAGCAGTGCACCAGACAAGTCATCTTCTTCTCATCTCTTGTTGTTATGCCTCCTTACCGCCTTACGGGTTTTTGTACATACTTTATTAACTTGGCGCAGCAAAAAACAATTTGTTGTTGCTCGCTCTTTTGCACATGACGCACTACCTGGCTGGAGGCTCTTCTTGGGCGTAATCCTCGCCAAAGTTCTACTTTGTCTGGGAACTTAGGCGACCAAACACAAGGTCACTTCATCCTAAAGGCAGTAAAGAAGTAGACGCGCGTCTGACGAAATTGTCCCGGCAAAACACAAGCTTGGTGCCACATCCATGCGGGGGAGTTTAAATAATCATTTGGCCCAATTCTCTCTTCCATCATCTTACTCTTCTCCTCTTCTCTTTTATATATATGTTCTCATACTTGTTTTTAATATATCAAATTCCTTATCTATTCTAATAATTAATCATTCATTATTATCGCTTATATCTCTCAGAAAATAGAATTAATTTGGTCACTTGCATCATATCTAAGTCTCAATGCACAATTATCTTTTACAAACAACAAATCAATAAAAAAGAATTGAGTTATTACATTATTTTTTTTTTTTTTGAAAAAATTGCAACAAAAATCTCATTCAGGCACGTCTTTTGCGTTCTAAAAGTGCAAATAAGACGCACAAAGGCGCAAACCTCTGAGCCTGATGAGCCTTAAGCCTGAGGCGCGTCTGAGGCGTGCCTGAGGCGCGCCTTTAACAACATAGTTACCACCTGATACATCGTTTCCCAGCCACACGTTGCTCCTTCCCAGTCTAAAAAAACCCCCTCTCTGCTCCTCGCTGGCCTTCTACGACCACGACCACCCCATCTCGTCGTCCTTCATCATCCTACAGACCATTCCGCCTCTAGCCAACTTCTCATCCATCTGTTAGAGCTTCCTCACTGTCTCTTGATCCACCTCGTTCAGTCCCGATCACCCAACACCAATTCAATCCAATTCCCCGCTTCCTCCCACAACCCAAAAGCCCCATGCACCCTGCCCTGCCCCCTGAGGCCCACCTCCAGCCACCACCCTGCCAACATCCCTTAGCCCAGCCCCTCATTATCGCGCGCAAGATTTGAGGCCCACCTGAGACACCAATGTTCTCGATCGGTAACACCCACTCTCAGTTGGAGCGTAATATTTTAATGTGATGGTATGGTATGCAACTTTTATATTAATATTTTGATGTGATGGTATCATTGGTAATTTGCTATGGTATGGAATAATATTATATTTTTATTTGATGATATGTAGATTGTTACTTAGATCTCCTTCGTTGTCACGTTTTGCCACCAACAACACGTGTAAGTGGTATTTTGGTGTCATGATTTTTTATCATTGTATGCACGTATTGTATTTTGTTGGATGAAATTATTATATGTTATG
The DNA here is from genome assembly GCA_039583875.1 of Platanthera guangdongensis. NCBI lineage: Eukaryota > Viridiplantae > Streptophyta > Magnoliopsida > Asparagales > Orchidaceae > Platanthera > Platanthera guangdongensis. The sequence continues at coordinate 151,471,300 of CM077154.1, forward strand.
TTTCCGTGAGATCGTTTGACTTGCAGGGATTAGTCAGGACGCGCTTAAAATATTAGCGCCTCAATTGCTTGTGAATTAATGCTCAATTTTTCATTTCAATTTCATGTGAACAAATATTCTCCTGACTAGGCTTCATTTTAATTAATTATGTGTCGTTAATTTGCAATCGGGCTAATTCACTTGTGGTTGCATCTATATTGGGCTTTCGATAGTCACATTGCATCCCACTTAGGGTCGCATCATAATACATCCAGAATCACCACCTACCCTGCATCAAATTGGTATTTTATTCATGGGATTGTGTGCATCCTATCACGTGATTGTAGGATTGTTCTCAAGTCCATTGTATTTGCCTTATGCATGCTTACATTGCAATTAGGGTTATGACATCGCGTCTTCAGACACTTCTAGTGTCGACCTCAGAGTGTGAGGTAGCCTGAGTACAAAATCCATACTAATATCTACCGAGGGCTGGTGTAGAACAGACATAAAAGTGTACAAGTTGGTGTTTTGTTTGCTCCTCATGGTTGTTTAATAGGTACAACAATGTCGGATGATGCGAGCCACATCCTTCTTCAAGCTCGACCAATTGAAGTGGTCATCAACAATAACTATCAACTTATCCCTGCCGAAATGTCTGGTGATGCCACCTGCATGCATCTCCCAAATCAAATAATCACGGTATGAAGCCTTATAGATGCATAAACGAGAGCCTCAGTATAAATAACCCTCAACATTTGAAACTTACAAGTAGGCTCAAGGGAAATCTCTCGACAACGCGACGTATATCTCCCCAAAATCACTCTCTCAAACTCATCCATTCGATCACTCAATGTCTGTATCAACGTGACTTAACAACTCAGAGCATTCACAAGTTTTTTTTCTCAACACTCGGGCAGTGTTTAATAACATAATGAAAGTTCTGCAAGTACTTGACGTGTCGACGGCCAAATTTCCTTTGCAAATCTAAGTAACGCGGTGTCTGGCGATTAGAGTAGAGTACAAACTCTTGGGGTACGATATAGTGCCTCCAGTAGCATAGAGATTGTACAGTAGCATAGAACTATCGATCGTATTTCGAGTAATCTGCTTGGCTTCGTTCAATTTCTCACTAAAATAAGAAATCAGATGTCTATCCTGACTCAACACACCACATATAACCACACCAGATGTGTTGAATGTGATTTCAAATATCTTACTGAAGTCGGGGAATCTCAAAACAGGGGGGTCATCAATTTCTCCATAATCTCTTCAAACGCTCGAGTGACCGTTGCAATCCGTTGAAAGTCGCCCATGTGCGGAGGCAACTCGTGAAAGGGGTCATAATCGTGATAAACTCCCCGAAGAACCTCCTATAAAAGGAAGGTAGCAAGTCCATGAAAACTGTGAGCATCAACATAGTCATAGTTATGGGTCACTCAATGATAGACTTGACCTTTCAAGGTCAACAGATACTCCAATGATAGAGGCGATAAATCCTAATAAGTGAACCAACACAAACAGGAATAAACACTTCTTCAAATTTACAAATAGCTTCTCTCTGTGAAGGATATTATATAAGAGTCTCAGGTGCATATGGTGGTCAGAGTAAGTCTGATTATAGATCAGTATGTCATCAAAATATATGGCTAAAAGCTTGTTCATGTAGGGTCACAACAACTCTCATAAATGTACTATGGGCATTTAATAACACAAATGAAATGACAAACCATTCATACAGACCATTCTTGGTCTTGAAGGCAGTCTTCCACTCATCCCCATCTAGAACTCGGATATGGAGGTACCAAATACAAAGGTCAGTCTTTGAAAAGACTTGGGCGCCAGACATCGTGTCTAACAAGTCGTCAAGTCGGGGGATAGGGAAGCGGTACTTTACTATAATCTTGTTGATATTCTGACTATCTATATAAATGCGTCAGCTACCATCCTTTTTGGGAGTAAGAAGGGTGGGAGTTGGGACCGCGCATGGATTAAAACTATCGCGAATGAAGTGCTTTCGGAGAAACTCGTCGACCTGCTAATTGAGCTTAGCATGCTTATCGAGGTTCATACAATAGTTGGAAAAGTTCGGTAGAGAAGCTCCCAAAACTAGGTCGATGGCGCGGTGAATGTTACGCAGGAGTGGTAGCTCGTCGGGGAGCTCATCGAGTATAATATAAGCAAACTCAACCAGAATGTGGAGAATGTTCGGGTGAGGCTTACAAACTGGTTGGGCACTCATAAGCCATGGTGTCCAACACTAAATAGACAATACCTACATTAATTAGAGATGCACAAAAGGCCCGGCAGGCCCAAGCTTTCAGGTGCCTAGACCCAAGTCTCCCTTCCTATGGGGGGTCTGGGAGGGCCTGACCAGGCTTTTGTCAGGCCCAAATCAGGTCCGGGCTGAGGTCCGATTAAAAAACAAATCAATTAACTTTATTTTAAAATTAAATAATAAATCCTAATACAAAAATAAATTTATATCCTGTAAATCCCGCTTGGGCGGGATTTACCCCAGGAGGAATTTACCTTTTGTAAATCCAGCTGTGAACGGGATTTAGTCTTGTAAATCTTATGCATGCGGGCTGGAGCCTGGCCTGGGCCCTAGGCCCAAGCCTGGCCCGGGACTGGGATTGGGTCATGCCTACCCAAGCCTGGACCTAATGAGGCTTTTGCCACGTCGAGCTGTTCAAGCCTTGTCCTTTTGCTCGCCTCTACTCTCATTAGCGTTCTCCCTTAGAAACTCGCTCCTTCTCAAGATGTGCAGGGGTCTCTAAGAGCTCGTACTAACTGAGTGCTCAAACTGACCCTTGGCTTTCTCCTTGGGTTGGGTAGAAGATGGCGTGATCTTTAGACCCTTATCACAAAAGACACATGTTCGATCGACTGAAACATGTAGCGTCGCGATCATACAATCAGGGTCTCTCACGAACATGTGGGCGATGTCGATAGGTACGACATTGCACTACACTCGATTCTCAAATGTAGCAAAATTAGTCTTAACAAGGCATCGTTGGGTAACTTGGATCGCATTCTTGTTGACCCAGATGAGACGGTGGTGGTGGGGGTACGGCCCAGCTTTCACCTACATGCTCAGGACCCTTCTGGGCCACAATATTCACGCAACTCTCACTATCTATAATTTGTTTGCAAGGACCTCCTGTACTAGGAAAATATGTATAAAAGATAGTGGTGTGTCTCCAGTCCTCATTCGCACGTGGGGTGTATGCAGAAGCGTCTAACTACTCTTATCCCAAGTGATCTTTCAACGTCACTCTCCCAACCATCCTCTACGGTTGCTACAATCTACTCCTCTGTCGTATCCTCAACCTCAGTGTTGGGATCGCCTTGCTCAATGAGTAGATTTCGGGTGGGACACAGCATAGCCACGTGGTCTCTACCAGAAAATCTAAAACGTTGGATGCAAACATATGTAAGGTGGTAAATGTGGCTGAGGGTGGCCTACTAAAGTAGAACCGTTAAGGCGGGTGGGCGCCTGTCTCATCCTAGTAGAGCGGAGGTATTGATCATACTCAAAAGCCAACTGGAAAATTTTCTCGACCATCTCAAGGTGGTGGAGAATCAGCTTTCTACGAATGTCAGTCCCTAGCCAAGTTCGGAAGCGAGATGTCAGCGTGATGGACTCCTCTAAAATGTCACTATGAATGACCAACTCATCGAAACAGGACATGGTAGTTTATCACGCTAAAATGTCAACATATTTTTATCCTTGAATCTCTGTTGTATGTCCTTCATCTGGTGTTGGGATAGTATCCATCATAGTCTAAACACATCTTAAGGCTCGTTGATAACATCTTCGCCTAACCATGTAACTTCATTTTTTTGAAGCAAACTCACTACTCGTTGCTTATCGCATACCACTCAAAGTAGTGGTCCATGTCTAAGAGTGGCTTACTAAAGGACTTCGGGTCCAGATGACCATTGAAGGAGGGAGCATCGATATGGATGTGTCGGATGATGTCATCCTTTTGAAGAGGGCCACCCGTGCAAAGCTCCTGATAATCCTCGTGATCGTAGTCATGTCGAGTGTGCGAGGGACCGCACTTTCTAAGGCCAGGAACATAATAGTCCTCACCATCATAGTGGCAGCGACCGGGTGGGAGTCCACGATCTCTCTGACCGTGTAGATGTGTCGCTCATGGGTGTGATCAGGGTTCTGCCTCAAAGGTGGTGTGGGACCCTGATGGGAGCTTCACAATGGTGTCGATCAATGTGGGAGGAACACCTCTAGGACGAAGGTCGGGGCGAGGAGGTATGTCGGGGTCCCCTCAGGAGGGTCACCCTGCTGTGTCGACATTTCTATCTAGTTATCCAAATTTTCAATTCGTGTTTTCATTAGCGACGTTATAACATAAATCCTCAAATTGGGTGGTGCCAATGGCATCAAAGAGATATAGGACCAATCATTGGAATTCAACGGGGGGGGGGGGGCTCGAATATGAGCTAGCTGCCGATCGTCAGCTACGCATAAATTAGACACAGGGGATTTAATAACCTACCACCACAAGGCATAAAAGTGGCTCAAACCTAGGGCAATGATGTCAACTGATGTAGGGTAGGTTATGTGAGCGTCAGATTAAGCGCAATTTTCATGTAACATGTGAGAGAATAACTCAATTCGCTTATAACTAAATGCAACACATATACAATGACCTGCGACAAATTCACGCCGTAGAAATAAGAATAAATCACAAGCAAATATTTTAAAGCAAGGAAAAATATTTTCTTTTAAACAAGCAGACTTTGACTTTCCACCACATAGAGGGCCAAAACGAGAACGTGCAACGAATGATTTCTGCAAATCGCAAGATATCCCAAAACAAAATTTCACAATAGATCCAAACAAGCAAAAGCCGACAATACCATACTTTAATCATGAAAATAGAACTCCATAAAATGAATAATACACTCACAGAGTAAAAGGAGGTCTGGGGTGGAGATCTGGTGATTCTAGGTGATTTGGTGGTTCTCCGGAAGGGAGGAAGGGTGAATTGGGCCTAGATTCAAGGGGTTGATGTAGGGGTAGGGTGTGGACTGCCTGGAGGGGGGTTAGAAATGTGAGAAGGTTGAAATAAGGATTCCTAGAAGGGGATTGGGATTCTGAAGCAGGGCGGAGCATGGTAGGTAAAGAGGAGGCAGAGATTTTGATATGAGACTGGATGCATATTCGTTGGAAGGAGTTGAGGGAACGAGGAAGGTCGTAGTTAAGGGTTACAGGAAGGATCTTGAGGCCTTTAATGGAACAGGAAATCCAGCAAGCAACGAAAGGGATGTTCGTGGGTGCAGTAGACTGCAATTACAGGAGGTTTCGATTGGGGTTTCAGAGTAGGGAGGTGTTGCGGTTTAGAGAGGGAATAAAAGGGATTACCTAGGTGTCGTCACCTAGAGCCTCATGGAGTTGTCACTGCAAGTTGATCGCCGGAATCCGAGAAGAAGAGCTCTCCAAAATTCAGTAACAGTAAAGAAAAAAAGGTAGTCCCCCCCAATACACGCACGCACGCATGCGCGCACACACACACACACACACACACACACACATATATATATATATATAACAAAACACTATACGACACTACCCCATCAATGGTTATGACTGGTCGTGGATGTAGGGGCACGGGTAATTTATATAAAATAAAGGCCAAACAGAACAACATAATATATGAAATTACAGGTAAAAAAATTTGAATGCATCTGTGGAGTCAGATCGTCGATCCGGTCAAGTCCTCTTGCACGAATGCATGAACATGGACCCCGCCTTATGGCGGGCCATCTCTGGTGGATGATACCAATCACTTAGTCAGTGTGTGCTTCAAATATTTACGCCTCAATTGCTTGAGAATGTGCTCGCTTTTTCAATTCAATTTCAAGTGAACAAATGTGCGCCTGACTAAGTTTCATTTTAATTAATTACTTGTTAATTTGTTGTGTGACCTTGAGGTCACAGGTTTGAGTCCTGAAAGGAGCCTCTTTCAAAAATGCAAGGAAATATTTGTCTACATTTCACCATTGTGGTGGAACCCTTCCTCGGACCCTAGCTGGGTGGGGATGCTTTGTGCATCAGGCTACCTGTTTGACGTGTTGTTAATTTGCAATCAGACAAATTCACTTGCATTTGCATGTACATTGGGTTTTTGGTAATCACATTGCATCCCATTTATGGTTTGCATCATAATACACTGCATTCACCACCTACCCCACATCAAATTGGTATTTAATTCATTGGATTGTGTGCATGCTATCATGTCATTCTAGGATTGTTCGTAGATCCATTGCATTTGTCTCGTACTTACTTACGTTGCATTTAGGATTAGGGCATCACACCTTCGGTCACCTATAGAGTCGTCCTTCTTCATAAAACATATATTTTGTTTTTAGGTAAACTTTTAGGTTTATACGTCCTATCATTTGATTCATTTCACAATTAAGTTCAAAATCAAATCGAAGGGGCCTTTTGAGCGCTTGCGCAGCTTGCTGGGCTTGGTCACCACTTCCCACTTCAAGGGAGAGTGTTGAAATTTGTGAAGTGGAAGTGGTTGATGGGACAGGCCGGGCGGCCTGGGCGGACATCATTAGAGGACTGGGTGGACTGTTGTGTGCGGCCTGGTGGAAAGTCTAGTGGAAGCCGGTTGTTCTTCTGAGCAGGTTGTATGGGTGAAGTCCGCGGACTATGCGGCCTGTTATCTGCGGATAGGACGTTGGCTGTGGTTTAGCCAAGGAGCGGCCTGAGCGGATAGTGGCTTGCGGACTGGTGCATTGCTCAGTGGTCGTGGTGCAAGCTTGTGCTCATTGGCGGTTTGGCTCACGTCCACGTGAAGCTTGCGGACTAGGCTTAGAGCTTGGCTAATGCCTTGTCGAGCTCTGGTGGTACAGCAGATGCTTTGCTGTGGAGGTCGTTGGCGGACTGGTGTGTGGAGTCCGCGAGATGGCTGCTGCGTTGGGCAGGTGTGCGAGTAGCTTGCGGACTGCTGGCGGTCTGTGCGCTAGGGTGTTTGGCGGACGGGAGTTTATGTCCGCCATGCTCGCATTGGCCTTTGATGGTTTTGGACTTGGTCACACTCTGTGCCAAGACCACGGTGTCCGCAGTATCCGCCAAGTCCGCTGTTGACCGGGCAGACTGTTGCTATATGCCTTTGGTCGTGGACTTGTGGCGGATTGAGGCTTAAGTCTTGCGGACTGCCTTGGGTTTATGCGGACAGCTATTGAAGGGGGTTGCTGTCCTGCAGTGGTCGGAGGCTTTGCGGGCTGATGCCTTGTCGCCAATGTGCCCTATCCTTAATCATAATCTGGCTAATACCCAAGTACATCATGTATTTTATAATAACTTCATTCCCAGCCTTTATTGGTCTACCCCTCCGCCATTTAACATGCCTAGTGACTAAATTCTCACAACGCCCAACAAGTGCCTCTAATGGTCTCCTCTGTATGTGTCCAAACCACCTTAGTCAAGCTTCTTGCATCCTCACGCCAATCCGAACAATACAACAACAACACTAAAGCCTTTATCCCACTATAGTGAGGTCGGCTATATGGATGTCGCCATTGTGTCTTAATTTTAATCATAATCTCACTAATGCCTAAGTTCAAAATCAAATTGATTATAAAAAAAGTATCACAATATGATGCAAGTCAAATTAGAAAAAAAAAGTTACTTGGAACCAACGGATTCAAGTGCATTTTACTGCCTTATGGGAAATAAATTACTTGAAAGAATATAATTGATTTTTCTCACCCAAAATTTAATGTCACTTCTATAGAACTAGTTATTTTTCTATATTTCCTACATATAAATTTTTCTTTTATAATTTTGACAAATTTGAGCGCATAAAATTGTAGGCTTTGTCTGGGGCAGCGGCTGCGGATCAGAAAGTTGCTTTCTGATCCACCACCGCTAACATTTGGGGTTTGACAGAGGGCCGAACCAAAAATCTCTTTTCATAAAAGCACGGACTTCCTAATTTTTAGAGCGCTACAAGTCCTTCGAGTTTGGCTCTTTCAAAAGCGCTCTTCAGATTTTTTTTCCCTTTCGCGTTTCGTCTTTCCCGAGACCGATTTTTACCTTTCGTTCCCGATCGCGACATTTCCAAGCTCGCCGCCTCCACTACGCCATTGATGGAAGTCTGCGCACTTCTCCTTCCAATCCGGGCGACTCTTGTCATCCAGATCTCCGGCGATAGCTCTAGCCGACTATCCCTCGTTCCTCTTCCGGATCTCCGGGGAGAGTGAGGAAGTACTCCATTTTCTCGATGACGCCGAAATCAGTCATCCAGATCTCCGGCGAGAGTGAGGTATGCAGATTTATGTCCCTTTTTTGGCTTTTCGTTTTATCTGACTGTGTTTTTTTGTGAGAATCCCTGCCCTAATCATGCACAGTTCTTCGACGCCGATTTCCGTCAATTTGTACAAGTGATAGGTTATGAAGGCCTTCTGTTCCTGGTGTTGTTGCCGCCTGAAGCATACTGAAAGCATGATGCTTTCATTGATGTATACTAATGCTTATCAGAAGTTGTGATTTCAAGTGAAATGAATGCATCTTTAATTTTCATTTCTTCATGAATATGTTGTAAAATAACTTCAAGTTGCATGGGGTTTATGTCACATTTTAAATCCATCAGTTTTTTGGGTATACAACTGTGATAATTAAATACTGTAATGTTATGTCATATTAGATGATAGTTTTGACAGTTTAAATAGAAAAGCTGTATTCTAAGAGCACTTCTCCATCCAAACAGTCGGCAACTTTTTCAAGGTTCTTAAAAAGCTCTATATAAAAAACTATATTCGAACATCAGCTTTTCCATCCGCCAGAGCTGTCCCAAACAGAGCCGCAATAGCCTTTCCAAACCATCACCTAATTGTGATGGTGATTCTTTCTATACTTTGCAATCAATCAGTATCTTCAAGCTTTCACTTTTCTAAAATGCAAAATGCAAAAAAAATGAAAGAGCTTAGGTTGCTGCATCATAATAATCCATCCTATGCAACCACATTCACTAGCTTCCAAGTGGTTATGACTTATGAAGGTCAAAACGAAGCCCATCAGTATAAAACTAATGCATAAAACTAAGATACACAGTTCTGTAAGCTTATGAGCATGGTAAATGTTGTGAATTTATGTTGCACATAGAACTTCATCAGTAAAAATGTAAACCTTCGCGCAGTCACCGAGCCATTTCATTATACTTCGTGCAGCTTGGAACATCTCTCCCAAAGCATTCAATGTAACCTTACCATGAAATGGTCAATTGAGTCAAATGTTATCTAAAAGAAAAAATTCATTAAGAGCCTATTTACCGGGCCGGCTCGCACCAACGAGGGAACACCGCAATATCACATGCGTCTGGTTGTAGACGGAGCGCGGAATGCTGAAATTTACCTCCAGCATTCAGCGCTGAACGACAAAAATGTATGGGTGCTCCACCGTTCCGTCGATGACGCACCGGTTAGCAGCCGTCCGGCCAAACAGACCATAAATAACAAAGAATGAGTGTTAAGCATTTACTTTAGCTGCATAACATGATGCACGAAAGAGTAACCTGTCATCAGTGATTTGTCCCTTTTCTATCAGTCTCCTTTTTATCTGCTCTCTAGCACCAACATATGTAACACCATAAACTGATGTCATGACAGTCTGTTTCACTAACTTCCTGTCCACCTGAAAGCTAACAAGATTCAACAATAAATGATGAGACGTGTTAGAATATCAATGAAGTTAATCCTTCAAAGCTAAAACATTAACTAGAAAATTTATAATCATGGACAACTGAAAAGAGACAAACCTGATCGACTAAGATTTTGGCCAATAAAGCCGTAGGATCGCTGGTCAGGTCTTTCTGAGAATCTTGTTTGACTATTTCATGAACCCTTCCAATTGAACAATGTACGGATTAATTACTACTGACACAGCCTTAAGAGAAACAAAATGGTAAACATGAACTTTTCCCATCTTTCTTAACTTCGGAGATGAAAATACTTAATAGTAAAGATGAGTTTGAAAACATAAAAGACCTTGAAATAAGGTCTTATTTCAGCTAGATTACCATCTTCATCTTGAAAATTGAAACAATTAGTATTTCGAGCTTAAATTGATGATAAAATAAACAATATTTGTAAATTATCTCAAGATCACATTGCATAATGTCACCATGGAAACTTAAACATGCTTCCTCTGCATGTGAATTTCTGGAGTTCATAGTAACTAAAAATTCAAAATGAAGACGTGGGAGTGTTGGAATATAGTAATTGAAGTATATTTAAGAACTGAGGCTTACATGGCACAAGTGACGCACCCTATGCATCACATGACATGGCGCACACCAAGCACAAAAGGTGTGCGTCATCTCACAAAAGGTTGCTCCATCAACATAAGAGAATTATTAGGAGAAAAACAACACATAAGCTAAAAATATTGTGAAACATTTAAACAATATGATACATGTAAAATTTAAAAATAAAAAACTTCAGTAAAACTCCTTACTATGCAGAGTAACACTACCTTTTAGCTATTCCTGAATATACATCTGCCGGCATCTTTTGAGCAACCAAGTTTACTGCAGCAGCTTCCAACTAATAAATTGGAAGCAATCAAATCAAAGAAAGAAAAACAAATTTGTTCAAGATTGGTGACCAAAAATAAATGAAATTTAAGATACTTTTTTAATTAATTTTTTTAAATTTAACCCCTTTCATCTCATTTGGAAGCAAAAGACAATTTAACTGGCCAAATACAAAATGTTGTGTGCCAAATTTCACTTTAGGAGTCAAATAAACTACTTCAGCATATATAAGATGCCCTGAACACTTATGAGGAGATAATAAAAACTAAAAATCAATCATTTTATCGGATTTACACATTAATTTGGATAATATTATTCAAAAATACAATATTTGAAGACTAAGAATAATGTCATCAAATAATTTGTAGATGCTTTAGTTGTTTGAGATCAACACTTTCAAACCCAAGAATAAGCAGATCAAGGATAACAAGAAAATGAAGCAGTGAAGGCACAAAGCGGAGTAACTCTACCAAGGGCACAATGCAGCACTCACAAAGACAAGGCTCACTGATACAGCACGAGTCTACAGGTGGCGGGGGACCGATGCCCAACCCTAGATGCAATGCAAGCGATCACACAATTAATGCAATGCAAGCGATCACATAATTAATGAAATGTATCTACAATGACCCTAAAATGACATGCAAGCATACAAGCAATTCATTCAAATATAAGATTTATGTGCATGCAAATGATTTGGTCCAATAGCAATTGGGCCACAAGCAATTAATTAAAATAATAATTCAAAACAGTCGTATGGTTGTTCACAAACATTAATTACAGAGAGCGGGTTCTATTAAATAAACAATTGAAACACAATTATTTTTTAGCACGCACCGAATAGATTCCGCAAATCAAACAACGGCTAGTAAATTAAATGCACATGAAAGTTTAATCCCCACAACAATAGTCCGATCATTCAATATAAAGAGAAATAAGTAACATTCATACCAAGATTTGCTCATGCATGACGACGTGATTTAAGGAAAGGGATCTGCTGCAACAACCTCGAATCGACGGGTGGCTCCAAAAGTGGGTTGCAGTGTCTGGACAAGGATGGATTGGGGATTACGGCAGCGGGGGGGGGGGGGGGGGGGGGGGGGGGGGGGGGGGGCTGGAACAGAGTCGGCGGGAGGTGCGGGAGGCTATGAGAGGAATCGATGGGGTTGGGGAAGAGGAAGTAGCGGTAGGGCTGCTGGAGGCTCGACGGGTCAGGGAGAAGAGGAAAGAGATGGCGGTAGGGCTGCTGGAGGCTCGACGGGCCAGGGAGAAATGAAAAGAGGTGGTGGTAGGGCTGATGGAGGCTCGACGGGACTGGGAGAAGAGGAAGTAGGCGGCGGTAGGGCTGTTCGAGGCACAACGAGGTCCGGGGAAGAGGTAGGAAGCGGCGGTAGGGCTGTTTGAGGCTTGACAAGGTCAGGGAAAGAGGTAGGAAGCGATGATGGGAATGCTGGAGGGCTGTATGGAGCTAGGAAAGCTGATGGGGTGGAGGTAGCACTAGAGGAGGCCCGACGGGGTGGGAACTAGCAGCAGTAGTCTCGCACACGATAGAGCACGGCTCAGAGTCCACCGAGAGACTGACGGGTTACAAAACACGCAACCTCTGATCCCAAAAATAGCTGCAACTGGTACTATAAATAGATAGGGGAAAATAAAGAGTTAGGGCACCCAGATTGAATGGCTGATAATGTTTGGGCCGATCCGGAGCCAATTACAATACGAAATACATAAAACAATATATAAAAAAGACTCAGAACAACCATCCGGGCGCATTCACAGACTCGAATCGCCCAAATGGGTCGCCGATCATCGCCTCATGCGGTAATAAACATGTGTGTCGTCGATTGCCATCACTCACAAGGTGCTATCAAAGTAGCATGCATGAATTGGAATGCACTTATTTGATTCGGCGTGCTGATAACCAATTTTGACAAGGTATTTCTCAGCTTGCTGCTTTCACTATTACCATCCCCACCAACTTCATAAATGCATGGTATGGGAGAATCCCAATAACGCAGCTTGGAGCTTCACTTAAATCAATTCTAGTGACCCGGTGTCATGCCACTCAGTAATTTAACATCACTATTTTTCATGGTGTACTCATGACTTGATTACATAGAACTCATACTTTCATCAATCAAGCTAATTTTAATGTCATATGTTCCGTATTACTTCGCATTCCAACAATTGGAACATCTTGCAAGTTATTTAAAAGTTGCACATTAGCCCTTCATGGGAATGTGTATGAGTTAAGAGGTGAAATATCATAATCATGTTTACACAAGACACTAACATCCAGGTTACCGCCCTTATTCATGTGATGGGCACAGATATATTTAGTGAGCATGCAAGAATAATAATTGTAAGAGAGAAACGGGAGAGAGAAAATAGCCCAAAATTGTATATATATAATCAAAGTATAGGAATACATACACTTATATAGAGGTAGATAGAGAGATAGATATCTACATTTACAATGTGGGACTAAAATAGCTATACATGGGCCAATACACATGGGCCTCCCAAATGGACTAATTATATTTTATCTTTAACACTCCCCCGCAAGCTGGAGCGTACAAGTCATAAGCGCCAAGCTTGGATAAAAACTGATAGTACAAAGTCCGTGAGAGAGACTTGGTGAAAATATCAGCAATTTGACTGGAGGCCGAGACATGTTTCAATACTATCTTCTTTGACTGAATCTTTTCTCGAACGAAATGACAGTCAACTTCAATATGCTTTGTGCGCTCATGGAACACTGAATTCTTGGCAATATGTATGGCAGCTTGACTATCACAGAGCAGGGTAGCAGGAGAGGAGAGTGTGAGACCCATATCACTGAGGAGGCCCTCTTGCCAGGTGACCTCAGATACGACCGCTGCCATAGCGCGATATTCAGCCTCAGCAGACGAGCGAGCAATAACAGTGTTTCTTGCTGCGCTAGGTAATAAGATATCCACCGAGGTAGGTGCAAAAACCAGTTGTGGAATGTCTATCATCAAGAGACCCTGCATAGTCCACATCAGAGTAGGCAACAAGAGATAAAGAAGATGATGACTTATAAACAAATCCTTGTCTAGGAGCCTTCTTTAAATATCTGAGGATCCGCTCGACGGCTCGGAGATGAGAAGTCCGAGGAGTATGCATGAATCGTCTTACCACTCCAACAGCGAATGAGATGTCAGGTCGCGTAACTGTGAGGTAGATTAATTTCCCGACCAAGCGTCGATAGTACTCTGGATTGGTCAGAACGGGGTCATTCCCAGAGTTTTGATTCGACATCTGATGATTCATGTCCATCGGAGGATCTGTAGATTTGCATCCCGAGTAGCCCGCACTTTGTAGAATATCTATGCAGTACTTCAGCTGAGATAAGACTAGTCCATCAGGTCTCCTTGCAACCTCAAGTCCAAGAAAGTATCGCAGATTGCCCAGATCTTTTGTCTGAAAGACAGAGTTCAGATGTTGTTTGATTTTCTGTATCACGATGGTGTCGTTTCCCGTAATCAGAATGTCATCAACATAGACAAGAAGAACTGTCTCTGTTGCTTGATGACGAGTAAAGAGAGATAAATCTGCAGAACTCCGAGTGAATCCCATCTCGCGAACCACCTTACTGAACTTATCAAACCAAGCGCGAGGGGATTGTTTGAGACCATATATAGACTTCTGGAGAAGACATACACGAGACTCCCCCGTGGTCTCAAACTCAGGTGGCTGGTGCATATACAGTCTCCTGAAGATCGTCATTGAGAAAGACATTTTTGATATCCAATTGATGAAGGGGTCATTGGCAGTGCACAACAAGAGAGATCATAACACGTACAGTACTCAGTTTTGCCACAAGAGAGAACGTTTCGTCGTAATCGAGGTCATGTTGCTGAGTCAAGCCCCGAGCCACCATACGGGCTTTGAGACGATCAACTGTTCCATCAGGAGCATGTTTGATTATAAAGACTCATTTGCAGCTAACACAAAATTGACCCGGAGGGAGAGGAACAAGGTCCCAAGTCTGGGTAGCCCAGAGAGCTGTCATCTCGTCGTCCATGGTCGCACGCCAGCCCGGATGTCGTAGAGCATCCTACAAGGAGTTAGGAAGGGAAATATTGGAAAGAGAGAGGGCAAAAGTGCGAATAGGTGGAGAGAGGCGATGTAGGGATACATAGTTTCCCATGGGATGAGCCGTAGAGGGATACATAGTTTCCCATGGGATGAGCCGTAGAGGGTGGTGCTTGATCGTCAAGGCGCAGAAGAGCATCCGTAGTAGGGGGCTGCTGGCGGGCTGCAATCCTGCACGAGCGACGAGTGTAGACACGGGTAGGTGGAGGAGGAGGGAGAGGTGGTGAAGTTGGTAGTGGAGGAGCGGACGAAGTGGGAGGCAGAGATGTGACGGGAACAGTCGGACGAGGAATTGTGGGCTGAGGTGGCAGAGTGGAGGTGTGAGAGAAGAAGCTTTCATCTTCAGAAAAGGAAACATCCGCGAAGACGAGCACCTTGTTGATTGTGGGAGAGTAGCAAACATACCCCTTTTGGGTACGAGAGTAGCCTACAAATACACATTTGGTGGCGCGGGCGACAAGTTTGTCACTTGGTGGTCCGAGAGAGTGAACATAACAGGCACATCCAAATGTGCGAGGCGTGAGAGAAACCGGGGACTTGGAAGGAAACAAGAGACTGAAGGGAGAAGCAAAGTTAAGAACGGAGGAGGGCATACGATTAATGAGATGACAAGCGGTAGAGACAGCAAAGTTCCAATATTCAACGGGAACCTGCATTTGAAGCATGAGTGACCGAGTGACATCAAGGAGATGATGATTCTTTCAATCGGTCACACCATTCTGCTGGGGTGTGTACACACACGAAGTTTGATGAATTATACCAAAGTCGGTGCATAAGTTGGAGAACTGTGACTAGTGTATTCACGAGCGTTGTGAGTGCGAAGCATTTATACGATAGTAGAAGATTGCGTACGTATTTCAATAACAAAAACACGAAAAACAGAAGTTAGCTCATTACGATCATGAAGTAAATAAAGTCATGTGAGGCGTGAATAATCATCAATGAATGTTACAAAGTAGCGATAACCAAAAAGAATGGGTAGTTTATAAGGACCCCAGATATCGGAATGAACTAAAGAAAACGGAGTACTACTCCGATCACATACAGGAGGGAAAGAAGTATGATGTTGTTTGCCAAAGATACATGACTCATAAGAAAATTCCTGTGAAGAGACATCAGGAAGAGCATTCTTGAGAATCTGAAAAGAAGCATGGACAAGACGACGACGCCAGTTGACGGAGGGTACACCAGAGAGTGAAGTGGGAAGAGCGTCCAGGTGTAAAGCCTGTTTGACAGCCGTCCTCTACCAATGATAGTCTGTGTTCGACGATCCTGCATGTCAAAAGAAGAGGGAGAAAAGATCAGACAGCAATCAAGATCTTGAGCAAGCCTACTAACAGACAGTAGGTTGAAGGGAGCTCCCGGAACATGAAGGACCGAGGTTAAGTAGAGAGTAAGAGTAAGTTGCAGATCAGCAGCTCCAGACACAAGAGTAGTATCGTCATTGGCCACAGTGATAAACTTGGGATACTCAGTGTGCATGTACTGAGGAGGTTTCTGAGAGGTAATATGATGGGTGACCCCAGAGTCCAGGATCCACTGAGAGCTGTAGGAGAGACAGGAGATACCTTCAGTAGAGAATGAAGTAGCCGAGCCAGAGGAACGGTTGACCATGCCTTGAAGTTGCAATATCTGTAGGCGGAGGTCATTGTTATCCTTCTGAGCAGTAGAAGAGGGGTCGGTGGGAGAGGGGCCCGCAGGAGCAGGAGCAGCAGCAACAGCATGAGCAGAGAGATGAGGGGGCAAACCATGTTTGCGATAGCAGGTAGCTTCAAGGTGGCCATCACGACCGCAGTAAGTACACTTGAGAGTAGAACGACCACCACGTCCCGACCACGAGACGTGGAGCGGCCTCCACGAGTAGAAGATCCTCGGCCAGACGGAGCAGGAGTAGGGAGTAGGGGCTGCTGGAGCAAAGCCGGAGAAAAAGTGACTGGAGCCTCGGGAGGAGGTGTAACCTTAAGCACCATTGAGCAAACATCAGACGGAGAGGGTGTTGTAGGAGAAGAGAGAATCTGGGCCCGGATGCTGTGAAGATGACTAGGAACACGAGCCATCATCATAGCGATCCCAACAGCCTCCTTCTATGCCCGTTGAGTAGCATGGTCTGCAGAGGGAGGTTGGGGCTATATCCAGGCCTCTACCAGGGTTCTGGTCTTGGCAACAAAGTAAGTTAAGTCGCCAGTGGTGCCAGGGTCCAGTGACTGAAGAGCAGAGATGATGTTGAAGAGGTGTTGTAAGCTATCCCGGCCAGAGTAGAGGGAGTGCAACTCATCCCACATTTCCTTGGCTGTTTCGTAATACATTGTCATCCAGTAAGACTCTGTGTCCATAGAGTTGAGCAACCAAGATTGGACTCGGCCGTCATCGCGGAGCCAGTCATCAGAGGGATCAACAGGTTTGACCCGAGTAAGGTGATGGAGTAAACCCTTAGTTTGCAGAACACGTCGAACGGAATGAGCTCATTCGACATAGTTAGCCTTCCCGCTGAGAGAGATAGTGGTGATGTGAAGTTCATCACGGACCTCGGAAGGCAAGGTAGCAGCACAAGCGAGCAGAGAGGAGGTAGCTGTAGTTGAGTCACTGGATGCCATGGCGGATAGCGGCAGCGGACCGAAGCAGCGGACTGAAGCAGCCGGCAGCGGACTGAAGCAGCTGGCAGCGGACTGAAGCGGAGCCCGCAAGAAAGAGAGGCAGCAGTGAACTGAAGCAGACCGCAAGAAGGAAAGGGAGAGCAAGAACTCGGATTCTTGGAGCAGGTCGCGGCGACTAGGGCGGGTTGCGGCGAGCAGATCGCTGTGACAAAGCAGATCGCAAGCGACAAAGAAGAGGGTCGCAGTGACTAAGAGAAAGATCGTGGCGACAAGGAGAAGAGCTCGGCAATGCGCGAGTTGATAAAGGCTGTGGCGGACTGGAGCAGTCCATAAGAAGAGAAGGATTGCAACGGACTGGAGGAGGAACCCACAACGAACAGAAGCAAGAGCTAGCAGCGAACTGGAGCTCGTGAAGAAGAGAAGGGTCGTGGCGGACTAAGAAGAAGGTCCGCGAGTAGAGAGCTCGCAGCGGTTGGGGCAGTCCGCGGCGGGCTATAGCAGGAGGGCACGAGTGAGGAGAGAGCTCGGACCGGACCGGAGTAGAAGCATGCAGCGGACTGCAGCAAGAGCTGGCAGCGGACTGCAGCAAGAGCTGGCAGCGGACTGGGGAGGAGTAGCGGGCAGCGGACTGGGGAGAGGGAGCAAGAAGGAGCTCGCAGCAGCGGACTAAGAGAAGAGTCCGCGAGCATGGAGCTCGCAGCGGACTGAAGAAGAAGAGTTAGTAGGCAGGGAATAAGTGGACCCCACGGGACAGATAAAGGAGGCTATAAGAAGCCCGAGGAGGAGGGTGGAACCACGAAGAGAAGAGGAAGCAGACCCAGAAAGGACAGGCCGCAGGAGCCAGGCGGCTAAGGGAGCAGATAGAAAATGCAGGTCGCGGACAGAATCGCTGGTTGTGGGCGAGGGATAGGCGGCTAGAAGTCGGAGTCCGCAGACCGCTGGTGATCAGGGTAGGCGGATAGAAGGTTGGAGTCCGCAGGAGGGGACGAATTCCTCTGATACCATGTAAGAAGAGAGAAACAGGAGAGAGAAAATTGTCCGAAATTGTATATATATAATCAAAGTATAGGAATACATACACTTATATAGAGGTAGATAGAGAGATAGATATCTACATTTACAATGTGGGACTAAAGTAGCTATACATGGGCCAATATATATGGGCCTCCCAAATGGGCTAATTCTATTTTATCTTTAACAATAATAAATGTACTTTATATGTATGTTGATAATATAATCACATAATGCAAATCCTTCAGCCATCTTCCGTTTTCTATCCAATCACATATATAACTATTGAACATATATGATTTCAGCATAGGAACTAATACTCTCATCTCCTCAAACTGGTTTAGTCACTGCTCTGATACCATATTTCTATCACATTGTACTCTCAGAAATTGATATATGTTTTAATTCCATATCAAAACACATGATATTTAGTTCTGTGTTAGTGGTTTAAATCTCCATAAGATCTATATCAGCACTTTAATTTAAATCAATCGGCTCCAAATGTCTTTATATCTCAACATTACCAATTTGTTGTCTAACTTAAATAAAAAATTACCTATCAGTTCTATATCACAAAATAAGCACAGGTTATAAAATGAAATATCAGAATGAGTCGTGTGCGCGCGTAACATGACATGTTTGTTTTTTAAAAATCAGCATAACAGCATTACCATTTTGCACACTTGTACTCTTCAGCTGAACAGTTCTTGGCGAGATAAACGTCCAAAATGCAGTATGCACAGCAAGTTACGCATTCCAGTAGTTGATCATAAAATGCTTATGCTAGACTCATAGGCGTGTCAAGGTGTTGTTTATTCACGATTGTACCAGTTACAACAACACACAAGTTTTTATCCCACTATAGTGGGGCCGGCTATATGGAACTTTGTCGCCATTGTGCCCTATCTTTAGTCCTAATCTCACTAATGCCTAAGTACATCATGTCTTTCCTTATAGGCTCAATTTGGTTCGGCGGTGGCGGGTCGATCCGGTGGGTGGAAATGGAGTGTTCGAATCGGAAGGAGGAGGTGGCTGCTCCAAACAGAGCTTTTTGGAGCATTTCTCAAGGCGGGCGGGTGGAAACGGAGCAAACGCCGCCGAAAATTCATTTGTTTACCCTCCTTCCGGCGGCGTTTGCCCCAAACGGAGCAGCGAAATGCCCAAACAAATAGAGTCATAATCTCATTCCAAGTCTTTATTGGTAAACTCTTCCCCTGTTTAACATGTCTAGGGACTAAACTCTCACAACGCCTAACAGGTGTCTCTAATGGCCTCCTTTGTACGTGTACAAACCATCTTAGTCGAGTTTTTCGCATCTTCTCTGCAATTGGTGTCACTCTTGTCTTATCTCTGATACATCCATTCCAAATTTTATTCAATCTCGTATGTCCACACATCCACCTAAGCATTATCATCTCTACAACTCCCAGTTTATGTAAGCAATTCACTGTTCAACACTCAGAACCATAGAGCATCGCTGGTCTAATTGCAGTACGGTAAAACTCATTTTAAATTTTAATGGTACTTTACGATCACATAAGACAACGGTCAACCATCAGATTGCATTAGAAGTAAAAGAAAGCACAAATATTATTTGCTTAGTGCAAAATGTATGGTGAGAATTTTAAGCTAATGCAATTTTTAGGGTAAAAATATTAAGTAAATTATAAGCATCAGTTCTAATTTACGTAATAATTACAATCAAAACATTAGATTCTTACATTATCTCTTCCCAGGGCTGCATAATGCTGCAAGCCATTGCATGAACCATCCTACACCAAAAAGTTAAAGCAACATTACAATGGAAAGTTATCATAATGAAATTTCAGAGCATATCACATAAATGTATATTTGGTATTTAATAAAGAAATTCTCTAAGATGCATTTCAGAGGATCGTGACCTAAGAAATGTAGTATATCCAGTTATTCACAAATTACATTGGGTAAATAAATGCTTATGAATCAGACATATTTTAGTTCAAAGAAAAAAGGTGATGCATGATGACTATATGGGAGCAATGGCCTACCGCAATATGATAATGCCAATGGTATGCAACATATGTTGATATAAACAACTAACCTAACATTAATGCAATGTACCTATATGAATCAACATGCAATGATATCCGAGTATCCAACATGTAATTAAATTAGATAAGAAAGTTAGGACTTACACTATTAGCCACAATTGGTTACAAATAATTCAAACAAAATTCACAAATGATAGTTGCATGCTTATTGAAAGTGCATGTAACACAAAGTGAAGAAATTATGTGAATTCTATCATATAAATGACAAAAAAAACTAGTAATCACTAAAATACATGTAACTTCATACAATATAAAGAAATATGAAACTAAAAAATGTAACTCACCCAACAATTGACCCTGAGGCTAAACCGTAGTAGTTGGGCTTAGGTAATAGTAGGAGTAAGTGGTAGTGTGCTGTTGCGAAGAGGTAGACATGAATCTTTAGGGATTTGAGGCGGTTGTACGCTAAGGTATATGAAGGTGATGGGTGGAGGCTGGCGGGGTTTCTGGAGGGAGGACGTATGATGGAGAAGTGGTTAGCTTAGAGAAGAGATAGAGATTAGGATAATGTGGTTGTAGGAGTGGGTGTTGGCAAGGGAAAGGATGGTTGGAGGTTTGTGATTGCTTTGAAGTCGGTGGATGGAGCCGGCAGATGGGTCTAGTGATTCAAGTGGACAGGTGGAAGGAGCGGGGCAGTTGAACTGGAGGCAGGTTTGATGCGGTCCTTGGATATATGTAGTGGGACTAGTGTGAGAAGGATGGAGGAGGAAGACAGGTGGATCCCTGGAGTCTGAAACCTAGAACAGAAGAGGATGACAACTTTGGCTTCAACACCAGATATGAGTCTCTACTCACCGATAAGCCTAGTACTCCACATACACATCAATTTAAACAACCTAAAATAAGATCGAGTGGATGAAGGGTCCAAATTTCTTCATCATTATGCTGACCAAAATACTAAATACAATTCAAAAAATATTAAAAAATAGAGAACAATCATAAAAATGCATTGAACGCAATTATGAGTTTTGATCGTCCTGATGATGACCCTGTAGATATCTGCGACCAAAATCGACTCTGAGGAGCCGCTAATGGGGGCGCCCCGATCGATGTTCATGAACCCCAATAGAAGGGCATCCCAATACATGAGGCTCAAACCAAACCTCGATTTGGGAAGAGCCCTTACCCATGAATGGAAAGAGAGGATGTTTTGTTTCATATCGGGATCAATCTAATCACTGCACCAAGCGTTCCATCTTAGTCCAAAAATTTTAGGAAACCTTTTACATAGACAAAAAATTATGGAAACTAGTAATAAAGCTTTCCAGATTTACATCCTAAAGCATCTTACATATTCACACCGTTCCATTACCTGATGTATGGGAAGATAAGAGACAACACTATGCTGTGATGGGCTAGCCAAGGCATCAGATAGATTTATGCATGCAGCCAAACACTGAAAAGGATCTTCAGCATTTTTCCACCAATGCATTCCGCCAACAGGATTCTTCGCAGAATCAAATATATCATTTATATGGTCCTCCACAAAAGACAGTCGAGCATCATATGAGAGCTTGTCAACCCCTCCACCATAAATGTTTGCCAGATGGATTTTTAACCAGTATAACCCTGCCTTGCCAAGTTGCCTACCTTCAGCGAACTCGAGAATTCCTCGGCATAGATCTGAACTTAAATGATTTAAGTGTGAATGCATGGGGTATGCACGACCACGGAAATCAAGATTATGAGGGTAATAAAATCCTTCCTCATCCCTCATTTTGCGAGCAACCTGTTCCGATTTTTTTAATTAACATCACTAAAGAAAATATCAATATCAAAAATAGAATATATACTACTAAAATAGAAAAATAAAACAAGGTTTAACCAAACCCATGTTGTCAACTAACAGAAAGTTTAAGTTCCGTGTCACATCGCTGAGCATGCATCTCACAGTTAGCCTTTTTTGCTTTTCTAGCACTCCACTGCCACTTTTTAATCTCAATGGAATCCTCCAAGCCAGGTTTTTCTTGTATGGGAATCTAGTAAACAATGGGAACAGATGACATGAAAGAAAAATATTAAATCAAAATACTTGCTAAACTGAAACTATCCTACTTAATAAATTGAACGAAAGTTTAAAACTTAGCTGGTGAATGTACTATTATCAACTTTTATCGGCTAAAGCATCACGGTACAGCCGAGTAATTATAACAGGACATGCTTGAATTATCTTTTGGCCTAATACTAATCTGAACCGTCAAAATTTAATCATAAATATTACAATTGAAAGGAGCTTTTCTTCACGTTATAAAACACAAAAGGGCTTATCGGAGATACTTAGTCGATATTCAGCCAACTTCTAGAAAGGAAAAATACTAGTTGTCCTTTAAACCTCACTAATCTGTTAAGGACCTACTAGGAGGTTGCCGAAGGAGTGGCCGTAGGTGGAGATGACGGTGGCGGAGATAGAGAGAGAGCTTCAAATATCTCTTTTGGGTTTGAGAAAATAGATTATTTTATTGTTTACCCATACAAGACCCATAGTGTCCTTTAAATAGGACTTGCAACAAACCTTTAATGGAAATAAAAGACAAACTTGGACATGCGATTAAATTGGACATCACATAAAGACACCACATAAATAACAACGTCATATAAGGACCAACTCTTGTGACATAATAAATGTATATTCAAAAATAGATAATAATAACTAATGTCGTAATAAAACTCATAACATTTCTCCCGGCCTTCAAATTAAGCTTATACTCAAGCTCAAACTTTGGGTGGATGGTTGAGTCTTCTATCACCTTTATCTACCACTAGAACAATGTCTGATAGCGCGTAACGGTGGTAGGGATGTTAACGAGTAGCGACAGCACCGCCAGAAAAATGGGTGGCGAAAGGACTATCTTTGGAGGGGATGGTGGAGCGGTGTTCCGCAGCAAAGACAAGACAGTTGAAGTAGCGACAATCGGCAGAAGGAACGGATTTGGCGGCGAGGTGGCCGGAGGCACCGGTGGAGCAGGGGCCGATGGAGGAAGCGATGATTACGTGATGCACTCGGGGGAAACGCCATCGACGGTCAGGAATAGAGAAGCATCAATAATTTAATCTCTTTTTTATCTTGCCTTTTGTCTTATTTCCTGGGGGTGTTTTGGGCTTTTTCAGTGTTAGGGTTAAGTTTTATGTAAGAATTTTTGTTGGATGAGGGCACTTTTGGCTTGGAAAAGAAATCAGAACTAGTTGCCCAGTTTTCGGGTTTGGCTGTAGAGGCAGATTTCCTGGAGCCTTTTAGTATAGCTTCTTTCTCATCCCTCTTGTTTTCCCTCTCTAATCTCAATTGCAGGGAGGAGCCACCAGTGGGGCATCATTTTTGGTATCAGAGTAGGCATGGCGGACTATGTCTGTGGCGGTCGTGGGAGACGAGGTCTGGGTCGGGGCCGATTTGACGGTCACGAGGAAGAGGAACCTCAACGCCAGCGAGATCTGCGGGATATCGAACTTGAAATACATAAGACCTGGAACGCCGACTGGCGCATGCCGAGTTGAACACACTGTCGGAGGAAGGGCTGGAAACAGACCAATCATTAGAGGAGGAGGAGGACGTCAACCCATTTGCGGCTTACTCTCGAGTCAGAGGGCGACGAGCGCACATAGGAGATGGAACGCAGCTTCGAAATTTGGGAATGAAGGTCGAGATTTCGGACTTTGAAGGCAAAACCCACCCAGATGAGTTCATTGACTGGTTACACACTATGGATAGGGTGTTTAACATCAAGGAGTTGATGGTGGATCAAAAGTTGAAACTTGTGGCGATTCGCCTTTGAAAACACGCTTCGGTGTGGTGGGAACATGTGAAGAAACAGTGAATTCGAGAAGGCAAAGTAAGAGTAGATCGTTGGAACAAAATGAAAAAAATGTTGCCAAAAGTTTTTTTACCAGCTCACTCCCGTCAGTAGGCCTTCACTAAATATCAATCAGTGAAACAAAATAACCTATCCGTGGAGAAATACACCAAAAAATTTGATCACTTACGGATGCGGTGTGACGTCGTTGAGGAGGAAGAGCAAACAATCGCCAAAAACTTAGCTGGGCTGCGAGTAGAAATCTCTTATATTGTATATCTACAACAATATTGGACTTATGAGGATGTTTACCAACTGTCCTTAAAGGCGGAGAAGCAATTGGAAAGGAAGGGCCATGCCACAAAGTCAACGAACCGTTGGCCGGGGAAGGACCCGCGGGGGAAATCAATTAGCAATCAGGACCCCATATCGCAATCTGGAAAGAGGTCGGGTGGCAAGACACCGGCATAGGAAGTCCGCAAATCCGGGGAAGTGTCGAGTAACTGCAAAGGCTAAGTGGCCAAAAGGTGTTTTAAATGTCAAGGATTGGAGCATTTCGCAATGAAATGTCCAAATAAACAATGTCACCTTTAGGGAGGGTGGACCTATCTTTGATGAATCTGAAAAAGAGGTGGTTGAATCTAACACGGTTCTCTATGGAGATTCTGGTGAGTCCCTGGTGGTCAAGCGCCTTCTCAACACCGCCACACTTGAAGACGCGGTGTGACTACGAAACAATATTTTTCACACCAAATGCACGAGCGGTGGCAAAGTTTGCAATCTAATCATTGATCGGGGTAGATAAAAAAATGTGGCGTCTACGACCATGGTGGTCAAATTGAGTTTAAAGATAGAAACGCGAACTCCGACATATAAATTATCGTGGCACAACAAAGGAACGGAGGTAAAGGTCACCAAAAGATGCCTCAAAAAATTTTCAATTGGCCAAACATATGTGGACGAGGATTGGTGTGATGTCGTGCCAATGGATGCCTATTATATTCTCCTACGCCGACCCTGCCAATATGATAGACTCAACATGATGGGTTCAAGAACACCTCTTTCTGAAAAGACGGCAAAAATATCACCTTGATACCATTGAACAGGAGGAAGGTAATAACAGCTTGTTATCTCCGGTTGAATTCCAAGAGGAAGTAGATAATGCAAGTGAACCTTTTCTAATGGTAATATTGGAGGAAAATGCAATAACAGGTGTTGTACCCCCTGAGATCATGTCTCTCCTCCATGGTTTTACTGATGTTATTCCTGAGAAGTTGTCAACAGGACTTCCGCCCATACGAGACATCCAACATCACATTGATCTAGTTTCGGGAGTGGTTATACCCAACAAGGCGGCCTATCGGGAGCATGAAGAATTGAAGTGGCCAGTGCAGGAATTATTAGATCGAGGAGCCATACGGGAAAGTCTAAGTCCATGTGCGAACCTCTGGCGCTACTGGTTCAGAAGAAAGACGGATTGTGGCGCATGTGCATTAACAGTAGAGCAGTGAACAAAATCACGATCAGGTATCGTTTTCTTATTCCGAGGTTTGATGATTTGATTGACCAATTGTATGATGCAGTGGTCTTTTCAAAAATAGATCTGTGAAGGGGGTATCATCAAATTCTAGTATGTTCCGGGGATGAATGGAAAACCGCATTCAAAATCAGAGACGGCCTATATGAGTGGATGGTGATGTCGTTCGATTTATCAAATGCGCCCTGTACTTTTATGAGATTGATGAATCAGATTTTTCGTCAATTCATTGACAAGTTCATTGTCATTTACTTCGAAGATATATTCGTT
This sequence comes from Platanthera guangdongensis, assembly GCA_039583875.1. Taxonomy (NCBI): domain Eukaryota; kingdom Viridiplantae; phylum Streptophyta; class Magnoliopsida; order Asparagales; family Orchidaceae; genus Platanthera; species Platanthera guangdongensis. The sequence goes on from CM077154.1 coordinate 151,497,262, forward strand.
TATAGCTCCTCAATAACACAACACTTGGAACATTTGCAACATGTGTTTGGCGTTCTGCGGGAACAGAGATTGTTTACTAACAAAAAAATGTCAATTCCTGACTGATCTAGTCTCATTCCTGGGAAATGTTAAATCGGGCAGAGGTATCTAGATGGACCCTGAAAAGGTGACCGCAATCACCAATTGGAGGACTCCAAAAGACATTCATGAAGTGCGCAGTCTTCATGGCCTGACGTCCTATCGGAGATTCATCAAAAACGTTAGTAATATTATCTCACCCTTAACTGATTGCATGCAAGGGAGAAAATTCGTGGGGACGAAGACAGTCGAAACCTCGCTCCAGCTACAAGATCACCGAAGCTACAATTTTAAAATTGTCGAATTTTGAGGAAATGTTTGAAGTTCACTGTGACGCATCGGGAACGGGCATTGGAGGCGTTCTCAGCCAAGAAACGAAATCAGTTATTTTTTTAGTGAAAAACTGAATGAAACGCAGTAGCGATACTCCACTTATGACAAGGAATTTTATGTCATTGTGTTGCTTGGATCATTAGCGCCATTATCTTATGGCAAATGAATTCGTCCTTTTTTCTAATCACGAAGCTCTGAAGTACATCAATGGGCAGCATTGATTGAACACGAGGCACGAAAAATGGGTGGAGTTTCTACAACCCTTCAATTTCTCCATCAAACACACCGTCGAGACACTTAACTGTGTGGTCGACGCTCTCAGTAGAAAACACGCTCTTTTAATGACAATGCAAGTATAGGTTCTTGGGTTTGATTCATTCAAGGAGTCGTATGTTCATGATCCATATTTCGGTCAGCCTTGGGCTAAGTGTCAGACCGGGCCCTTCAAGTAGTTCTCATTGGTGAACGACTTCCTCTTCATGGGACAACGGTTGTGCATTCCATATTGTTCTCTTCGTAAAGCCGTAATTCATGAATACCATGCGGGAGGCCTTGTCGGCCATTTCGAAGAAGACAAAACGAAAGCATTGGTCGAAGAGCACTTTTACCAGCCTCGGCTAGACTGGGATGTGGCTCATTACGTTGAAAGGTGTCATGTTTGTTTCGTGGCTAAGGCCATGAGCAGCAACGTGGGTCTTTAATTGCTCCTACCCGTGCCTACAGCCCCATGGAAGACCTCAGCATTGATTTTGTTCTCGGTTTGCCGAAGACCCAAGGAAACAAGGAATCGATCTTGGTCGTCGTCGACCGTTTTTCAAAGATGGCACACTTTATATCTTGCAACAAGGCGTTCGACGCTTCTCAGATCGCGAGATTGTTCTTGAAATAGGTAGTTAAATTGCACGGCATTCTTAAATCCATAACGTTGGATCGTGATGTGAAAGTATAGGGGAATCAAATTACAATTTAATATTGCATATCATCCTCAAACCGACGACCAAACAGAAGTGGTCAACTGAAGCCTGGGAAATCTACTGCGAAGCTTGGTTGGGGATCACCCGAAACAGTGAGACTCGGTGCTTGCGCATGCTGAGTTTACATTCAACTGGTCGCCGAACAACACAGCAGGGTAAAGTCCATTCAAAATTGTCTATAGCCAAAATCCCACTACTAACCATCTGGACCTTTTACCGTTGTCAGCCAGTAATCATTATCACCCTGATGCGGAAACCAGCGCCCAAGAGATAAAGAATTGAATCGCAAGGTCCGTCAACACATAGTTGATAAACACAAAAGGAGAGTAGTCTTCAAAGAAGGTGATTTGGTGTGAATATTTCTCTGAAAGGCACGTTTCCGAGAGGAAGAGTGGGCAAGCTAAGACCCCGAGCAGATGGTCCTTTCAAGGTGCTACAACGAATCACTGAAATTGCATACAAAATTGAACTCCCAGGAAAATACAATGTGTCGGGTACCTTCAACATGGCAGATTTATTTCCTCTTCACCCCGGAAATAATCCCGCTGAGATGATCTCCCTCAGCGACGAGGAGCCTGATTCGGGGACGAATCATGTTCAAGGGGAGGAGGATGATGCACTCAGGGGGAAACGCCATCGGCGAGAATAGGAAAACATCAATAGTTTAATCACTTTTTTTATCTTGCCTTTTGTCTTCTTGCCTAGTGGTGTTTTTGGCTTTCCTTGTGTTAGGGTTAAGTTTTACGTGAGAACTTTTGTAGGAGGGCACTTTTGGCTTGGAAAACAATTCAGAACTAGTTGCCCTGTTTTTCGGTTTGGTTGTCGCGGCAGATTTCCGGGAGCCTTTTTGTATAGCTTCTTCCTCATCCCTCTCTAATCTCCATTGCAGTGAAAAGCCATCAGTAGGGCATCATTGTGCCTTAGCGGCGCGAAGTTCTTTGTTATAGAGTTCCTCAAACGGCATTAAAAACTCAATAATGCGCGCGCCAAGAGCCTAAAAGCTAATGATGTATTCCATATTAAAAATTAAAAAGAACATGAGTAATTAATCAAATAATTGATTAATTAAGTAAAATGTGGCTTAATCGGCGAGTGGCTAATTAAGTAGGAAAAGAGGCGGCCTGAGGAAAAAAATGGCTTGAGAAAGGGGAGAGTGACTCTTCAATAATGTAGGATGTTACAAGGGTTGGATATGCTGTTGCGCATGGCTTAAGATCTTTTCTTGGCAAAAAATAGAGGGTTGGGCTCGATGTGGCTTGAGATGGAAAGTGGCAGTCCCGATGTAATTCTCGTGAGGAGATTTCGCAGAAGAGGAAGTCGAATGGCCGAAACAGCAACGTAGATTCCGCACCCATGAGGGAAAAAGCAGGCACCAGCGGATAAAAAAGTGTGGCGTCGATGGTGCTGCTTGGGGAAGTAAGTAGAGAGATGCATCGTTTGATCATTGTGGTTGACGAAGAAGGGCGGATTTGGAGTCGACGATACACTCATGGAAGAAAGGCTTCGGAGGTTTGAGTCGATGAAGAGGAGACTGGAAGATTGTCAGATCCAAGTTGAGAGAGGGGATAGAGAGAATAGCGACAAGTATGCTGGCAGAGTGGAAGTGGCGGTCGCCTAGAACGGCTGAAGAGCAGACGACGAGGAGGAGATGGTGTGGCGAGGAAGGAGGGCTCTACTAGGGCTCGAACTGTGGTGCTTATGGGTGAGGTCGATAGCGAGAATGTTGTTGACGATGAAGAAGACGAGGATGATGCTGGTGTGCGTCGGCGGAAGAGGACTGATCCCTTTGATACCAAGTTACTAAGGGCCTACTCGGAGGTTGCCGGAGGAGTGGCCGGAGGTGGAGATAACGGTGGCGGAGATACTACGGAGCCATGATTGCGGCTGCCTAAGTGGATCGGGATTTGGAGAGAGAGATTCCAAGATTTCTTTTAGGGTTTGAAAAAATAGACTATTTTATTGCTGACCCATACAAGACCCCTAATATCCTTTAAATAGAACTTACAACAAACCATTAATGAAAATCAAAGACAACTTGGACATGCGACTAAATTGAACACCACATAAAGACACCACATAAATAACATGACTCTTAATGACATAATAAGTGCATATTCAGAAATAAATAATAATAACTAATGTCATAATAAGACGCATAACATATTCCTGAGTGTTTATAGATGGTAGACAGCAGTACAAGCTACAATAGTTTAATGATAGTTAATATACTTGGAATGGAAGTCACCCTACATGATAAACTCAAATTATAATACGATTCCAGAGAGGAATCCAGCAAGAGGAAGGGTTGGTGGAGGTGAGGAAGAGGAAGGGGGAACGATAATAAAAGCTAGGGAGCAACCCTAATTTTCATACATCTAAGAATAATGAAAAAGAGTACAACACAACTCCTTATAGATGTGGGGTGCGGATAACAAAGAAACGGTGTGAATAATAAAACGTACACATAAATGAAAATAACATAACAAATGCAAATAAAATAATCATGTCGCGGCGCGTCTTCGATCTCTTATCCTCCAAACGGACCCGTCATCGTCTCCCTCTGCGTGCGAACTTGCCACAGCGACTCCTCAGTGTGTGTGTCTCGTCGGCATGCGCAATCGTAATAATGTTGTTGTCTGGAAAATATGTTTTGTCCCCAAGGCAATAGTCGGAGGGGTGGCGTCATAAGTGATCTCGGGGCAGCCGAGTAGCTTCAGACTCCGGACAATAAGATCAAACAACAGGGACCTCCTGCGAGCCAGAGTCCCCCTGAAGATGGTAGCGGTGATCAAGTAGCTTGGCTGGGTAATACGCCGTCAACTGCCATCTTTCTTCCGGAGCAGAGAAGGCTGGGTTGGTGGCAATCCTGTCGGAGGCTGGATGATGTCGGCGAGCGCAGTAGAAAGTTCTTGGTGGTCCGTCGGGAAAGGGAAAGAAACGTCGGACGAGCACGAGAAGGCCCACGTCCCCGCGTAGAGGCCGACGTCCATAGTTCACTAGATCGTGCAGAGAAAGACCGGAGAGCGTAGAAGAACGGAGTAACCGTAGAGGTGGCATGGCTGGCACCCGTGGAGGAACTGCATGGTCATAATCGCCCAATTGACGCATACATCGTTGAACTGAGGGGATACAGAGTGTTGCACCAAGCGCTCAGAGATGAGCTTGTGGCTTGCGCCGTTGTCCATCGTGATGATGATTGGACAATCCTGCAGCGTGCCCGAGAGTTGCATGGTCTGCTGGCCGAATATCCCGCTCGCCAAGGCGCAACATAACTCCAAGTGGTGGAACGTAGAAACGGTGGATTCGAGAGGTGTATCCCCCACTGAGAGCTTCAAGGCATCTAAGTCGGTCAGGGTAACCTCAGGGTCGGTGTGACCAATGATGGCGTGGAACTCCTTCACGAAGCACTCATGGTTGGGGAAGAGCAGTTGGCGGCACCGAAAACAGAGACACTTGTTGTGAAGCTCATTGTAATCACTGTTCGAAAGACACTAAGTGGTCGGTGGGCGGCCAAGCCGATTTTCCCAAGGCGGCGACCGTGGTGGAGTCGTGGCTGGCGATCACCAAATCGTTCGAGGTTGGTGGTGGTCGGTCGTATGAGCAAGTGGTCGGGGGGAGGTCGGTTCCCACCAGACGCGCCAAGTCTATGACATCGGAAACTGTGTGGGAGTGGTGCGTACAAAGACGAGAGCGGATATGTGGCAGTAGACCCTGCATGAAGAAGCTCAGGTAATGATAGGGCGGTAGCCCGGGGATGTGGGAGACCAGGGCAACGAACTCATCAACATAATCGTTTAGGCCAGTTGTCTGGCAGACGCCACAAAGACACTCGATCGCGGAGGAGACGGAGTAGCGGTTGTCATACCGCCAGATGATCTCCTGGTTGAGCTCGGGCCAGGAGAGATACGGGTTTGATTGACGGGGCCACCGAGTGGAGGGCTGAGCCGTCAAGACCAACCACAGTCGTAGACACCTTGTCGTGCTCCGGTGTGTAGTTAAGGTCGAAATATAACTCCTCTTTGGCAATCCAACTCATCGAGGCAGCGCCGATAGAGGGAATGTTGAAAGAGATGGCAGACCGGCCCGGAATAGGCGAAGGAGTAGTCCCTGAAGAAATGGACGATGGCCCAGTGTCGATGAGGGAGCCACCGTCCGCGGGTGAACCGAAGCCAGAGGCGGCCCGACGTCGAGGAGAGAGTCGCCATTCGCGGGTGAACCGGAGCTAGATGCGGCTGAAACAGCGGTGAAAGCCTTGAGGGAGACAATCTTGGAGTGCAGGATGAGGAGGGATGTGTGCATGGAGGCGACAAGTCGTTCTCGAGCATAGACGAGACGGGTAAGAGCTTCGGAGGCGGAATCTGGAGTGGCGTCATCGGAGGAGCAAGTGGTGGGGGTCATGGGTTTGGACGGAGGACAGCGGTCGGTAGTAGGTGGATCCGGTGAAGATCGGCAGAAAAAGGGGGGCCCGGGCGTTTTTGCGTCAGATCGGGCCGCAGAAACCTCTGATCGGCGGATGACTCGCCGCAGGAGGCAACACACGCGCAGACGCCGGCGATAAGGGGAGGATCGAGGGGGGCTCGAAGTCGCAAGCGACAGTTCAGGGCCGCGGCAGGAGGCGGACGCGAAAATGGCACGTCAAGAATCGCACATCGTCCGGGATAGGAATTGGGCGATTCGGCGGAAACAGAAGTCGTGCGGATGGCTAACGTAACACAATTTGAAAAATGACGACTATATGGCGTGCGGTGAGACAGGTCAGACCAAATTGATATGATCCCTGAGAGGAATCGAGTAAGAGGAAGGGATGACGAAGGTGAGATATAGGAAGGAGGGGGGGTCGAGAAGAAAATCTAAGGAGCAACCCTAATTTTCATACATCCACGCATAATAAAAATAATACAACACAACCCCTTATAGGTGTGGGGTGCAAATAACGAAAAAACAGTGTGAATAATAAAGCATATACATAAATGAAAATAACATAACAAATGCACATAAAATAATCATGTCGGCGGTGCGTCTTCGGTCTCGCCTCCTCGAGACGAACTCGTCATCGTCTCCCTCTGCGTGCGTACTCGCCATGGCGTCTCGTCGGCATGTGCATGTCCCATCGGCATGTGCAATCGTAACAAATTATGCAGCAACAACAACAAAAATACCAACAACAAGAAACCCTTTTTGAGCTACTTACATCTTCACGATCAACCAAGCCTGCGGCACCTCCTCCTTCACTCCAAATAGTTTCTACTACTTCAAGTATTCTTCTGTTCACTCGCCACTTGGTATTTCCAAGAGTATTTAGTGCCTACAAAAATAAACAGTATATTAACTACCATAAAGCTACAGTTGCTACAAAACTGTAAGAAACAGCAAAAAAATTATGCTGTTAATTTGGAAGAGAGATGTACTAAAGTAAATTTGATACTGAATTTTTAGTGCCAGCAATATCGTATTCATCATTCAGACAAAAAAAGTAAAAGAAACTCAAGTGTTGCTTCCTATTCTAAAAAAATCATAAATCATCAATGACAGATTTTAATCAGAAAATATTTTGGTAACAACAACAGCACTCAAGCCCTTATCCCACTATAGTGGGGAATCAGAAAATATTTTGGTTATTCATGAAAATCAAATCTTTGCTAGAAATTTATGACACCAACACCCAAGCCTTTATTCCACTATAGTGGGGTCTGCTATATGGATCCTTTGCCGTCGTTGTACCCTATTAGTCATAATCCCACTAATGCCCAAGTACATCATGGCGTTTCATATAGTTTCATTCCAAGTCTTTTTTTGGTCTACCCCTCTCACGTTTAGCATGCCTAGTGGCTAAACTCTCGCAACACCTAACAGGTGCCTCTAATGGTCTCCTTTGTACGTGTATGAACCATCTTAATCAAACTTCTCACATGTTCTCTACAATTGGCGTCACTCCCGTCTTATCCATGATATATTCGTTCTTAATTTTATTTAGTCTCATGTATCCACACATCCACCTAAGCATTCACATCTCCGCAACTCTCATTTTATGATCATGTACACAATTCACTGTCCAACACTCAAAACCATAGATCATCGTTGGTCTAATTGCAATAAGGTAAAACTTGTCTTTAAGATTTAATGGTACTTTACGATCACATAAGATCCCAGACGTGTCTCTCCACTTTAATAAACCCATTTGGATTCGATGTATCACATCTTTATCTACAACCTCCAACTTTTTAAACTATTGATCCCATATATTTAAAGCACTCACTGCAAAAAATATCGTTGTCACCCAACTTAATGACGGAGTCATCCGTCCTTCTTACACTACTTAATTTTACGGTCTATATTTGTCCTACTCAACCTAAAGCTCTTCTTTTTAAAAGTGTCTCGACAAGATTCAAGTTTTGTGTTTACACCCTCGCGCGTCTCATCGACCAAAACAATATCATATGTAAACAATAAACATCAAGGTGTTGCTTGTAGAACGATGGTGAGCTCATCTAAGACAAGGGTAAAGAGATAAAGACATAAAGCAGACTCATGATGTAAGCCAACAGTGATAGAAATTTTTTTTTTGCTCTTCCAGATGTCGTCACCCTCGTTACTGAATTTGTATACATATATTTAGTTACGTCAATGTATGATACATTTACACTTCTTTTCTAAGATTCTCTATAATACTTCTCTTGGAACCCTATCATAAGTCTTCTAAGATCAATAAACAATATATGCAAATCTTGTTTTTTTATAGTTATCAATGAGTCTCCTCAAGAAGTGTATGTCTTCCATGATTGACCGCCCTGACATGAATCTAAATTGATTCTCTGAGATAGTAGTCTCTTATCTTACTTTTCTCTATATTACTTGTTCTCATAGTTTCATGGTATGACTCGTTAATTTAATTTTTTTATAATTGACACATTTTTGTATATCTGCTTCGTTCTAATACAAAGGTACTAAAATATTCTCTCAATTAACAAAGCGAGTGCAGCGGTGTGGCGGGCGCGACGGTGCGGAATGCGGTGTTCGGTCGAGTGCGATGTGCGTAGCCGGGACAAGCGGGCGGGATGGGACGTTCAACGGCTTAGTGGTTTCGGCGGCTTCAATGGGCGGTAGGGTAGGTCGTACCAAATATTACGATACCTGCGAGGAATCCCACAAGAGGAAGGGTCGGTGGTTCTGAGGGAGAAAAGAGGGAATTATGTTTGAGAGTAACTTAGGGAGCAACCCTAATTCTTAGCATTCATCCAAGATTAAAAAAACACAATAACACCTACAGTCCCCTTATAACAGCAAGGTGCAAATATCCAAAGTCTTGGTGTGCGAATAGTAAAAATACAATCAAGCATGAAATACGAATTATTCAAACGGAAGACGTTCCCGTGACATTCGCCAACGTAGTTGGGCTTGGGCCGAACCCTTATTGCGCGTGTAGAGCTTCCACGACGTTGCCTCTTCATGTGAAGTCGTATCAGACACTTAGTTGATATACTCACTAAAGGATTGAATATGAGTATATTTAGTGGACTTATTGGCAAACTGAGTATGAATAACATAGAATGCTCAACTTGAGGGAGAGTGCTAGTATTATGTGCATGTATTTGTATCTACTCTTATTAAATATACTATATCTCTCTTCCTCAATAATAATATGAAAGTAATTTGTCTTAAAAGACAATGCAGAAAACGAGATGCGGATGAGGTATATGCTTTCTTAAGTGATGATGGATCCTGATTTCATGCTTTTTGTTGTCATTTGCCAAGTTTAAACCTGTCAGGTTAGCATGCCTGCATCCATAAATGATGGATCCTGAGGCTCCTCCGTAACATCTCCTAAGATAGCTCCATGATGAGTCACAAGGCAACCTAATTTTAGCTCATTTTTAGGATGTAAAAGACTATTTGATTTCATGTTTGTCGTTATTTTGTTTCATTGATTTTATTCAATATGCTAACAACCCTTATACCATGCTATGATGAATGATACTCAAGTGGAGTTCCTCCTGATCTATTTTTTATCATCCAATGATGGTGCTAGCCTAAAAAGAAGATGGGTTTATCGTCATAGAACTTGACCATGTAATATAAACTGATATATCCTTCTATAATGAGACCCATTTAATGTTACTGTATAGCAAACTATGTGAGGATCTCTTCATTAATATCTGATGTTATTTCAAACTAAGCTCAGGAAAAAATAGAGGCTTGATGGTGCTAGCCTAAAAAGAAGATGAGTTTATCATCATAGAACTTGACCACGTAATATAAACTGATATATCCTTCTATAATGAGACCCATTTAATGTTACTGTATAGCAAACTATGTGAGGATCTCTTCATTAATATCTGATGTTATTTCAAACTAAGCTCAGGAAAAAATAGAGGCTTGAGTGACACCATCTCATTGGTAGTCCATGCAAACACTAAGGAAATTTAAAAGATACATCAGATGGAAAACTACTAGTGCGACAGGCCTATCCAAAACCTTCAACTTGTACAGCTCAAGGAGTACAAATTCACTTAGTCAAGGAAGACAACTATTAATAACCTCGTATAATGTCAAATAGTAAGACCATTAGAGAAGTTCATGATCTATTAAATTTGAATTTTAAGATTGCAGAAAAGTAATCACCTGATGCGCAGAAAAGAACCAACTGATACTCTAAAACCACAATAAAATAAGTATAAGTTGTTCCTAGAAACAAGGAGAAAAACCTCAAAAACTTTATTTAGCTGCTTCTTTGGAACGCTCTTAATCGCATCTTCTTGGTCCTTGGCTCCATGGGTACGCATCACATAGGAGGGTAAGAATAAATGTCCACCCCTGTTATAGCTGTCAGGAAAATCAAAAGTATATGAAAAAGTGAACATAAGGCATATCTCACTGCTGACAACGAAACATGCTTAACAATAGTAAACTTGCTATAAGAATTGTATGGATGTTGGGAGGTGAAAGAATGGAGGATGAAGATAACTCTTGAAGATTAAAGCAAAAGGAATACATACAAAAGGATCTCCACACACTTTCCCTACACCACCTGGTGTTCCTTCTCTACCCAAAGCTTCCCAACCTGATCACTTTCTCATGTTCCCAGAGTACACATGTAATATCGGTATTCGCTTCGTGCTCCCATCTAGGATTGTTGTGGGCAGGGAATTGTAAGATGGATTGTGGATTTGGATTCATCTTGTTGAGGCAATGAATTTTGACTACTTACAAGTCAAAAACGGTGACCGGGTGAGGGAAAAATGATTTCGGTAAGATGGAGGCATTCAATTTTTTTTGGCTGGAGGAAGAACATGTTTAGCACCTCTCCCCACCCCCAACCCCCACCCCACCCCCACCCCCAGTTGAAATTTCTGGATCCACCCCTGAATATGGGGCATGTGTTCGTAATAGCATTCCCCTTATGATAATTGAGCTTGCAGTTCATAATGTTCATTCATGTACCTTTTGAAATTTCCAACCAGTGTCAATGGACCAAAAACTGAGAAACTAGATAGTCATTCAAAGTGACATGGAGAGAATCAAGGATGGCCCAGGCTCCTAATTGTATATGGCCTCCGGCACAAAAAGAGTACTCCATGGGCGAGTCAATAACCCCGTGAGCCGTGAGCTGGGAAACATGAAAGACTGGATGAATACTGCTCTGGCTAGACAGTTGCAAACAGCAAGCAGCAATATCAATTAGCTTCATGATTGAAAATGGATTATATAAATGGAAACTCAACTTTGCATGCATATGAGTGGTCGTGGATGTCTTCTATGGGGATGAAGTTTATCAAAAATCTTATCCCTCGGTGCGAAGATCATGTCATGATGCTGCTTGTATGCATGGAGACTTGTGTTGAGTGCATACCAAGTTAAACTTAATGATGCGGAGCAGAGACGAGGACGAGCTTTGGGCCCATTCGGGGCTAATTTGGAGACTTACCATATATGGTGTGCCCGGATCGACGATCCGACTCCGTTGATGCGTCTGGATTCGCGTTGCGAATCAATTTCATATATAGCTTTGTACTTTTTGAATTTTATTTCATGTAGTTTTGGCCCCGGGACCAACGACCACTCATAGTAGTTGATTCTGGGTGCCCTAATTTTTATTTCTTATAAATAGATGGTTTATGGCTGTCGTCATTTCTCATTGCTGAATGTTTGGAGAAGAGAGTGTCTTCCTTCATTCCGGTGATCACCTCCGCGGTGCTGACTCCGTGGAGCCCCCTTGGTGACGACTCCTTGGGTAAGTTTTGTTTCCCTTTTAATTCTCCCTCTCCTCCACCCCTTTTCCCTTGCTGTTCAACCACCGGCCTCCCTGAAAACCCTCCAAAACCCTCATCCGCAGCCCCTACAACTCCCAAATTCCAACCCACCATTGCTGTCTAGGAAACGAAAGTTACTGTTCACGGTACTGTTCATCCATTTAGAAAGTGTATTCATTACAACGATGACCCATCTTCAGGTTATATAAATACAAAGACTCGAACATATACAAGTAAATACAGATAAGCCCCTATACATACACACAATCTCTAACACCCCCCCCCCCCTCAAACTCACGGGGGATCATACATCGAGAGTTTGGACATAAGGTAGTCATGCTGAACCCTCGTATGGTGCTTGGTGAACAAGTCCGCAATCTGATGCTCGGTGGGAACATACTGGGGAACCAATGTACGTCGATCGTACTGCTCATGGAGGAAGAAAACGTCGACTCCAATGTGCTTGGAGAGGGAAAATTTTAATGGATTCAGAGTGAGCTGAATGGCACCAGTGTTGTCACAAAAGAGAGTGGTCGGTCCGGAGGAGACAATGCCAAAATCTGCAAGAAGACAACAAAGCCAGATAATCTCCTCGGTCGTAGACGCCATGGCGCGTAGCTCAGCCTCAGTACTAGAGTGGGAAACACCAGACTGTTTCTTGGACTTCCAGTCAAGCAAGGAGGAGCCCAAAAACAGACAGAAACCAGTGACAGAGCGACGATCAGAAGGATCACTAGCCGAAGTAGCATCAGAGAAAGCAGAAAGCTGGAGGGAAGTGCTGCTGGAGAAGAACAGACCACGGCCAGGACTCGCATGAAGGTAATGCAGTACACGCAGCAAGTGAGCATAATGGACTGATGTAGGAGTGCTGACAAACTGGCTCAACACATGGACTGCATGAGCAATATCTGGCCGAGTGATGGTGAGATAGACCAGGCTGCCGACCAAATGATGATAGCGAGTGGGGTCAGCAAGACGGATCCCCTCATCAGCCCGAAGCTGCATGTGAAGCTCCATCGGTGTGGCAACAGTGCAGGTGTCGGAAAGAGCAGCCCAAGCTAGAAGATCAGTAGTATACCGCTGCTGAGAGAGCTGGAACCCTGCAGAGGCAGAAGAGAACCCAATGCCCAAAAAATAGCTCAAAGGTCCCAAATCTGTCATCTGAAATTGCTGTTGTAGGTGATGTTTGACAAAGTCAATGAAGGCCGGGTCATCACCAGTGATGATCATATCATCCACATAAAGCAGAAGAAGAGTCCGGCCCCGGGAAGAGGTGTGAACAAACAGGGCCTGGTCGTGCTGGCTGGGCTCATAACCCACAGGTCGGAGGATCGAAACCTCCCTTTGATACCAACTTAGAAAGTGTATTCATTACAATGATGACTCATCTTGGGGTTATATAAATACAAAGACCCGAACATATACAGGTAAATACAGATAAGCACATATACATACACACAATCTCTAACACATTCGAGCACTATTCACCTTTGTACTGTTCACACCGAGACCTCCTCCTCCCCTCTTCCAGGCCGCCTACCCGCATAACCCCAAACAGCCACCTTGCTGTTTTCAGCCCAAAACAGTCCAAATTTGCCCTCTTTCCAGCCATAACTAGCCGCTAAGTCTTTCTTTATTTGCTTTTGATACTCCTCATCACGTGGATCCACCTCCCAACAACAGGTCATCATCAAACCTGTCCAGATTTGGGCATTTCAGCCTAGATCCAGCCACTTACCACTATGATCCAGCCTTCCTAATCCCAACCAGCCTTAACCTTACCCGATCCAGTGCACCAACCACCGGAACCCCTCTTTGAGCTCTCCAATATTCAGATTTGTTTTATATACAGCAGTCCTATTATTCGTATTGTGTTTTGTATTGTTTTTGGTCGTAAACATTATCACGGTTTGGATATTAAGTGCTTGTGTGGGATTATAGTTTTTATGTTATTTGCTCTTTGATAAATCACTAACTGCAGGAAGGGTCTATTCGTCGCGCGCTCTAGCTTTGGCCCTCCACGCGGAGGAAAGTCTAAGCATGTTTTTGCCCAAATAACTTATTCTTGCTTGCTTTTGAATTATTTGTGTGGGATGATTTTATTTATTATCCAATTGTGATCTAACTGTCGGACTTTTGCATAGCATGTAGGGTTAGGTCACAGATTTTCCGCCGCCTATAGATTCGTCCTGCGTCAATTGGTATTAGAGGGAGGTTGCGCACACTTTTCGATACGCAGTCGTAGATTCTATAGGTTTTTCATTATGTCTAGATATCACCACTTGTGCCCACCTCACTTTGGAGGTCTTGAGTCCACTTGCACGAGCTCTCACAGAGCCCCGTCAGGGAGATCCTCACATTATTACGACGATCATTCTCGATTGCAGTGCACCACTTTTAGAGATCGTGTTGACCCACCGACACGACCTCACTATGCTAGAGACGATCAGTATGAGGACTGTCGTCGTGCTTATCCGTACACGCGAGCAGATCGTGTTGATCCTTTGACACGACTCGGTTACCTTAGGAATGATTATTATGAGAATAGTCGTTCCGAAAGAGATCTTGAGAGTCAGTTTCGTACTGTTTCTCCTTCCTTTGACGGCTCATCGAGTCCCGAGTCTTTCAACTATTGTCTCGTGAATATGGAGCATTATTTAGATCATTTTGAGTTATTCGGCGAACGCCGCGTCAAGTTTGCGAAACTTAGACTTTTAGATCAGACGAGTGCTTATTATGCTAGCGTTGAGAGGACCCGCAAGTGAGACCATCTTCGTCGCATCACTAGTTGGGTGGACATGAAGCGTATATTGTGTCAGAGATATCTGCCTTTGTCATATCGGAGTCGCTTGCTCGACCAATTATTTTCCCTGCAGCAAGGATCCATGTCTGTCGCTGAGTACATGGATCGCTTTGATGAGTTAGTTGTGAGGAGTGATATCCGAGAGGATCCAGCCATGGTCACTACAAGATTTTGGTCTGGTCTTCAATATGACATTCGTACTAAGATAGTTTATCATAGCTCAGAGTCCCTCAAGCGGACATATCAGCTCGTCCTTCGTTATGAACGGTCATTGAGATCCGCAAGAGTTGGTCGATGGGATTCTCACCTTAACCTCTGCAGTATGAGTCTCTCCCATGCTGAGGTCACCGTGACGCCTACCACTATCCTATCAGCCACGACATAAGTGATACACGAGGCGGATTGCTCTCACCTCAGTGAGGTGCTTATCCCAGTGAGTGACCTATCTCTTGTCTCTAACCCGTCTCCTGTGACCCCGATTGAGAGTGAGACTGAGCGACCTATTGAGTCTGCAGTATTGTGTCCCCCACCCACACCTCTTCTTCTGTCATGCACCAGGTTAGTTAACACCCTCATCGTAGACTCAATTCCTGACACTACACCCACAGACCCATTTTTGAGTGTAGGTCTATGTTGTTCTCTCATTGTCATTGTCCTGAGTCACATCACGACCGAGGGCCTAGAGCTTGATGTTGATCTCGTAGTGACTATGCCACCCATTCAAGGGAACACGGACCCTTACGATGGTACTTATATGGAGGATCATGACCCTATTAACGAGTTTTACGATGACCACCATGTTGAGCCTCCTGATGAGCCGTCACATCCTAGTGAGGATACGATTCAGGTGAGATGCTCGTTTATAAGCTTTAAGTTATTGGCGTCTCTTTCGCTATCATCTATAGTCTTGCCCCAGAGAATTGTTCTTGCGTGGAGCATAACGTATGTAAAGCCTTCCTTGAGTACGCTTGAGCATACACATTTTTTGAGGGCCTATCTTATGGCACATCGCACCCTCGATAAGTTTTGGGACACGCTCGCATGCCACCCGCTGACTCACCCGATGAGTTCTTCCTTGTCGGGGACACTCACCACATTTGAGAGTCACGTCTTCTAGTCAGTGTGCACGATCTTCATTCAGGTGGTTGCCTCATTAGCGATGACTTCTCGTACACACCTCCTAGTGAGCCCCCTGATGTGTCACGTTCTCTGAGAGACATTTGGCTATTTACGAGCCCGTATTTGAGTATAGTTGTCTTTCACGATCATCTGAGCACTCGTCGCACACGTGATGAGTTTTTCTACACTCCACCGAGAGAACCCCCTGATAGGCCACCATATTTTAGAGACGTCCCGGTCATTATTAAACTTTCCTGTATCAGGTACGTTGTGTCGGTCATGTGTCATTTGCATGAGTATGTTGAGTCGTTTCGTCAACTTTTGCATGAGTTTGTTGTGTTGTCTGTTCATCTTTTGCATGTGTGTCATGAGTCAGTCTGACGAATAATCCATATTGGTAATAAATCTTGTAAATTACATGCGGATGTTCATTGGCAAGTGCAGGTACTTCATGAAGACGAACAGGTGATGGTAAGAATTTGCATTGTGAGGCTCTGTGCGAGACTTGCTAAAAGCTTGAGCGTTAGGCGAATGGGTCCCTACTCAGTCCTGAGATGCATCGGGACAAATGCTTATGAGCTGGACATCCCCGCGAGCATGGGTACCCATACTGTGTTCAATGTCGAGAACCTGATGTCATACTTTGCACCTCACGAGTATTCAGGCCCACATCTTGGTGTCCCTCCCGAGCCTTTACCACCGTTTTTACCACCCACCACTCAGTCTACCCCCGAGCCCTTGCAACCACATTCATTGCCCCGTGCTCAGCCCATTTCTGACCCCCACTTACCCGGGATCCTGTCCCAAACGGTTCCACCATTGGCACCTCAGATCACACTGGATTCTTTTGTTACTATGTTGAGAGATGAGATTATCACTGAGATCTTTACGCATGAGTTTGTCACCTCTACAGCCGGTCTTGTGTGTCGCTACCTGGTTTGCGGGCGCGAACGATCCTTCATTGACGACACCTGGATGCTACCAGCGGAGCTTGATCGACTCGCCCTGGACTTCGACTTCAGTATGACCGTCTCCATTCATTGGAGATGGAAACTTTTCAGTCTGGAGGAGTTGATTGGCGAGGACACTTTTCCAGCGACGACACATGGGCGACCTCTAGTGGACCTCTTCGAGGTTTACCGGGCATGCAGCGAGAGAATTCTGATCCTTATTCATCGGGAGATGAATTCTTTCAAGCCAAGAGTGATGCGGAGCAGAGACGAGTACGAGCTTTGGGCTCATTCGGGGCTAATTTGGAGACTTATCATATATGGTGTGACCGGATCGACGATCCGACTCCGTAGATGCGTCCGGATTTGCATTGCGAATCAATTTCATATATAGCTTTGTACTTTTCGGATTCTCTTTCATAAAATTTTGGCTCCGAGACCAACGACCAATCATAGCCGTTGATTTCGGATGCCCTAATTTTTATTTCTTATAAATAGATGGTTTATGGCTGCCGTCATTTCTCATTGTTGAATGTTTGGAGAAGAGAGTGTCTTCCTTCATTCTGGTGATCATCTCCGCGGTGCCGACTCCGTGGAGCCCCCTTGGTGACGACTCCTTGGGTAAGTTTTGTTTCCCTTTTAATTCCCCCTCTCCTCCACCCCTTTTCCCTTGCTGTCCAGCCGTCGGCCTCTCTAAAAACCCTCCAAAACCCTCATTTGCAGCCCCTACAACCCCCAAATTCCAACCCACCATTGCTATTTAGGAAACGAAAGTTACTATTCGTGGTACTATTCACACGAGCAATATTCATCTCCGTATTGTTCATCCGAGCACTATTCACCTCCGTACTGTTCATCCGAGCACTATTCACCTTTGTACTGTTCATCTGTTACTGCTCACACCGAGACCTCCTCCTCCCCTCTTCCAGGCCGCCTACCCGCATAACCCCAAACAGACACCTTGTTGTTTTCAGCCCCAAACAGTCCAAATCTGCCCTCTTTCCAGCCATAACTAGCCGCTAAGTCTTTCCTTATTTGCTTCTGATACTCCCCATCACATGGATCCACCTCCCAACAACCAGTCATCACCAAACCTGTCCAGATTTAGGCATTTCAGCCTAGATCCAGCCACTTACCTCTCTGATCCAGCCTTCCTAATCCCCCAACCAGTCTTTCCCTTACCCGATCCAGTCCACCAACCACTGAAACCCCTCTTTGAGCTCTCCAATATTCAGATTTGTTTTATATACAACAGCTCTATTATTCGTATTGTGTTTTGTATTGGTTTTTGGTCGTAAACATTATCACGGTTCGGATATTAAGTGCTTGCGTGGGATTATAGTTTTTATGTTATTTGCTCTTTGACAAATAACTAAATGCAGGAAGGGTCTATTCGTCGTGCGCTCTAGCTTTGGCCCTCCACACGGAGGAAAGCCTAAGCTTGTTTTTGCCCAAATAAATTATTCTTGCTTGTTTTTGAATTATTTGCGTGGGATGATTTTATTTATTATCCAATTGTGATCTAACTGTCGGACTTTTGCATAGCATGTAGGGTTAGGTCACAGATTTCCCGCCGCCTATAGATTCGCCCTGCGTCACTTAAGTTGAAGACTTCATCGTGATTCATTGGACTTAGGCTAAGAGGGTGGCTTTGCACCAGCTATTTTTTGTCTGCCATGCTGTTTTTCTCTTCGTACCGCATGCCTTATCGCCGCTACTCTTAGCCAGGCTGCCGGTTCTGCTCTCGTTCTCTTGCCGCCAGCCCGCAGGAATTTACCTGTTGTTTTTCTCTACAGTCTACGCATTCCTTCTCGCAGCGACTACTTCTTGCAGCTCGCAAGTCCAACCGTGGTCGACCAGTTCACTGCTTATAGCCGCACTGATCGCTCTCTCAGATCAATTGTGGTCTCTTTTGCCTCCTTGCACATCTAGCTTCTTGCGGCTTTCACCTCTGCTCGCCCGCTACTTGTTTTCCAGTTCGTCGGTTTCTCGACGGAAAGGCTCTTGGTTGTCGTTGTAGCTTATTCATTGAGCTTCCTCCTCTTGCCACACTTGTGTGTCACCAGTTCTTCTAGCCGCACTTGTGTGTCACCAGGCCGCACGGGTGCCGCTCCTCGGGCCGCTGTTCAACTCGGGCCGATATTCTCACTGTCGCTGCTTGCTACTCGCCAGACCGCCACTTCTACAGGTCGTAGTTGCTGCTATCCTGGTCGTCGCTCTTCCAGGCCGCCGCTTCTCCTGTCCCGGCTGCAGCCTCTTCCCCGCTCTGCCAGACTCGAATTTGTGGTTCTCTTCTTCAATTATTGCACATTCCACTGCACACAGCATTGACGCTGACATTAATGCATTACGCACCCAACTCCAGCAACTTCAAGGGATGGTAAGTCGTTCTCCTGGTTTTGTTGTATCTATTTCCGATGGGGGTGTTGCATGTATTGCCCACAGTTCATCCTGGGTTAT
Organism: Platanthera guangdongensis; assembly: GCA_039583875.1. Lineage (NCBI taxonomy): Eukaryota > Viridiplantae > Streptophyta > Magnoliopsida > Asparagales > Orchidaceae > Platanthera > Platanthera guangdongensis. The sequence goes on from CM077154.1 coordinate 151,516,226, forward strand.
GAACTCTGGGGCAACACATTATATTACCCCAATAAAACCTTCAAGATACTTGAACTCTGTGCATCTCAAGTTCATTATTGTTATCAATGGGGATTCTGCTCCAGTCGCTAGATCAGCCGACCTGACCCTTACCTCATCCCTCACTCTTTGCTCGGTTCTTCATGTTCGAGGCTCTTCATTCAATCTCCTATCTATTAGTCGTCTTACACAAGATTTTGATTGTTCTGTGACGTTCTCTTCTACTTCTTGTGTTGTGCAGGATTGTCGAACGCAAACTGTCATTAGTAAAGGAAAACTGGTTAATGGGCTTTACATCTTAGACCTCCACCCCACGATTTTCTACACTATTAGTTCTGTCGATTGACGTCGGCGTCTTGGGCATGCACATCTCAACATCCTCCAGAAAGCTCTTCCAGACTTATCCCTCACTGAATTCACATGTGAGTCATGTAGTTACGACAAACACTATCGGTCTACCATTTCACCACATTGTACTCGAAGTGGTGCTCCACTTGTTTTAGTTCATTCAGATATTTGGGGACCCTATAAAACTGACAGTGTTTCTGGTTATCGTTACTTTATAACTTTCATTGATGATTACTCTCGTATGACATGGTTGTATTTTTTTCATGATCGATCTGAACTGTCTCGTGTCTTTTGTGGCTTTATCCTTGAAACTCACACTCAATTCTCTACTACAATTAAAACCCTTTGCACTGATAATGTTCGGGAATACACTGGTCATGTGTTTACAAACTTGGGTATTGAGTTAGACATCATCCATCAAACCTCTTGTGTTTATACTCCTCAACAAAATGGTGTCGCCGAACACAAGAATCACCACATTCTTGAGGTCGCACGCACCCTTCTGTTTCAAATGAATGTTCCCACCATTGCTGGAATTTCTCCATTTCTACAGCCTGCCACCTCATTAACTGTTTGCCCGCCTCTATTCTCAATTTTTGAGCTCCTTTTAACCTTCTTTTTCCCTTCACACCCACGTTTGCAGTCACTCGTGTTTTTGGTTGTGTCTGCTATATTCACAATCTTAGGTCATCTACTGACAAGCTTCCACCATGTGGCACAAAACATATGTTCGTTGGGTACTTTTCCACTCAGAAAGGTTATGTTTGTTATTCTCTCATTGATCGGAAGATTGTTATATCGGCCGATGTCACCTTTCTTGAGGACCAACTATATCATTCTCAACCTTTTGACCATCCACTACCACTACCGTCTCCTCCTTTGCGGCCAGTTGTTCTCGTTACTCCGCCACTACCACCTCGCCTGCCTACATCACTCCTGACACAACAGCCCAAACCCCATCTGATGTGAGTGTACGCTCGTCGTCCTTCTCCTTTTGATGCCCCGAGCCCGTTACCTTCTACTAATGACATTTTGCGCTTCAATGATTCGGCTACACCTTCTACAGCTCACCCAATGGTGAATTACGTCTCCTTACACAATCTTTCTCCAGAACTCAGGCACTCTGCTCTTTTTTTATCTTCTACATCTACCCATAACTCTGTCCAGGAGGCTCTTCAACATCTGGAGTGTCGGGCGGCTAAGGAGGAGGAAATGTTTGCTCTTTGGGCAAACCAAACTTGGGATCTTGCGTCTCTTCCTCCCGGTAAGAGCTGTGTGAATTGTAATTGGGTATTTGTCATCAAACATGGTCCGGATGGAACAATCCAACGTCTGAAAGCTCGCACTGTGGCTCGTGGCTTTACTCAACAACAAGGTCTGGATTATAATGAGACCCTCTCTCTGGTCGCCAAACTGAATATTGTTCGTGTTCTGATCTACCTCATTGTTCATTGTCACTGACCTTTGCATCAACTGGATGTCAAAAATGTCTTCCTCAGTGGTGATTTACAAGAAACTGTCTACATGAATCAACCTCCCGGGTTTGAGACCATGGGGGAGTCTCTAGTCTGTCATCTCAAGAAATTCATTTATGGTCTCAAACAATCTTCATGTGCTTGGTTTGATAAGTTCAGTAAAGTTATCTGTGATGTTGGATTCACCCAGAGCTCGGCTAACTTTTCTCTCTTTACTCGTCATCAACCGACAGGCACTGTGATACTCCTGGTTTATGTTAATGATATTTTAATTACTGGAGATGATTTGAAAGGCATTCATCTGATCAAGGAACACTTGCCCTCTGTGTTCCAAACAGAAGATTTGGGGAATCTCCGATACTTTCTTGGCATCGAGGTAGCTCGTCGACCCGATGGTATTGTCATAACTTAAAGAAAATAATATTTTGATCTTCTTCATGACGTTGACTGCTCTGGTTGCAAACCAGCTGACACACACATGGATGTCAACCACAAGCTCTGTGCATACTCCTCCGACTTGGATACGCTCCTGCCAAACCCAGAATATCATTGTCGTCCTGTGGGAAAGTTGATATATTTGACAGTTACAAGACACAATATATTGTTTGTCGTTGGTGTTGTTAGTAGAATCATGCATGCTCCAAGAACTTCTCGTCTCCAGGCAGTTGAGCGCATTCGTCGATACCTGAAGTTTGCTCCTGGACAAGGGCTCGTATATAAGCCCTGCTCGTCTTTATCTTTCATTGCTTACTCTGATGCTGATTATGCAGGATCAATTGATGATTGTGGTTCCACAAGTGGTTTCAACACATACTTTGGTGGACATCTTGTTACCTGCTGAAGCAAGAAGCATTTTGTCGTTGCACGTTCATCTGCAGAAGTAGAATATCGATCAATGGTCTTTGTCGTCTCGGAATTTACATGGCTAGAAAGCCTTCTGAAATACTTGTGTGTCAAACGCTCTTCTCTTGTCAGCTTGCTCTGTGATAGTCAAGTTATCATTCATATTGCCAAGAATCTTATATTCCAAGAACGTACCAAGCATATAGAGGTTGATTGTCACTTTATTCGGGAAAATGGTCAACTCAGGAAATGGGACTTAAAACATGTTCTAGCTACAGAACAAGTCGTTGATATCTTACAAAAGCTCTACCACAACCTTATATTCTAAGTTCTTGTCCAAGCTTGGATCCTACGACTTGTATGTTGCAGCTTGCGGGAAAGTGTTGAAGAAAGTGTAAAGAAAGCTCATCATAAAGGCCCATGTAAACCTCTCTTAGGATTTAGTCCCACATCTTGGGATAGAATTTAGGCTCTCCCCTCTTCTTGTATATATATGTACAAATACATATGTTGTAATAGGAATTTTTCAAGAAATTAATAAAATCATATTTTTATTTCTCTCAATTTCATGTTTCTCTAAAAAAAAACTACACTCGAAGATTAAAGCAGAAGGGATACATACAAAAGGAAGCTATGTACCACTTGGTGCCCCTTCTCAAGCCAAAATTTCCTACCTCAAACCAGCCCATTTTTCCCTTATATATGGGATGCAAATATACAATCCCTAACAATTAAAGCACAAAAGGCGAATACTATTCAGTTGTTCATTTGGGATCTCATATGCAGCAGTCTCTTATGGGCACCATCTTCCCAGAGAACACGGATGAAACTGGGGGTGCTCCTACCTGGATAATTGCAAGATCCGTGTTTGTTTCCAAACAAAGGTAAGGAGTAAATAGAACAACAAACTACAGAGCTTGATACTGCATTAAAATGTTAAGAGAATCATGCAGATTCAGGCCTCATTTTGTGCGGTGGCCGGGCGGTGCAAATTTCATCCGCGTCGCAACTGCGATCGCGGTTCCTGCGGCACGGATGAAAGCAAGGTCTTTATCGCATTTTTTAGCGGCGGGGCGGATCCCCGCCGCCCGGCCACGGCCCTGCCAAACGCGCGGATCCGCCCCTCCAAACGGGGCCATAGAGGACAAAAATTTGTTATAGAATAAGAAATGAAAAAGTAGAGCTTTAAATCGATTATCAAGATATCAACTTTAAATGGATTATCAAAATATCAACTTTAAATGGATTATCAAAATATCAACTTTAAATGGATTATCAAGGTGTCAAGTTAAGCACACCTCTTCCAGTTTTTTGGCGGTATCAACATGGGTAGGTAAGGAATCATCATATGCCTGGCCTGAATAAAGACAGAAAGGACTTGACGAAAAAGCCACACTATCAGCTTAACAAACAGCACCATAAAAGCCACCTCACTTATAAATAGTATGTATCAAAGAGGTACTGGTTATATAAAAAAGAGAGCAGACCGTTTCACAAAGCATATCCCCACGCAGTGAGGGTCCAAGGAAGGGTCCCACCACAAGGGTGAAATGTAAGCAAATCTTACCCGGAAGTTTTTGCAAGAGGCTGCTTCCACCACTCGAACCCGAGGTCACATGGCAAAGCCTTGACCGATGCACCAAGGCTCCCCTTCTAGGTCCAATTATATAAATTATTTATTTTTTGGCAAACCTTACCCTGCATTTTTTGCAAGAGGCTGCTTCCAGGACTCGAACATGTGACGTCGAGATCACACAGAAATACCATCAAATTTTAATATATAAGATTAGCAAAAAATTAAAATTGCATATGTTGTGTATAGATACTAGCAATTGTGAACGAGATCACACAGTGCTCAATGTGTGATAGCTATAATACTTAGCCGTCCCTCAAATGACGTTCGGGTACCCTCACTGAAGCAGACTGCGCACAAGGGACCACATGTGCGATCACTAGTATACCTAATATACTAATTGTTTACAACACAAAGCTTGAATATTCACTCCAGCTTACAAAAGGTACAAGTGATTAAAATTATAAAGATGCAAAACTTACGGTACTGGCTAGTCCCATATGGACTAATGGATGGCATTCAACAACTCCATACTTGTTTTTCAACTTCCTGTAATAGAAGAAAATGAATAATGAATTAATACATTGTCAGTAATCTCAGAAAAATTGAATTAGGAGAGAATAATACAATCTCTCTTACCCAACTTCCACTGAAACAGTCTTCAATATGTGCCTAAAAGCTGGCAGAATATCTGGTAAACTGTTACCTAATTGCTCAAGTGGTGGCTGCACATATGCCGAATCTATCAACAGTTCGATCAAACGAGTTCCTAACTGCATAGAAAAAATTCCATATGACGAGATATCTAATTCATTGTCAACTATTTTAACAAGAAAGAAATAGATATCCAGACCTTTGCTTGAGCATCTCGTCCCCAGGGTTCTATGTCCATTTCCTCTTTCAATAGTTTCTGAACAACGGCCAGCCTTTTCATTTTAATTAATTTCATCACAACTTTTCGTCGCTTTTGCAGCTCTTTAGTAAAAACTGTATCATCTTTGCACCCTTTATTCCTGCGTCTTTTAATCTTGTCAACATAACCATGGATCCTAACCTATTAGTAGAAAGAAACAAATGAAGAGAGAACTTGCATGCGGCAGGGTTTAGGTATGTAAATAAAGAAATAACTACAGTTATCACTTATAACTAAATAAGTATTCCTTTGTGGATAATTATTAATTGATAAAAACAACTATTCATATTGGACAATTATACATGTATTCCAATTTTATATATAAGAAATCAATTTCAGATTTGGAAAAGTTATTGATTTGGATAATTATTAGGTTGTTTTTTTTAAATAATTGATTATCCTCCCATGGATAATAAACTGGATTGATTCTGACCCTATTTTTATACATAGGGATGCTAGCTTGTAGTTATATAACTTGGCATGAAGTCATTAAGTAGGTGAACTGCAAGTAAACTCTGACTAGAACTCGTGTCCAAGCCTCTAGGTTGTACACTTGTACTGCCAAAAGGAATTTGTTACAGAACGGGCTGCGACCCCTCCTTGCGTGTCACCAAAACAATCATTTTTGAAGGTGAGGAGATGATTTTGGGAACTGTGCGGTGACACATCATAATTTAATTAAGAATGTTATAATTATTTTGCATTAATTGACTAAGGAATATTATTAATTGACTTCAATTAATTAGTATTAATTAATTATGTTTACTTATTAGGTTTCTTTTGTTTGTAATTAATTAAGGAAAGAGTTTTATTGCAACCTTATTTGGGAATAAATTATGAGTCGGGTCTTTACTACATAATGTAATTAATTAAGGGAAGAGTCTTCCATTAATTAGTGTGCCACATGAGTATTTAATAAGGAATCTTGTATGAGTGAAGCATCCTTGGATCATTGGTCTTTGCATCACTCTTGGAGATAATGCTCCTTGAGGAGCTGATATGGGCCCACATAGTCCTCATTATCAGTTAATTTTATAAATATACTATTAATTGTCATATTGGTTTCATCATTGCTAGTGTCGCTCTTTACAGTGTTGGGCATAATTTATGATTTGAGTCGATATACAAGTCTTTGGTGTTTTTTTGTTTCATGTTTTTCTTTTTAATTAGAAGTTATGTACACTCATGTCATAACAACCGGCATTCTCAGTGAGTCATGAGAAAAATATGAATAAAATAATCAAAGTCTCTCTATCTCTCTCTAGTTCCTATCTCTTCAACCTCATTCTAGGGTTGCGAATGAGAAAGACTCTCTTTCTTTCTCTCCCCTCGTATTCTCAATGGATTGAGCTCGGCTCTCTTTTATCTCCACCTTCGCCGCCACCTTCGATGAGAGAATCGGTTCATAACAACTTGGAATAAGAGTCAAGTTCCCTTTGGCATCACATTCCATCCTCCCCACTTTCGCAAAGGCATGATCCCACTCCTCCATTGGGCGTAAGCCTTCATAACATACGAATGTCATGAATGTTGGATGCTTGTTCATTCTGGTCGACAAAGCAGCAGACAAGTCGTATGTCATAGAGATAAAGACAGACTATGTTCTAAGAGGTGTGAAAGTTCCTAAGTAACCTTGTGTGGCTAGAGCCAGAAACCTCTAGTGTGTTCTGCCTTGTCATCCTTGTTGGGGTTCTCGAAGGCCATTGAATAGTGTGGCGAACTGTTGTGCTAATCTGGTGATTACAAGGGGAGATTTCTCGTATGTGCAAGAGGACCTCCCCCCTGAGATGCGCTGATAGCAATCATTGTGATCATGATCGGGTTCACTAGTTCTTAGGTGTTTTCGCCTTACCTAAAAGAAAGACAATGATTCTGAAGTTCACCTTCTGCCTTGCTTCCTCTCTCAAATTCCCAACCCCGCAATGAGAATAAAAGTATGAAACATCCATGAACTTCCCATACAAACTATCACATCACATATCCACGGATTATACAAATCCCATCGGTTACCAAAACCACTCTATAAGAAAAAATCTAGGGTTTATGCTTAACATATTAACCAGTCTTACAATAACAATTCAATTAGCCATTACCTCGTGTTCTATTGCCTCTCCAATGTGAATGGCAGCTTGCACAACTCGAACACACCCTTTTTCTTGCCCCATCATCAGCAACCCCATCATCTTATGCATCACAATAACCGCTAGTTTATCAGCCGGTAAGAGACTCATATGGTATGCATAAGCGGCCTTGTGTCTCTTTCCCTTCTGCAGCTTCTGATCCGTCTCAATTGCACCGCGCAGCGGCTCAAACCAGCAGAGGAACAGAGACTTCACATAGGGCAAACTGGGGGCGAGCTTCTTCTCCAGCATCACCCTCTCCAATTCCTTGTATTCTTCTGCTGCTCTCTCCCACGCCGCCGTCTCCGCCTTGACCTGCCTCCTCCGGAGAGCGTTGTACTTCTTCCTTGCCTCCGAAGTTTCGCGAACGCTCGTCGGATCATCAAAACGTGGAATCCACGGCGAGTCTTCGAGGAATATCTTTTCTAGGGTTTCTCCTGGCAAAATGAGGGAGGGATGGTGCCCTAGCCATGGGAAATTCGCTAGCTCGTCTTGGACGGAGATTGGATTGTAGAAAATGGGGTAATCGAGGGTTTTCATGTGGGAAAACGCGGTTGGAAACTTGTGCTCTGGTTCTGAAGAATCGGATCCTAGAGGGACTGGAGAGTGATGGAGCGAATTGAGGGCAATCCATGACGGGATTTCGTTTGAGCAGCTGGTTTGACCGACAAGCGGGACGATTGGACGATGAAGAATGGCTGAATGCAGCTCTCCAGTTGGCGCATATCTCCTCAAAAAGGGGTTTCGCCATGGAAGTACAGGGATGAAGGAAGCAGAAGAAGCCATTGCGAGGGCCGGGGAATGGATAGAGCGGCAAAACCCCTCAGAACCCCCTCGCCCCAAGTAAAGCCAGACAGATATTATTTACTTACCGGGTTATTTGTCATTTTTGACTTCAAATATATGTTAGTCATTTTGCATATCCAATTTTTATAATTAGCATTTTGCATTCTTTAATTATTGATTTATGACATTTTGATATTCATTTTTGTACTTTATTGTTGCTGCCCATACTTAAAATATTTTGAATGAGGCCACTAAAATTCCAATTCGAAAAATAAAAGTTTTAATCAAATATTCACGAACCAATTCACAAATTGTTCATGGACTACTTGATTTGCAAACAACCCTAGAAGAAAGAGAGGTAGGTGGAAACCAATAATTTTAGTAAAAAAAAATGTGACACAAATAAATGAGAATGTTAAAAGATACAAAAAAAACCATAATATATAATTGTTTGTTTTGCATTAGCCGTGCACAAAAAAATCAGTCTGGTTGGGACCCGCTAGGGGCTTTCCCGACTTCAACAATTATAATGTTATATACATGCATTATCAAGGTTATAACGCGCTTCAAGTCCATTCTACAAATCTTTAGGCGTACGATATTGAAGGAAAATATCGTAAAGGCTGTCAGACAAGACACTAAAAATTCAATTGTGGCAATGATATTCTACATCTACCGGATCTTTGTAAGGGATATGTCCAACATACATTCTAATAGTATTTGCAGCAGAAGAAAAATATGATGGAAGGGAGGAGGCAACTACAGTTGCAACGCTTTAATTTTCGATTTCAGCAGTAGGAGCATCAAAGATAGAGACAATAAATCCAAGGTATTGATCAATATTCTACTTGTGTTTGTCAACGAAGAAAACCATCTTCGTTAAATTTCTCAGGTTCAATCCCAGCATAATTCTCAGATCTAGATGAACATTACAGTTTTTTGAAATTTAAAATGCAAACAATAAATTGATGTACATATGAAAATGAAAATATAGATTATCATTTTGATTATTTTATTTTATTTATCTTGATATTCTTGGACTTCCTAAAGAATGCACGATGACAGGTTCTCACTAGTACTATGCAGTTTGTGTGATAATAACTCAGCACGACTCTTTCGCAAAATATTATGTGATATGAATCTACAACTACTTTAGATTGTAAAATATTTTCTTTATATTCCAAAATAATTTTTTTTTCGTTTTGAAAACATATCAGAATAATAACAGTATACCAGAACTTGAAGGCAAGGTTATAAAAAACTCGCATAATCACATAGGGGAGTAATAAAATTCAGAATAGCATATGGATTATAATCGAGCCTGAATAAGGCGTGTAATCAATTACATAAAGAAGTTGCACCACCCTTCGGCAGGGCTTTTAACTGATACTTACTTCTCCAAGGCACAGCGCCCGACTAGATCCCAAAACTCCGATGTTCGCAGACACCAAAAAAACAAAGAGCACCTGAACTCCCACGTAATAAAGCAAACATGAAAAAAAAAGAAATCACAAAGATCATCGTAAGAGCAAGAGAGAGAGAGAGAGAGCAACTAAATATTCAGAGAGCGTCTATAAAACAAATCAAAAAATCTCCTATATATGAGTCTCGTAAAATGACAAGAAATTTATCACGTAATAAATCCGGACGGTTACAATTGATAAGTTATAATCGTGCAAAAGAACGTTGGAATTTCAACGTATAAGAAGTAATTGCGAGAAAAACCGTAACAAAAATTAACGCGCAAAGAAACTGGCAGACAAGTCGACGCATGTTGCTTCGACTTCTTATTGACGCACGTCGAGTTCATATTGACGCTAGTTGTAAGAGATGGCGAAGTCGACACATGCATTAAGTGCAATTCGACGCATGTTGTCGCAGGCAAGGCAAAGTCGACACATGCATCCAAAACATTTTGATGCATGTCGATACAGGGAGAACGCGACGTGATCTACTCGACGCATGTGTCGAGTTCTAGTCGACACAAGCAGGGAGAAGTCGACGCAACTTAGAAAATTAGGATTCAAAAGTGTCAAAACTATTTTGTAAAAAAAACTTACAATTCAATTCAATTATTTTCCGAATTAATCCGATCCAGTGCGGTGTGTGTGCGCGCACGAGTGTGGTTCATAGTTCTTCCTTATTGTTAGGAATGACGTCTACCAACTCTCTCAAAACTCATGAGTGTTAGGAAGGGCGCTACCAATTCCTTTATATTATTTTAGCAGGACCGGTCAAACTGTTCGCATGACTCCCTCGCACTTAAAACGTGCCCGAAACTTCCATGTACTCATGCCCGGAGCCAACCCGACTCCCTTGCACTGAATTGTACCATGGAGTTTCTCTGCACCCATGTCAGGAGCCAACCCGGGTGCGCCCGGAGGCACCCCATCCAACACCTGGATGGCGGGTCACACCCAACAAACTCCCCCTGGAACGTCATCCAGTGGGATCGAACCCATGACCTCCAACCTGCCTCTGATACCACTGTTAGGAATGATGTCTACCAACTCTCCCAAAACTCCTGACTGTTTGGAAGGGCGCTACCAATTTTTTTATATTATTTTAGCAGGACCAGTCAAACTGTTCGCATGACTCCCTCGCACTTAAACTGTGCCTGGAACTCTCATGTACTCAAGGAACTCCCATGTACTCATCCCCGGAGTCAACCCGACTCCTTTGCACTGAACCGTACCATGAAGTTTCTTTGCACCCATGTCAGGAGCCAACCCGGGTGCGCCCGGGAGGCACCCCATCCAACACCTGGATGGCGGGCCACACCCAACAAACTCCCCCGGGAACGCCATCCACGGGGATCGAACTCATGACCTCCTCGCGCCTCTAATACCACTGTTAAGAATGACGTCATCCAACTCTCCCCAAACCTCAAAGTGTTAGGAAGGATACTATCAATTCCTTTATATTATTTTAGCAGGACCAGTCAAACTGTTCGCATGGCTCTTTCGCACTTAAACTATGCCCGGAACTCCCATGTACTCATCCCCAAAGCCAACCTGACTCCCTGCACTGAACCGTACCATGGAGTTTCTCTGCACCCATATCAGGAGCCAACCCGGGTGCGCCCCGGAGGCACCCCATCCAACACTTGGATGACGGGCCACACCCAACAAAGTCCCCCTGGAACGCCATCCAGGGGGATCGAACCCAAAAACCTTCAACCTCCCTCTGATCCCACTGTTAGGAATATTGCCTACCAACTCTCCCAAACCCCGGAGTGTTAGGAAGGGCGCTGTCAATTCCTGTATATTATTTTAGCAGGACCGGTCAAACTGTTCGCATGGCTCTCTCGCACTTAAACCGCGTCCGGAACTCCTATGTATTCATGCTCGGAGCCAACCCGACTCCCTTACACTGAACCGTATCATGGAGTTTCTCTGCACTCATGCCAGGAGCCAACCCGGGTGCGCCTGAGAGGCACCCCATCCAACACCTAGATGACAGGCCAGACCCAACAAACTCCCTCTGGAACGCCATCCAGGGGGGTTAAACCCATGACCTCCAACCTGCCTCTGATACCACTGTTAGGAATGACGCCTACCAACTCCCTCAAAATACCGAAGTGTTAGGAAGAGCGCTACAAATTCCTTTATATTATTTTAGCAGGACCGGTCAAACTGTTCGCATGACTCCCTCGCACTTAAACTGTATCCAGAACTCTCATGTACTCATCCCCGGAGCCAACTAGAGGTAGCCATGCGAACACTTTGACCGGTCCTGCTAAAATAATATAAAAAAATTGATAGCGCCCTTTCTAACACTCCGTAATTTTGAGAGTTGGTAGGCTTCATTCCTAACACTTATTGTCCTCTAAACAAATAGGAAGAAGTGAATTTAATTGTACTCTCACTCTCAAGAGTGATGATAAATAAGATGAGATTAAAAGATATCATTCTTTCATTCATGAAAAATTCCCTCCAAAATTCGGATTCCTTCATTTGATTTTGGAGCTTTTCAACAAATATATGGAGCTCAACGCCAAACACAAAATTTAGCTCCATTAAACATTACAAATTAAACATTTTTCATTAAAATTTCTTACAAATGCGAACAGAACAAAATAGTCACAGGTTCTCAGCACCTCCAAACGAACTCAGTCAAAAAATTGATTTTGTCGTATTGATTCAGCCTCGTTCAATCAATCTTAGACAACTCTCATCAAAAAAAATGAAAGTTGTCAAACCATGCTCAAATTTTCGAGAAAACCTTCGCTTATCGCGTCTCAATATCGCAATTCACGAATGTTCATCAACATGCCAACCAAACGAAGAGTTTGAAATTTCGAAACCAAGCGATTTCAAACGAAGTTTTAGATAAGAAAAAGTTTCTTGGTCATGCAATGTACATTAATTTTAACCCCAAAATAGCAATCCTAATTACATTTATACATAATCAATTTCACTATTTGATAAATTCCTAAATCCAATTCCGTCCAACCGAACAAACTCTTCACGAAATGTAAACTTCGGGCTCAAGTCTTATTTTTCTGATTTTAATTTTCATTACAATTTTCTCCAAATATTCTACACCAAAGAGAAATATAATAATCAAATATTTCACACAAAATACTTTACACCACACCTTATGTACAGAACCTGTGCAATACAACCATTAACACGTAATTAACGCGTTAAATCATGCGAAAAAATATTAGTTTAATCTCATATTAAATATATAAATACTGAAGTTAAAACAATTCTGATGAAGCTTTTGAGTTGAATTTGTTTTGACCGTTGATATATCAAGCCCGGCTTTAGTCGTCTTTCGCTCTTCAAAGGGAAAACAACATAATCGCCTGTTCATACACAAAAAAAGAAGGCATGAGAAGTTATTTATTGCAATCATAAACATAAAAAATCTCCAAAGTGCGAGATTTTAAAATCATACGACAATTAGGTCGATGCGACATAATTCTAACTATTTAGGGCTCCCATTGCACGAAAGGAGAATTGTGACTTAGAAATATATACTTTCAAAATAACTGAATTAGATATGAGAACTTCACAGACACACAGACACATACAAACAAATATGTGAACGTAAAGCCTAACATTCTAAGTTAACACTCAATAATAGTAATAATTACAATAATGACAATAAAGGGCCTGGTATAAGAGTACATCCTCCGTTTATTTTCTTTATAAAAATTTGTCATGCCGAATATAAAACTCATCAAAAATTGAGAGCACGAGGACGCAAAATATAAAAATTAAACTCACTTATACAAATTTGTAAAATTTGTAATAAAAAAAAGAGAAAAGTGGAAAGATTGAATATTACACCAAATGATGTTTTTCTTTTATATATATATATATATATATATATATATATATATAGTGACAGGCGCGGAGCTCCGCCCCTACGGCCAACCGCAACAATACCCGGATCGCGACAGGTGCAGGGCTTCATCCCAATCAATTAATTAATGCAACTTAAAATAAAGCACTATCAATTAATTAATACAGAAAATAGTCATACGCCACTTTTTAATTTTTGATAAAAAATTCTCATCGTGATGCATATATCATCGTGCATGTCAAACAAATTTTAATAAAGTTGGCGGGTTTAAAAGTAGCTACTCGAAAATATCGCTGACAGGACTAATGACAACGTTAACGAAAAGACCACTGACATTCCTAATGACAGTCCTTAGATTAAAACATTGAGGCTATATTTGATAATTTTGACTGTTACATCAAAGATAATTTTTCCTTTTTAATATTGCAAATATATATACATATGCGCGCACGCACGTGTATATGTGCGCACATATGTATATACATACATACAAACAATGATGCACGTGTATATATATCTTTCATTATTATAAAAGAAAGTTGGTTTTGGTGCAACATTCATAATTGTCATATATAGCCTTAATTTTTTACTCTAATGACTTAACATATATTATAAGATATTTCAAAAAAATAAAATACAATGCTTATTTATGTAATTACATCACATCCACAAATTAAAAGTAGAGCTCCTAAACCAACTATAATACATTGCTCATTCAAGTAATCAAAATAGGTTTTAGTAGAGCTTCTAAACCTACTATAATAGGTTATCATTACACACGTCAGTGGTCATTTCAAGAAAAGTTGTCATTAGCTATGCCGGCGGTATTTTCGAGGAGCTACTATTAAGCTCATCAACTTTATTAAAGTTGATTTAACATGCATAATAATATATACATTAAAGTAAAATAATTGATAATGTGTTTATTTTAACTTGTATTAATTAATTGATAGCGGCGGAGAGCCGTATATGTCAGGGTTAAGGTACTGTCAAGATTGGTCGTAGGGGCGGAGCCCCGTGTGTGCCTGTCACTAGTATATATCTTTAACTACATTAAAGTAGTTTGAAATTGTAGAATTAATCTTAACCATCCAAGTTATGTCATGCTTTTGATCTTAGCCATCCAATAAAGAGAGATAAAGAAGAAAAGAAGAGAGAGGGGGAGAGAGGGAGAGAGAATATTTATAGCCCTCCTAACCCTACATTTAGAGATAGGAGAGAGAGGGGGAGAGAAAAGAGAGAAAGAGAAAGAGAATTTGATTTTTTAGGTGAAAATTTACATTTTTAAAAAAAAAAAAGAATATTGATTCATATTTTTTTACGGTCATTTTAAGTACTCATATGTATATGTTTTGAATAAAAGTGCTCCAAAGCGGGCGAAGCCCGCTAAGAATCAGCAAGCACGAGCGAAGCCCGTGCAGAGTTGCTTGTGTGTGTGTGTGTGTGTCTGTGTCTAGCATATATATACAATATACATACATATATGTGTGTCATTTGAGTGAATTTTTTTTACATCTGCAACACATACCTCTGAAATAGAAGCCAATAAAATCTCATCTTGCTTAGAAACCCTTTTATTTTTTTGTACTTTTGTCTGAGCCTGCATCGCCTTCAACTGATCATGCACCCCCCTCAGTAAGTTCAACTGCTCATCGTTTCGCTTTGAATCTTCCTCCTTCATGATCTTCTGATCATTCTCAATCTTCTCAAGCCGTATTCTTAGCTGCTCAAAATCACTCTGTAGAGAATTCATGGACACTCCTTTCTCTAAATTTGAATATCTGGGTGTCATATATGATAAATCATTAACTAAAGATCCTGCACAAGTCTTTATATTTGCTTCCATGGAAGCATGACATGAATCTGAGTTGTCGTGGCTGTTCTTCGGGACTTCGTAGATGTCGTGGATACTCATGGAATGAGCTGCCTCTCCAGTCAAACACGAAGAACTACATTTAGAATCTATTCCTACGTATCCTGAATTCGATTCGAGTAAACTTTCAGAATTCGATGGCAAACAGACTGAGTGAATTCCCATATCGTCCATGGCACAGAGATTGTCAACTCTCATGTCTGGCTTCGGTTCCTCCGAATCAAAAACAACTTTTTCGATAACGGATTTGTTTGAAAAGAATTCAATTCTTTGCTCTGTTTTCTTCTACGAGCACTCACAGGTGTCACTCCATATGGATAGCACTGCATGAATAAAAGGTCTATTTTGTCAATAATATCCATCAATAAGCTTAAACTAGCAAACTAAGAAGATTTCATAGAGATTTGTCCTCCAATTCTACCATCAATTTCCTCAACATCAGTATCACAAATTCCATATCTTTGCATATTTTGCCTGTAGGACTGTAGTTGGAGCTTGAGAGTTGAAATCTCTCCATCCTTTTCAAGAATGGATTCTTTGAGAAATGCCAATAGTTCCTCGGTATGAAGCATTTTTGCCTCCGCAATTCTCTTGAATTGGACAGCTTCCATCTTTTGCAAAGCTCTCCCTTCCTGGAGACGAAAAATCATCGAAAGAGCCTCGTCAGCACCGGAAGCTGCTGCCTTTCTTTCCTCATCGAGTTCATCGGAAAGTTCTCGGATAAACTGAGCTTGGTTGATAAGAGCTTCTTTTAAAGTGATAACCTCAGCCTCTGTCATGGTTTAGGGGCCAAACTACCTTGAAATAAGAGAAACTGATGTAAGAGCATACTATCCTTTTGTCATTATATCGGAGAAAATCATCAAAGGACATACTATTTTGATCTTTTCGTTGAAAAGCGATTTTTTTTGGGTATGGGTTTTGAATTCAAATCATGATTTGGCATCTTTGAAGATTTTGCTGTGTGGTCTGCGAAATAAAAAGTTCCTTTTAATATTTTTGTCGGGGTACTGTAAAATTTAAATGATATCTGGAAGATTGAAATGATCGCTTTGCGACCAAAATGATATTTTTAGGAGATCAAAGATACAAATGATCTCTTTGAGAACAAAAAATCTCTCTTTTGATCTCAGAGAAGACAAATCTCTTTGATCTCTGAAAATAGACCACGTACCTATCTGAGAGATCACTTTGATCTCCCAAATAGGTCATTTTGATCACAGAGAAATCATTTTGATTTGGCGGGACTCGGCACCCAAATGTTAAGAAGAACCTTCTATCTTGTGGTCGCGATGCATTATAAGGGCAAACTATGCACCTAAATGGCTGGGGAATGATGAAAGCAAAATTGGTAAGTTAAGCAATCACAATGGAGAGAGAGAGAGAGAGAGAGAGAAACACTGGAGGTCAAAGTGGCATATTAAAAATTGATATATTCAAAATGGTCAGAAGATTATTTTGATCATTATCACTAATGTTAAACTTGATGAATACATAAATAGTGACATACCAACATAATTGAGTGAAAGCGAAATTAACGAAATGAGGCCCAAGAATCAATATTTACAAATTTGGCATTGGAGAGGCAAATGTTCTATGAATCCCGTGGAGCAGATAGCAGAGCTATATGATTAGAAAATTCGAGCTTTGTTAACTACTGAAATTTAAACTGCTTAAAAGTTTCTAGTGTATTTGTTCTGGGTTTGCCGGAGTAGTGGATGGAGGTAGAGGGATACGGTGGAGCCGGAACCGCGGCTGTCTAGGTGGGGCGTGCTGAGGAGGACAACAGAACTACCAATATTTCATACAAAGACGAGAGAATAGAGTTTGGCATTCCACTAGTCACTAGACCAATGGGTCCTTAAATAAGATTACAACATTTGAACTCAAGTACCAAAATATCCTTCCATGAAATAAACTAATAAAATAATCTACGCTAGACTTGATGACATTAATAAAAATGTGACAAGATATTAATAAAATGCATAATTTATTCTCGTAATATATCTAGGGCGACTTGCCTATGCCCATAACAGTATCATTTCTACTCGTCTTTGGGCAGCACGAGGTTGTGATATGAAAAGGACTTCCCAATCAGAAAAATATTCGCGCTGAACTATACAACGGACTGCAAGACTGTTTAAATGCTGGAGAAAATAACACTGGTATGACGTTTTTCGTACGCATAATTTCTTTGCTGTACTCACCTACAAATTCAGTTTATATTATTTCCTTATACTACAGAAAATGTTGGTAGACGTGTTATACTACCATCATCATTTGTTGGAAGCCCCAGAGATATGTATCAACGATATCAAGATGCAATGGCGATTGTGCAGCATTATGGACGACCAGATATATTTTTAACAATGACATGTAATTCTGCGTGGCCAGAGATTACTAACGAACTTCTCCCAGGTCAGCGAGCACAAGACCGACCTGATTTAGTAACTCGCATCTTTCGTGCAAAATACGAAAAATTAAAAAAAGATATATTCCATAAACATGTCTTGGGAAAAACAATGAGCCATGTGCACGTTATTGAGTTCCAGAAAAGAGGTTTGCCACATGTACATATGTTGGTCATGTTCGATGAAAATGACAAACTAAACACTCCAGATGACTACGACCGAATTGTTAGTGCCGAACTTCCTTCAGTTTCAAACGAACCGAAATTATACAATGCAGTTGTACACCATATGATACACGGCCCATGTGGAAACATTAATTACAATGCTCCTTGCATGAAACATGGTGATTGCAAAAAAGGATACTCAAAGTGTTATGCTGAGCATACAATTCAGGGAACAGACTCCTACCCAATATATCGCAGACGCAATGACGGCAGAGCTATTATTTTACGACGTGCTGGAGACTTTCCAATTGACAATCGTTGGATTGTTCCTTACAATCCATGGCTTCTACTAAAATATGACTGCCACATTAATGTTGAAATTTGCAGTAGTATTAAAAGTATCAAATATTTATACAAATACATTCACAAAGGACCAGATTGTATTTCGTTTCAAGTTCAGTCAGTTCCACAGTACGATGAACTCTCTAATTATGTTAACGGTCGGTGGATATGTCCCCAGGAGGCCTGTTGGAAATTATTCAAATTTCATATGAATCAAATATATCCATCAGTCGTTCGTTTGCAGGTTATTCTTTCAACCTAACATTACCTTCTTACAAGTTTCACATTACGCTATTCTTGATGTTTTTTAAAAAAACATCATGTGTTATTATTTTTTGAAAATAGTGAAA
This sequence comes from Platanthera guangdongensis, assembly GCA_039583875.1. Lineage (NCBI taxonomy): Eukaryota > Viridiplantae > Streptophyta > Magnoliopsida > Asparagales > Orchidaceae > Platanthera > Platanthera guangdongensis. The sequence continues at coordinate 151,534,758 of CM077154.1, forward strand.
CTCCCTAACTGATAGGTTCATCTTCCAAACAAACATCAAGTACAATTCCGCATCCATGAATTTGTTTCTTCTGTTCTGTCAAACGAACGCAATTCAATGACAATGCTCACCGAATTTTTCACCGTATACAATGACAACCAAGAACGCAATCATTACTTATATAGAGACTTCCCAAAACATTAGAGATGGAATTCCACTTCAAAAACATGGACTAAAAGAAAAACAACACAACAAGTTATTGGACGAATTTACTCTGTCCATCCTGCAGAAGGCGAGAGGTTTTATTTACGACTTCTGTTAAACCATGTCTCCGCACCAAAATCATTTGATTCTCTTCTAACAGTAAATGGTATTCAGTACTCCACTTTCAAACAAGCTGCTGAACAGTATGGTCTGCTTGAAAGAGACAACAGTCTCCATGATTGCTTACATGAAGCTCGCCAATTCAGAATGCCTTCAGCACTACGTACTCTTTTCACAACTACTCTAATGTATTGCCAACCGACTAATGTCAGAGAAATGTGGAATGAAAACTACTTCTCCATGACTGAAGATTACAGCATGCCGCGTTCTATGAATGATGTCTACGTGACAAATAAACTTCTTCATGAAATCAATTATATTCTTCAACAGCATAGTAAAAGTATAGCTGATTTTGATCTCCCTGAAATCAACATTTCGTTCGATACCATTATTGGTTATTCCAACTTAATAGAACATGAACTATCAATTGCTATATCAGAATCTGACTTAAACTCTATTGCATCACTTAATGTTTATCAACGTAATGCATATTACATGATCACTGAAGCAATACAACATAATGAATGCTCTCTTTTCTTTGTTGATGGACCTGGAGGCAGTGGTAAAACATTTTTATATCGCTGTTTGCTTGCAAATATGCGAAACCTTGGCCACATTATTATAGCTACAACTTCATCTGGAATTGCAGCCACTCTTCTTCCAGGTGGTACGACTGCACATTTGCGCTTTAAAATTCCGATACCAGTAAACGCTACATCATTATGTAATTTTGGAAAACTATCTGATATGCATAGACTCTTGGACCGCTGCTCCGCCATCATTTGGGATGAAGCTCCAATGACACATCGTCATGCATTTGAGGCAGTCGATCGATCAATGAGAGATGTTCTTGGAATAAATAAACCCTTCGGTGGTAAAATAATGATAATGGGCGGAGATTTTCGTCAAATCGCACCGATTGTTATTAATGGAACTAAGGCTCAAATTATCAATGCAAGCATTGTCAAATCACCTTTGTGGTCAGCCGTAAGAGTGCTTCCCTTAACAGAAAATATGAGATCTTCCTCTGATCATGAATTTTCTGATTTCTTACTCCGCGTTGGTGATGGTGAGGAAATGACCGTTGAAGATGAAATGATCTGAATCCCAAATGCTATGACTACTTCGTGGGAAGGGGAGCAATCAATAGATACGTTAATTAACTCAGTATTCTGTAACATCAACACACAAATACAGTGCTCAGATTATCTTGCAAATACAGTTTTACTAACTCCACTAAATGAAGATGTCAATCATTTAAATAATAAATGTCTATCACTATTTCCGGGAGAAGAGATCACCTAATACTCATTTGACTCTGTGAATGATGACAAATATAATTTATATCCACAAGAGTTTTTGAACAGTTTATCATCAGGAAATCTCTCACCGCACAAACTGTCTTTAAAAAAGGGTGTGCCTATTATGCTACTGCGAAATCTCAATGGCACAACAGGCCTTTGCAATGGGTCACGTCTTCTGTGTCGCCAGTTCAACAAAAATATCATTGAAGCTGAAATTCTTACTGGAGAACATAAAGGGAAAACAGTTTTTCTTCCGCGTGCGGTGTGTGTGCGCACACGAGTGTGGTTCATAGTTCCTCCTTATTGTTAGGAATGACGTCTACCAACTCTCTCAAAACTCATGAGTGTTAGGAAGAGCGCTACCAATTCCTTTATATTATTTTAGCAGGACCGGTCAAACTGTTCGCATGACTCTCTCGCACTTAAACTGTATCCGGAACTCCCATGTACTCATCCCTGGAGCCAACTAGAGATAGTCATGTGAACAGTTTTACCGGTCCTGCTAAAATAATATAAAGAATTGGTAGCGCCCTTCCTAACACTCCGGAATTTTGAAGAGTTGGCAGGCGTCATTCCTAACACTTATTATCCTCTAAACAAATAGGAAGAGATGAATTTAATTATATACTCACTCTCAAGAGTGATGATAAGTAATATGAGATTAAAAGATATTCTTTCATTCATGAAAATTTCCCACCAAAATTCGGATTTCCTCATTTGATTCTGGAGCTTTTCAACAAGTATATGGAGCTCAACGCCAAACACAAAATTTAGCTCCATTAAACATTACAAATAGTCTCAGATGCGAACAAAACAAAATAGTCTCAGGTTCTCAGCACCTCCAAACGAACTCAGTCAAAAAATTGATTTTGTCGTATTGATTCAGCCTCGTTCAATCAATCTTAGACAACTCTCATCAAAAAAAATGAAAGTTGTCAAACCATGCTCAAATTTTCGAGAAAACCTTCGCTTATCGCGTCTCAATATCGCAATTCACGAATGTTCATCAACATGCCAACCAAACGAAGAGTTTGAAATTTCGAAACCAAGCGATTTCAAACGAAGTTTTAGATAAGAAAAAGTTTCTTGGTCATGCAATGTACATTAATTTTAACCCCAAAATAGCAATCCTAATTACATTTATACATAATCAATTTCACTATTTGATAAATTCCTAAATCCAATTCCGTCCAACCGAACAAACTCTTCACGAAATGTAAACTTCGGGCTCAAGTCTTATTTTTCTGATTTTAATTTTCATTACAATTTTCTCCAAATATTCTACACCAAAGAGAAATATAATAATCAAATATTTCACACAAAATACTTTACACCACACCTTATGTACAGAACCTGTGCAATACAACCATTAACACGTAATTAACGCGTTAAATCATGCGAAAAAATATTAGTTTAATCTCATATTAAATATATAAATACTGAAGTTAAAACAATTCTGATGAAGCTTTTGAGTTAAATTTGTTTTGACCGTTGATATATCAAGCCCGGCTTTAGTCGTCTTTCGCTCTTCAAAGGGAAAACAACATAATCGCCTGTTCATACACAAAAAAAGAAGGCATGAGAAGTTATTTATTGCAATCATAAACATAAAAAATCTCCAAAGTGCGAGATTTTAAAATCATACGACAATTAGGTCGATGCGACATAATTCTAACTATTTAGGGCTCCCATTGCACGAAAGGAGAATTGTGACTTAGAAATATATACTTTCAAAATAACTGAATTAGATATGAGAACTTCACAGACACACACAGACACATACAAACAAATATGTGAACGTAAAGCCTAACATTCTAAGTTAACACTCAATAATAGTAATAATTACAATAATGACAATAAAGGGCCTGGTATAAGAGTACATCCTCCGTTTATTTTCTTTATAAAAATTTGTCATGCCGAATATAAAAACTCATCAAAAATTGAGAGCACGAGGACGCAAAATATAAAAATTAAACTCACTTATACAAATTTGTAAAATTTGTAATAAAAAAAGAGAAAAGTGGAAAGATTGAATATTACACCAAATGATGTTTTTCTTTATATATATATATATATATATATATATATATATATAGTGACAGGCGCGGAGCTCCGCCCCTATGCAGGGCTTCATCCCAATCAATTAATTAATGCAACTTAAAATAAAGCACTATCAATTAATTAATACAGAAAATAGTCATACGCCACTTTTTAATTTTTGATAAAAAATTCTCATCGTGATGCATATATCATCGTGCATGTCAAACAATTTTAATAAAGTTGGCGGGTTTAAAAGTAGCTACTCGAAAATATCGCTGACAGGACTAATGACAACGTTAACGAAAAGACCACTGACATTCCTAATGACAGTCCTTAGATTAAAACATTGAGGCTATATTTGATAATTTTGAATGTTACATCAAAGATAACTTTTCCTTTTTAATATTGCAAATATATATACATATGCGCGCGCACACGTGTATATGTGCGCACATATGTATATACATACATACAAACAATGATGCACGTGTATATATATCTTTCATTATTATAAAAGAAAGTTGGTTTTGGTGCAACATTCATAATTGTCATATATAGCCTTAATTTTTTACTCTAATGACTTAACATATATTATAAGATATTTCAAAAAATAAAATACAATGCTCATTTATGTAATTACATCACATCCACAAATTAAAAGTAGAGCTCCTAAACCAACTATAATACATTGCTCATTCAAGTAATCAAAATAGGTTTTAGTAGAGCTTCTAAACCTACTATAATAGGTTATCATTACACACGTCAGTGGTCATTTCAAGAAAAGTTGTCATTAGCTATGCCGGCGGTATTTTCGAGGAGCTACTATTAAGCTCATCAACTTTATTAAAGTTGATTTAACATGCATAATAATATATACATTAAAGTAAAATAATTGATAATGTGTTTATTTTAACTTGTATTAATTAATTGATAGCGGCGGAGAGCCGTATATGTCAGGGTTAAGGTACTGTCAAGATTGGTCGTAGGGGCGGAGCCCCGGTGTGCCTGTCACTAGTATATATCTTTAACTACATTAAAGTAGTTTGAAATTGTAGAATTAATCTTAACCATCCAAGTTATGTCATGCTTTTGATCTTAGCCATCCAATAAAGAGAGATAAAGAAGAAAAGAAGAGAGAGGGGGAGAGAGGGAGAGAGAATATTTATAGCCCTCCTAACCCTACATTTAGAGATAGGAGAGAGAGGGGGAGAGAAAAGAGAGAAAGAGAAAGAGAATTTGATTTTTTAGGTGAAAATTTACATTTTTTAAAAAAAAAAAAGAATATTGATTCATATTTTTTTACGGTCATTTTAAGTACTCATATGTATATGTTTTGAATAAAAGTGCTCCAAAGCGGGCGAAACCCGCTAAGAATCAGCAAGCACGAGCGAAGCCCGTGCAGAGTTGCTTGTGTGTGTGTGTGTGTGTCTGTGTCTAGCATATATATACAATATACATACATATATGTGTGTCATTTGAGTGAATTTTTTTTACATCTGCAACACATACCTCTGAAATAGAAGCCAATAAAATCTCATCTTGCTTAGAAACCCTTTATTTTTTTGTACTTTTGTCTGAGCCTGCATCGCCTTCAACTGATCATGCACCCCCCTCAGTAAGTTCAACTGCTCATCGTTTCGCTTTGAATCTTCCTCCTTCATGATCTTCTGATCATTCTCAATCTTCTCAAGCCGTATTCTTAGCTGCTCAAAATCACTCTGTAGAGAATTCATGGACACTCCTTTCTCTAAATTTGAATATCTGGGTGTCATATATGATAAATCATTAACTAAAGATCCTGCACAAGTCTTTATATTTGCTTCCATGGAAGCATGACATGAATCTGAGTTGTCGTGGCTGTTCTTCGGGACTTCGTAGATGTCGTGGATACTCATGGAATGAGCTGCCTCTCCAGTCAAACACGAAGAACTACATTTAGAATCTATTCCTACGTATCCTGAATTCGATTCGAGTAAACTTTCAGAATTCGATGGCAAACAGACTGAGTGAATTCCCATATCGTCCATGGCACAGAGATTGTCAACTCTCATGTCTGGCTTCGGTTCCTCCGAATCAAAAACAACTTTTTCGATAACGGATTTTGTTTGAAAAGAATTCAATTCTTTGCTCTGTTTTCTTCTACGAGCACTCACAGGTGTCACTCCATATGGATAGCACTGCATGAATAAAAGGTCTATTTTGTCAATAATATCCATCAATAAGCTTAAACTAGCAAACTAAGAAGATTTCATAGAGATTTGTCCTCCAATTCTACCATCAATTTCCTCAACATCAGTATCACAAATTCCATATCTTTGCATATTTTGCCTGTAGGACTGTAGTTGGAGCTTGAGAGTTGAAATCTCTCCATCCTTTTCAAGAATGGATTCTTTGAGAAATGCCAATAGTTCCTCGGTATGAAGCATTTTTGCCTCCGCAATTCTCTTGAATTGGACAGCTTCCATCTTTTGCAAAGCTCTCCCTTCCTGGAGACGAAAAATCATCGAAAGAGCCTCGTCAGCACCGGAAGCTGCTGCCTTTCTTTCCTCATCGAGTTCATCGGAAAGTTCTCGGATAAACTGAGCTTGGTTGATAAGAGCTTCTTTTAAAGTGATAACCTCAGCCTCTGTCATGGTTTAGGGGCCAAACTACCTTGAAATAAGAGAAACTGATGTAAGAGCATACTATCCTTTTGTCATTATATCGGAGGAAAATCATCAAAGGACATACTATTTTGATCTTTTCGTTGGAAAAGCGATTTTTTTTTTGGGTATGGGTTTTGAATTCAAATCATGATTTGGCATCTTTGAAGATTTTGCTGTGTGGTCTGCGAAATAAAAAGTTCCTTTTAATATTTTTGTCGGGGTACTGTAAAATTTAAATGATATCTGGAAGATTGAAATGATCGCTTTGCGACCAAAATGATATTTTTAGGAGATCAAAGATACAAATGATCTCTTTGAGAACAAAAAATCTCTCTTTTGATCTCAGAGAAGACAAATCTCTTGATCTCTGAAAATAGACCACGTACCTATCTGAGAGATCACTTTGATCTCCCAAATAGGTCATTTTGATCACAGAGAAATCATTTTGATTTGGCGGGACTCGGCACCCAAATGTTAAGAAGAACCTTCTATCTTGTGGTCGCGATGCATTATAAGGGCAAACTATGCACCTAAATGGCTGGGGAATGATGAAAGCAAAATTGGTAAGTTTAGCAATCACAATGGAGAGAGAGAGAGAGAGAGAGAGAAACACTGGAGGTCAAAGTGGCATATTAAAAATTGATATATTCAAAATGGTCAGAAGATTATTTTGATCATTATCACTAATGTTAAACTTGATGAATACATAAATAGTGACATACCAACATAATTGAGTGAAAGCGAAATTAACGAAATGAGGCCCAAGAATCAATATTTACAAATTTGGCATTGGAGAGGCAAATGTTCTATGAATCCCGTGGAGCAGATAGCAGAGCTATATGATTAGAAAATTCGAGCTTTGTTAACTACTGAAATTTAAACTGCTTAAAAGTTTCTAGTGTATTTGTTCTGGGTTTGCCGGAGTAGTGGATGGAGGTAGAGGATACGGTGGAGCCGGAACCGCGGCTGTCTAGGTGGGGCGTGCTGAGGAGGACAACAGAACTACCAATATTTCATACAAAGACGAGAGAATAGAGTTTGGCATTCCACTAGTCACTAGACCAATGGGTCCTTAAATAAGATTACAACATTTGAACTCAAGTACCAAAATATCCTTCCATGAAATAAACTAATAAAATAATCTACGCTAGACTTGATGACATTAATAAAAATGTGACAAGATATTAATAAAATGCATAATTTATTCTCGTAATATATCTAGGGCGACTTGCCTATGCCCATAACAGTATCATTTCTACTCGTCTTTGGGCAGCACGAGGTTGTGATATGAAAGGACTTCCCAATCAGAAAAATATTCGCGCTGAACTATACAACGGACTGCAAGACTGTTTAAATGCTGGAGAAAATAACACTGGTATGACGTTTTTCGTACGCATAATTTCTTTGCTGTACTCACCTACAAATTCAGTTTATATTATTTCCTTATACTACAGAAAATGTTGGTAGACGTGTTATACTACCATCATCATTTGTTGGAAGCCCCAGAGATATGTATCAACGATATCAAGATGCAATGGCGATTGTGCAGCATTATGGACGACCAGATATATTTTTAACAATGACATGTAATTCTGCGTGGCCAGAGATTACTAACGAACTTCTCCCAGGTCAGCGAGCACAAGACCGACCTGATTTAGTAACTCGCATCTTTCGTGCAAAATACGAAAAATTAAAAAAAGATATATTCCATAAACATGTCTTGGGAAAAACAATGAGCCATGTGCACGTTATTGAGTTCCAGAAAAGAGGTTTGCCACATGTACATATGTTGGTCATGTTCGATGAAAATGACAAACTAAACACTCCAGATGACTACGACCGAATTGTTAGTGCCGAACTTCCTTCAGTTTCAAACGAACCGAAATTATACAATGCAGTTGTACACCATATGATACACGGCCCATGTGGAAACATTAATTACAATGCTCCTTGCATGAAACATGGTGATTGCAAAAAAGGATACCCAAAGTGTTATGCTGAGCATACAATTCAGGGAACAGACTCCTACCCAATATATCGCAGACGCAATGACGGCAGAGCTATTATTGTGATATGAAAAGGACTTCCCGAACGGTGAGGGATATAGAAACTGATAGCAGCATCAGATATGGTAGTCTCCTTCACACATCATCAGCTAACATTGTCAAGTTTACTGCATGATGTCATTCCACAAAGTTCAGCAAGCTGCAAAACCAGTAGCCCCCGCAGCAACCATTAATCTCAGAGTTGTAGTTCCAAGCGCACCCGCTGCAATAGAGGCTCCAGGTGTACTATTTCATTAGATTTAAACATAAGCTTCGTTTTTTGATGTCGTGTTTTGTTATGTTATCATATCTTGTATGAAATAAAAAAAAAAGTGCACTCAAATTGATAGCAAGTTGCTTCCTTCGGCTTTACTTTGATTGACTATGGGTCCGTGTGGTGAGGCGTTTTTGCTCGGGTGAGATTGGACAAAAATGTCATCGTCATAAAAATTGTGTTTAATGTGACAGCAGTTATGACCGCCACCAAACCACCGCGTTCGTGACCGCCACCGACGTTCCAAACGAACCCTATGTCTCATTCGTGACTAAAACTATCTCATTTGTTGTCTTGTGCTCGCCGGAGTAGTGGCTGGAGGCAAAGGAGATACTTTGGAGCCGGAACCACGGATGTCTACGCAGTGCGTGCTTGGGAGGAGAGAGCTACCAAAATAGCATGCGCAGAAGAATAGATCGCTTCTTGGATACCTTCTCATCACCCAAGGGGTCCTTTAAAAAGAATTACACAAGGACATAAAAGTAAGTCCAACATTTGTCCTTAAATAAAATGAATTATAAAAGATGCGACATTAATAAAAATATGAAAATAGCGTTGGATAACGGAACAGAATTGGGACCATAACATCTCATCCTTCCTTGAAATCGAGCTTGCCCTCAAGCTCAAGCCTGGTACGATCGACGTGATCCTCGGGTTCCTTAACTCCGCGATAGAATAATTTTTTGTAGTGTGTGGTTGGAGCAGATGCATCATTGGGGTAGGATCTGATGGCGTGCTCATAGATGTTATTGAGGGCTGCAGGGATCTGGCGTGGAAGGGATCTGGCGTGGAGAGTCTGACATGCATAATGGTTGGCGATGGGGCAAGTGTGTCTGTTGAATGTGAGTCTCCGTGATCAGAAGTGGCAGGGCCGGCTAGGGAAAGGTCGTCGTAATGAGAGGCTTCGACAATAGGGACTGGGATGGAGACGAGCTTCCCGACTGTTGCAGAGCTTCCAGCTGTTGCGATGGGTAGGGACTTGCGCAGGAAAATGGGGCTAGGTTTTGTCGGTGTAGTGTTTAAGGAGGAAGGAATCGCTACGATACCAAGTTTGTGTGGAAGCGGGGTTTTCATCCTTATTAATTTAAAAGTTCGAAAACATAATCCACCTCAATACGATTTTGGGCATAAAAATGTGTGCGCTCAAAGGCACACATTTGAACATCTATCTATACTATATATAAGAGGATAGTACTCTTTTGGGAAAAATTCATCTTTCTAACTTTACCCTTCTTTATTATAAATTTTCCATTTTTCACAAGTGAATTTAATTTGAGTGTTTTTTATTTAATTTTAAAGAGGGTGTCGTCAATCATCATCCCTTCAATTTTTGTTGAGTTTTGTGTTTGACGGAACAAACAAATTTACGAAGATGACGAACAAAGGATGTACTATCCCGTCAGGGCACATGATAACATTGTACACGACTGCTGTACAAAATAAAAGGGGAAAGTAAATTCAAGATTCAATCCTTACTGTTAAGTTGAAAAAATAGTGATAGGATAAAATTGACACCATTGGGAATCAAAGTGGCTCATCACAAGAAAAGGATGAATACATGCATCTAAATAGAATTGGAATAGCAGTGTTTTGATCTGATTAACATTCTCACGAATTGATAGAGGAAGTCATTTTAGCTCGATAGATAATTAGACGTGCATATTGTCGAAGTAAAATGTTGACAACAATATTTTTACATGAAAAACTTGTAAAAGAAAAAAAAATGTTGACAACAATATTTTTACATGAAAAACTTGTAAAAGAAAAAACTGTTGGGAATCAAAGTGGCTCGTCACAAGAAAACGATGAATGAATGCATCTAAATAAAATTGGAATAGTAGTGTTGTGATCTGATTAACATTCTGTTGAAAATGGTGAAGTGAAAGTGGGTAATTGGTCAACCTGGGCGACCTCTCCGCGCGGACTATGTGGACAGGACTGGCGGATAGCCATGTCGGCAGAGCTGTTGCAGACGGCTTGTTCTTTGGCGGCCCGGGCGGTCTGTTCGCGCGGTCTATGCGAATAGAGGCGGCGGCCTGCCAGGCTGGCATATGCTCAGCAGGCAGTTGGATCCCAGAAGGTAACCGGGCGGATAGCGACTCTATCCGTGGAGTCCGACAAGAAGCGGACTGGACTGGAGCTCGGCAGACCGGTTTGGCAAAAGCCTTGGTCTAGCTCTGGAGGAGCGGCTAGCGGAAGCCGCGGAGGTCGCCAGTTAGTGCGGACAGGTGCTGGAGTTCGCCGGGATTGGCGGACTGGATCCAGTGTCCGCCAGTAAGTACGGACTGTTACTTGTGGCCTGTGAAGTGGACTTGATTGGTTCTGAACCAAGTCCAGGTTTGGCTCAGTCTGGGGTGATCGCGCGGATAAGCGCGGACTGCTTCTCAGTCCGTTAAGCTCGACAGCAGTTGTCTTGTGCCTGGGTTGCAAGCTTGGTGAGTGCGGACTGGTGCAGTGTCCGCCTGAAATTGCGGATGATCTTCCTTGTCCGCTGAGTACGGCAGTTGTCCTCTTGGTGGCGTCGTTGCGGACTCGGGGTATGCGGACTGGAGCTATGTCTGCAAGGCGCGCGGACTGGACCTGTGTCCGCAAGGATATGTGGGCTTCTCAGTCCGCCAAGTTCGGGAGTTGGTTGTTGTGCCTTGGATGCGAACTTGGAGGCGCGGACTGACGCTGTGTCTGCAGGGCGTGCGGACTGATGCAGTGCCTGCTGATATGCGGACATGCGGTGTTGCTGCAGAGTCTGCGGGTTGTTTTCTAAGTCTTGGTTGGCCTTTGGCGACAAGGCGGACTGGGTCGTTGTCCGGCCTTGGTGAAGCTTAGGCGGTCTGGCTATCCTGCATAGGTCGGGGCGGACTGGATGCGTATCCGCGGCCTGCAGATACACTTGGTGCTTGTCGAGAGATGAGGCGGTGATCCTATCGGCTAGGGCGGTGACCACACTCCTCATCGTGCCTATAAATAGGACCCCTGTCACATAAGAAAATAAGACGAATGAACAGTAAGTGAACTCCCGGAGCAACGGACTGGTTTTTGTATCCGCGCTGGTTGAAGGAGTTGACCGGTTTGTGTTGCGCAGGTTGTGCGGATAGCGCTGAAAAGCCATGACTTGGTTCTGACTGCGGTAAGGGACAGTGCGGACTCTGCGGTTAGCAACAGGCGGTAAACAGCAGGTCGCGGATAGCAATCAAGCGGTCTTCTCTTTAGCAACCAGTTTCCCGGTTCAATAAGTCGTCTGCTTCAGGCGGCCTGTTCAGTTCGGCATCAACAGCTTGTGTGGTCTGGCGGCTAGGCGATGACCTTTGGGAGGTGGTGTGCGAAGTAGAAAGGCAAGAGATTACTGTTGGCATGCTGAAGCGATGAGAGCTTGGAAGGAGACAAACGCGAGAGCGGAGTCTATTCTCAAGCAAGTGATCTGGTGGAGACCAACCTAGGTCAGATCGTCGAAGAATGCCCGACGTCGCGTTTTCAGTTTATGTTTATTGCATTTTATTTTTGCAAATTTCATGTTGTCGATTTTTAGTTGGTCGCACGCCTGCGCGCGTAGCCGTGAGAGTTTATTTTACTCTATTATATATATATATACACAGAAAACTATACACATGTGTATATATATATATATAACAATATACATGTATTAAATATATATATATATACATAGGGAGTGAACCCGGTTCAGCTGCAGGAGTCGAAGAAAAGCCGGCGGGACTGTTCATCTTCCCGATCTTTCCCGGTTCAGCAATGGCACGCCAAGCACAGTAGGGCTCAGCTCAATCCCGATTTCTACGGTGACAGGGGGTGCGAACATCCCGTGGCTTCCCACGATCCAACCGCTCAACACGTCGCGCGACCTCCGCCCCTTCTACAACCGGCACGAGCCCAACTCCCGACGGTTTCAACGCCACGATCAAGCTCCGCCATGGCCGTCCTGTTTTCATTTTCTATTTTTACTTTCTGTTCGAACCTTATAAATGGGATATGTTTGTATTTCGTTGAAGGTGAATGTTGAATATTGAATGAAATTTCTGTTGTGTGTGTTACTCCCGGTTAAGGATTTCTGTGTGAATTCCTGGAAGCTGAAAGGGGTTAGAAATTAGGCGCGATTGAAGCCCTGGTGAGAGTTGTAGGTGTTAGGGAAGGTGAATATTGTTGCTGTTTGCGTTTTGCATTTTTACTCCTGTAAAGTGAATGAACAGCTGCGACTGGAATGAAAACTTCTTCCTGTAATGTCGCTGCTCGTATGAGGGATGATGAACAGAAATTAGGAATTTGTGAGTTTCCTGTAGGGGTAATTTAGAGCTGTAGATTAAGTTTTAGATTTTGGATTTGCTGCTTCCATGTGTGCTGTGAGTATGCTGTTTGAGGCCTTCCGCTGACAGAGATGGTGAATAGTTGCGTGATTAATTTGTTGCAAGGTCCAAGATAATGAATAGTGTTCTCATATGTTGAAAATGATACTACTCTTGGTGATTTGTTGAATAGGATTTTAATTAGTGGGTAATGTTAAGTTTTATTAGTAATTAGTTTGAAGACGGCTGTTGCTGCTAGCCTTCTGTTGAGAGGGAGTTGACGACTAGTTAGGGAATTAGTTCGTGTTAGAGATTCCGCGGAGCCACCTCGAGTATTTGAGATTTCGTGGGATCCACCTTGAGTGTGAGAGCAAGTGAATTTAGGGTGTTAGATTGTGGCTTCTTCATTGTTGAGTAATTCCGTGGAACCACCTTGTGTGAGGGTGTGATTTAATTCTTTGGTGCCCGTAGGCGATAGCGGCCGACCTCGGATCGGAGTTCGAAGGTGACGAGTAGTTTCTCGCGTGATCGCCATCGACTTCGAAATACGGAAGACGTCTCTTCCGTGGGTAATTGTTTCTCTCTTCCTTTGTGTGAGCCTCTATAATTTCTCGTAGGAAAATAATCTCATTGTTGGGTTTTCGCCCGAATTTTGTCAGCGAACGCTACGTCGAGAACTCCAAACGGAAACGTATTTGGAGTTCACGATTTCCGTTTTGCTGCGACAAAGGGAACGGAACGAAGTTGCGAGCTTCCTTCCCCGGATTTGAATTGAACCTTAATTAAGAAAATTCATTTTTTTTTTAAGAAGTAATTTTATGCTTTCAAAATCCAAGTTGCGTAAATTTTTAGTACTGCGCCCGCTCTAAAATTGACAAAATTAATTATTTGTCGCATGCATTTAGGGTTTCCTAGTAAAAAGCCGACAGGCGCGTAAACCCTACGCACCGTCCTGCATCAAATTGGTATCAGAGGCAGGTTCCAAAATTTTTCTAAATTTCGGGATCCGCCCTGTGTAGAATAGGAACCCGCATAGCTTTTTTTTAAAAAAAAAAAAAAAAAAAAATTCAAAAAAAAAAGAAAATTTTTAGTATTATCATTGCATTTGACTTGTGTGTTAGCATGTATCGGCGTAGTGATAGAATGCGTCAAATTGAATATGGTCACCCGAGTCGTGGACACGAAGGGAATGAATTGCCCAGTGGTTTACACCTTTCGCCCACCAACTAACGACCTTAACTGAGAGTACATGTCAGATGCGTGAAAGGTTAGCACACCTTAGAGGTAGGGTGAGTAGATTAGAAATACCCCCTCGAGCGACAATGTCACCTCAACTTCGAGATGAACATTCTGTCCGTCCACAATACGATGTTCCTCATCACTATGTAGGAAGATCTACATTTACGAGAAATCCACTATATGAGGATCAGGACTACACTATCACCCAACCCCGTAGTGATCTATCACGGAGATCATTACGATATTTTGATGACTATACCCGATCACCGTATACCACTACCAGAGATCGTGTTGCCCCACCAACACGTTCTTATTATAGAGACGATCTGTACGATGACTTTCGTCGTTATCATCCTCGTACTCGAGTGGATCATACTGGTCCCTCAACACCTTATTATGAGGATAGGATTCAGTATTCCTCTAGTTATCGATACTACACGTCTCCTTTATATGAGGAATCTGAGACTGCATATGTGCGACCACCACCGTATGTTCATAGGACACATGATCATCCACGAGCACGTCATGATTATGTTATGGACGATCGTCACGACTACACTCCTGAGCCCTATAGAGGTCACTATCGCCCAGAGTACACCGCACCTAGTGATCCTTCTAGTGTTCCGATGACGAATATGATGATAGACATTGAGGGTCAGAAAGAGCATGCCATTACCCACACCAGAGAGGTATCACCCACTCTTTCTGATATCCTGGTACAGGAAGTGTGGAGTCAACCCCCATGTGAGTCGGCTCCACTTAGTGAACCCGTCCTTGATTCGATCTCTACTAGCTCTATTTTGAGTGTAGATTCCTTGCACACTTCACCTAGTGGCGCACCGAGTCATATCACCACACCCGATGACGGCTCGAGTCACATCACCACACCTGATGGCGCACCGAGTGACATTACGAACGGGAGCCGAGAGCTTAGTAGTGATCTCGAGGTAGTCACTTCTACCCTTTATGAGAGTATGACCCTTCTGATGGTTCATTTTTGGAGGACCATCACTCGACTGATGGGTCATTTGACGACCCTCCTATTGAGCCTCCAGATGAGCCACCTCGCCCTTCTGTGGATGAGCTTTATCTGAATAGTACACTTGCGAGTTTTAAGACATGGATACCAGCTCCATTGTCTCTCTTGATGTTGATAGTGCTTGGGCATAGTCATCTGGTTGCTCGCACTATAGATGAGTTCTGGGACGTACCACTTGCTAACCATCGTATTTGCGATGAGTTCTTCTATGTCCCACCTGGTGAGCCTCCTGATGCCTCACTCTTCCTTATCACATTTATTACGGTTGTCACACTTCGTGCACTTTTATCTAAGAGCGCTCCATCTGTTGTTGGGGCCTACATTTGCACGCGTCGCATTTGCAACGAATTTTATTATACCCCTCCCGGTAAACCACCAGATGATCCGCATATAGGTCCACCACACATTTGGGATATTTCCATCTTTAGAGACACAGTCGAGTTCGAGGGTGCACTCGCTGATACGTTGATATTGTATCTGATCACTGATGTCTCAGGTTTGCACTTGAGTGTTCATCGCCCCGCGATGAATTCTTTTATGATCCACCCTCTGAGCCTCCTGATCATGTACCTCTCTCAGGAGTTGCTCTTGATATCTGAAACCGTCGGTTTGTGGTGTTCGTTGTGTTAGTAGTCATCTTTGCATTTGCATGATTTGCATAAAAAATATTTCGAGCGGAAATTGCATAGTATTTATGATTTTATGCAACTCAATTTTAAAAAAGGCATAAAATAGCTACTAATTTTAAAATGAATGACTTGGTTATGGTTCGGCTAAATCCGGAACGGCTACCTTTGGGTACCGTAAAGAAGCTACCTACCGTAGAACTGGACCCTTTCGAGTAGTAAATCAGATTGAGCAAAATGCGTATGAACTTGAAATGTCTTCCGTTTGGGGAGCAAATCCTGTTTTTAACGTAGCCAATCTGACTTGATTCTACGATTACTCGCATGAGTCTTTAGAATTTCCATTGTCTTCTCCTCCATTTGATTCTTCTGGGTTGGTGAGTGAGAGTGAGGAGCCACATTCAGGACACCCTGATTTTCATTCCGCTACTGACACTTTCATTGTAGTTCTTTTTATTTTTCACTATCAGTTTCAGGTTGAGCATGAGACGCCAGGAGAATACTTTATTACAGTTCCCGAGCATATGTTGGACAATGACCACTACTGATAATGGTTTTCAGAGATCGTTGGTTCATCGACATGGATGTTGATTTCTCCCGCACTACCGCTCGGAGCACTCACCAGAGATGAGTGATTTCGAGAGGGGAGAGTTGGTGGAGACCAACCTAGGTCAGATCGTCGAAGAATGCCCGACGTCGCGTTTTCAGTTTATGTTTATTGCATTTTATTTTTGCAAATTTCATGTTGTCGATTTTTAGTTGGTCGCACGCCTGCGCGCGTAGCCGTGAGAGTTTATTTTACTCTATTATATATATATACACAGAAAACTATACACATGTGTATATATATATATAACAATATACATGTATTAAATATATATATATATATATATACATAGGGAGTGAACCCGGTTCAGCTGCAGGAGTCGAAGAAAAGCCGGCGGGACTGTTCATCTTCCCGATCTTTCCCGGTTCAGCAATGGCACGCCAAGCACAGTAGGGCTCAGCTCAATCCCGATTTCTACGGTGACAGGGGGTGCGAACATCCCGTGGCTTCCCACGATCCAACCGCTCAACACGTCGCGCGACCTCCGCCCCTTCTACAACCGGCACGAGCCCAACTCCCGACGGTTTCAACGCCACGATCAAGCTCCGCCATGGCCGTCCTGTTTTCATTTTCTATTTTTACTTTCTGTTCGAACCTTATAAATGGGATATGTTTGTATTTCGTTGAAGGTGAATGTTGAATATTGAATGAAATTTCTGTTGTGTGTGTTACTCCCGGTTAAGGATTTCTGTGTGAATTCCTGGAAGCTGAAAGGGGTTAGAAATTAGGCGCGATTGAAGCCCTGGTGAGAGTTGTAGGTGTTAGGGAAGGTGAATATTGTTGCTGTTTGCGTTTTGCATTTTTACTCCTGTAAAGTGAATGAACAGCTGCGACTGGAATGAAAACTTCTTCCTGTAATGTCGCTGCTCGTATGAGGGATGATGAACAGTAATTAGGAATTTGTGAGTTTCCTGTAGGGGTAATTTAGAGCTGTAGATTAAGTTTTAGATTTTGGATTTGCTGCTTCCATGTGTGCTGTGAGTATGCTGTTTGAGGCCTTCCGCTGACAGAGATGGTGAATAGTTGCGTGATTAATTTGTTGCAAGGTCCAAGATAATGAATAGTGTTCTCATATGTTGAAAATGATACTACTCTTGGTGATTTGCTGAATAGGATTTTAATTAGTGGGTAATGTTAAGTTTTATTAGTAATTAGTTTGAAGACGGCTGTTGCTGCTAGCCTTCTGTTGAGAGGGAGTTGACGACTAGTTAGGGAATTAGTTCGTGTTAGAGATTCCGCGGAGCCACCTCGAGTATTTGAGATTTCGTGGGATCCACCTTGAGTGTGAGAGCAAGTGAATTTAGGGTGTTAGATTGTGGCTTCTTCATTGTTGAGTAATTCCGTGGAACCACCTTGTGTGAGGGTGTGATTTAATTCCTTGGTGCCCGTAGGCGATAGCGGCCGACCTCGGATCGGAGTTCGAAGGTGACGAGTAGTTTCTCGCGTGATCGCCATCGACTTCGAAATACGGAAGACGTCTCTTCCGTGGGTAATTGTTTCTCTCTTCCTTTGTGTGAGCCTCTATAATTTCTCGTAGGAAAATAATCTCATTGTTGGGTTTTCGCCCGAATTTTGTCAGCGAACGCTACGTCGAGAACTCCAAACGGAAACGTATTTGGAGTTCACGATTTCCGTTTTGCTGCGACAAAGGGAACGGAACGAAGTTGCGAGCTTCCTTCCCCGGATTTGAATTGAACCTTAATTAAGAAAATTCATTTTTTTTTTAAGAAGTAATTTTATGCTTTCAAAATCCAAGTTGCGTAAATTTTTAGTACTGCGCCCGCTCTAAAATTGACAAAATTAATTATTTGTCGCATGCATTTAGGGTTTCCTAGTAAAAAGCCGACAGGCGCGTAAACCCTACGCACCGTCCTGCATCAAATTGGTATCAGAGGCAGGTTCCAAAATTTTTCTAAATTTCGGGATCCGCCCTGTGTAGAATAGGAACCCGCATAGCTTTTTTTAAAAAAAAAAAAAAAAAAAAATTCAAAAAAAAAAAGAAAATTTTTAGTATTATCATTGCATTTGACTTGTGTGTTAGCATGTATCGGCGTAGTGATAGAATGCGTCAAATTGAAAATGGTCACCCGAGTCGTGGACACGAAGGGAATGAATTGCCACAGTGGTTTACACCTTTCGCCCACCAACTAACGACCTTAACTGAGAGTACATGTCAGATGCGTGAAAGGTTAGCACACCTTAGAGGTAGGGTGAGTAGATTAGAAATACCCCCTCGAGCGACAATGTCACCTCAACTTCGAGATGAACATTCTGTCCGTCCACAATACGATGTTCCTCATCACTATGTAGGAAGATCTACATTTACGAGAAATCCACTATATGAGGATCAGGACTACACTATCACCCAACCCCGTAGTGATCTATCACGGAGATCATTACGATATTTTGATGACTATACCCGATCACCGTATACCACTACCAGAGATCGTGTTGCCCCACCAACACGTTCTTATTATAGAGACGATCTGTACGATGACTTTCGTCGTTATCATCCTCGTACTCGAGTGGATCATACTGGTCCCTCAACACCTTATTATGAGGATAGGATTCAGTATTCCTCTAGTTATCGATACTACACGTCTCCTTTATATGAGGAATCTGAGACTGCATATGTGCGACCACCACCGTATGTTCATAGGACACATGATCATCCACGAGCACGTCATGATTATGTTATGGACGATCGTCACGACTACACTCCCGAGCCCTATAGAGGTCACTATCGCCCAGAGTACACCGCACCTAGTGATCCTTCTAGTGTTCCGATGACGAATATGATGATAGACATTGAGGGTCAGAAAGAGCATGCCATTACCCACACCAGAGAGGTATCACCCACTCTTTCTGATATCCTGGTACAGGAAGTGTGGAGTCAACCCCCATGTGAGTCGGCTCCACTTAGTGAACCCGTCCTTGATTCGATCTCTACTAGCTCTATTTTGAGTGTAGATTCCTTGCACACTTCACCTAGTGGCGCACCGAGTCATATCACCACACCCGATGACGGCTCGAGTCACATCACCACACCTGATGGCGCACCGAGTGACATTACGAACGGGAGCCGAGAGCTTAGTAGTGATCTCGAGGTAGTCACTTCTACCCTTTATGAGAGTATGACCCCTTCTGATGGTTCATTTTTGGAGGACCATCACTCGACTGATGGGTCATTTGACGACCCTCCTATTGAGCCTCCAGATGAGCCACCTCGCCCTTCTGTGGATGAGCTTTATCTGAATAGTACACTTGCGAGTTTTAAGACATGGATACCAGCTCCATTGTCTCTCTTGATGTTGATAGTGCTTGGGCATAGTCATCTGGTTGCTCGCACTATAGATGAGTTCTGGGACGTACCACTTGCTAACCATCGTATTTGCGATGAGTTCTTCTATGTCCCACCTGGTGAGCCTCCTGATGCCTCACTCTTCCTTATCACATTTATTACGGTTGTCACACTTCGTGCACTTTTATCTAAGAGCGCTCCATCTGTTGTTGGGGCCTACATTTGCACGCGTCGCATTTGCGACGAATTTTATTATACCCCTCCCGGTAAACCACCAGATGATCCGCATATAGGTCCACCACACATTTGGGATATTTCCATCTTTAGAGACACAGTCGAGTTCGAGGGTGCACTCGCTGATACGTTGATATTGTATCTGATCACTGATGTCTCAGGTTTGCACTTGAGTGTTCATCGCCCCGCGATGAATTCTTTTATGATCCACCCTCTGAGCCTCCTGATCATGTACCTCTCTCAGGAGTTGCTCTTGATATCTGAAACCGTCGGTTTGTGGTGTTCGTTGTGTTAGTAGTCATCTTTGCATTTGCATGATTTGCATAAAAAATATTTCGAGCGGAAATTGCATAGTATTTATGATTTTATGCAACTCAATTTTAAAAAAGGCATAAAAGAGCTACTAATTTTAAAATGAATGACTTGGTTATGGTTCGGCTAAATCCGGAACGGCTACCTTTGGGTACCGTAAAGAAGCTAGCTACCGTAGAACTGGACCCTTTCGAGTAGTAAATCAGATTGAGCAAAATGCGTATGAACTTGAAATGTCTTCCGTTTGGGGAGCAAATCCTGTTTTTAACGTAGCCAATCTGACTTGATTCTACGATTACTCGCATGAGTCTTTAGAATTTCCATTGTCTTCTCCTCCATTTGATTCTTCTGGGTTGGTGAGTGAGAGTGAGGAGCCACATTCAGGACACCCTGATTTTCATTCCGCTACTGACACTTTCATTGTAGTTCTTTTTATTTTTCACTACCAGTTTCAGGTTGAGCATGAGACGCCAGGAGAATACTTTATTACAGTTCCCGAGCATATGTTGGACAATGACCACTACTGATAATGGTTTTCAGAGATCGTTGGTTCATCGACATGGATGTTGATTTCTCCCGCACTACCGCTCGGAGCACTCACCAGAGATGAGTGGTTTCGAGAGGGGGAGAGTTGGTGGAGACCAACCTAGGTCAGATCGTCGAAGAATGCCCGACGTCGCGTTTTCAGTTTATGTTTATTGCATTTTATTTTTGCAAATTTCATGTTGTCGATTTTTAGTTGGTCGCACGCCTGCGCGCGTAGCCGTGAGAGTTTATTTTACTCTATTATATATATATACACAGAAAACTATACACATGTGTATATATATATATAACAATATACATGTATTAAATATATATATATATACATAGGGAGTGAACCCGGTTCAGCTGCAGGAGTCGAAGAAAAGCCGGCGGGACTGTTCATCTTCCCGATCTTTCCCGGTTCAGCAATGGCACGCCAAGCACAGTAGGGCTCAGCTCAATCCCGATTTCTACGGTGACAGGGGGTGCGAACATCCCGTGGCTTCCCACGATCCAACCGCTCAACACGTCGTGCGACCTCCGCCCCTTCTACAACCGGCACGAGCCCAACTCCCGACGGTTTCAACGCCACGATCAAGCTCCGCCATGGCCGTCCTGTTTTCATTTTCTATTTTTACTTTCTGTTCGAACCTTATAAATGAGATATGTTTGTATTTCGTTGAAGGTGAATGTTGAATATTGAATGAAATGTCTGTTGTGTGTGTTACTCCCGGTTAAGGATTTCTGTGTGAATTCCTGGAAGCTGAAAGGGGTTAGAAATTAGGCGCGATTGAAGCCCTGGTGAGAGTTGTAGGTGTTAGGGAAGGTGAATATTGTTGTTGTTTGCGTTTTGCATTTTTACTCCTGTAAAGTGAATGAACAGCTGCGACTGGAATGAAAACTTCTTCCTGTAATGTCGCTGCTCGTATGAGGGATGATGAACAGTAATTAGGAATTTGTGAGTTTCCTGTAGGGGTAATTTAGAGCTGTAGATTAAGTTTTAGATTTTGGATTTGCTGCTTCCATGTGTGCTGTGAGTATGATGTTTGAGGCCTTCCGCTGACAGAGATGGTGAATAGTTGCGTGATTAATTTGTTGCAAGGTCCAAGATAATGAATAGTGTTCTCATATGTTGAAAATGATACTACTCTTGGTGATTTGCTGAATAGGATTTTAATTAGTGGGTAATGTTAAGTTTTATTAGTAATTAGTTTGAAGACGGCTGTTGCTGCTAGCCTTCTGTTGAGAGGGAGTTGACGACTAGTTAGGGAATTAGTTCGTGTTAGAGATTCCGCGGAGCCACCTCGAGTATTTGAGATTTCGTGGGATCTACCTTGAGTGTGAGAGCAAGTGAATTTAGGGTGTTAGATTGTGGCTTCTTCATTGTTGAGTAATTCCGTGGAACCACCTTGTGTGAGGGTGTGATTTAATTCCTTGGTGCCCGTAGGCGATAGCGGCCGACCTCGGATCGGAGTTCGAAGGTGACGAGTAGTTTCTCGCGTGATCGCCATCGACTTCAAAATACGGAAGACGTCTCTTCCGTGGGTAATTGTTTCTCTCTTCCTTTGTGTGAGTCTCTATAATTTCTCGTAGGAAAATAATCTCATTGTTGGGTTTTCGCCCGAATTTTGTCAGCGAACGCTACGTCGAGAACTCCAAACGGAAACGTATTTGGAGTTCACGATTTCCGTTTTGCTGCGACAAAGGGAACGGAACGAAGTTGCGAGCTTCCTTCCCCGGATTTGAATTGAACCTTAATTAAGAAAATTCATTTTTTTTAAGAAGTAATTTTATGCTTTCAAAATCCAAGTTGCGTAAATTTTTAGTACTGCGCCCGCTCTAAAATTGACAAAATTAATTATTTGTCGCATGCATTTAGGGTTTCCTAGTAAAAAGCCGACAGGCGCGTAAACCCTACGCACCGTCCTGCATCAAATTGGTATCAGAGGCAGGTTCCAAAATTTTTCTAAATTTCGGGATCTGCCCTGTGTAGAATAGGAACCCGCATAGCTTTTTTAAAAAAAAAAAAAAAAAAATTCAAAAAAAAAAGAAAATTTTTAGTATTATCATTGCATTTGACTTGTGTGTTAGCATGTATCGGCGTAGTGATAGAATGCGTCAAATTGAATATGGTCACCCGAGTCGTGGACACGAAGGGAATGAATTGCCCCAGTGGTTTACACCTTTCGCCCACCAACTAACGACCTTAACTGAGAGTACATGTCAGATGCGTGAAAGGTTAGCACACCTTAGAGGTAGGGTGAGTAGATTAGAAATACCCCCTCGAGCGACAATGTCACCTCAACTTCGAGATGAACATTCTGTCCGTCCACAATACGATGTTCCTCATCACTATGTAGGAAGATCTACATTTACGAGAAATCCACTATATGAGGATCAGGACTACACTATCACCCAACCCCGTAGTGATCTATCACGGAGATCATTACGATATTTTGATGACTATACCCGATCACCGTATACCACTACCAGAGATCGTGTTGCCCCACCAACACGTTCTTATTATAGAGACGATCTGTACGATGACTTTCGTCGTTATCATCCTCGTACTCGAGTGGATCATACTGGTCCCTCAACACCTTATTATGAGGATAGGATTCAGTATTCCTCTAGTTATCGATACTACACGTCTCCTTTATATGAGGAATCTGAGACTGCATATGTGCGACCACCACCGTATGTTCATAGGACACATGATCATCCACGAGCACGTCATGATTATGTTATGGACGATCGTCACGACTACACTCCCGAGCCCTATAGAGGTCACTATCGCCCAGAGTACACCGCACCTAGTGATCCTTCTAGTGTTCCGATGACGAATATGATGATAGACATTGAGGGTCAGAAAGAGCATGCCATTACCCACACCAGAGAGGTATCACCCACTCTTTCTGATATCCTGGTACAGGAAGTGTGGAGTCAACCCCCATGTGAGTCGGCTCCACTTAGTGAACCCGTCCTTGATTCGATCTCTACTAGCTCTATTTTGAGTGTAGATTCCTTGCACACTTCACCTAGTGGCGCACCGAGTCATATCACCACACCCGATGACGGCTCGAGTCACATCACCACACCTGATGGCGCACCGAGTGACATTACGAACGGGAGCCGAGAGCTTAGTAGTGATCTCGAGGTAGTCACTTCTACCCTTTATGAGAGTATGACCCCTTCTGATGGTTCATTTTTGGAGGACCATCACTCGACTGATGGGTCATTTGACGACCCTCCTATTGAGCCTCCAGATGAGCCACCTCGCCCTTCTGTGGATGAGCTTTATCTGAATAGTACACTTGCGAGTTTTAAGACATGGATACCAGCTCCATTGTCTCTCTTGATGTTGATAGTGCTTGGGCATAGTCATCTGGTTGCTCGCACTATAGATGAGTTCTGGGACGTACCACTTGCTGACCATCGTATTTGCGATGAGTTCTTCTATGTCCCACCTGGTGAGCCTCCTGATGCCTCACTCTTCCTTATCACATTTATTACGGTTGTCACACTTCGTGCACTTTTATCTAAGAGCGCTCCATCTGTTGTTGGGGCCTACATTTGCACGCGTCGCATTTGCGACGAATTTTATTATACCCCTCCCGGTAAACCACCAGATGATCCGCATATAGGTCCACCACACATTTGGGATATTTCCATCTTTAGAGACACAGTCGAGTTCGAGGGTGCACTCGCTGATACGTTGATATTGTATCTGATCACTGATGTCTCAGGTTTGCACTTGAGTGTTCATCGCCCCGCGATGAATTCTTTTATGATCCACCCTCTGAGCCTCCTGATCATGTACCTCTCTCAGGAGTTGCTCTTGATATCTGAAACCGTCGGTTTGTGGTGTTCGTTGTGTTAGTAGTCATCTTTGCATTTGCATGATTTGCATAAAAGATATTTCGAGCGGAAATTGCATAGTATTTATGATTTTATGCAACTCAATTTTAAAAAAGGCATAAAAGAGCTACTAATTTTAAAATGAATGACTTGGTTATAGTTCGGCTAAATCCGGAACGGCTACCTTTGGGTACCGTAAAGAAGCTAGCTACCGTAGAACTGGACCCTTTCGAGTAGTAAATCAGATTGAGCAAAATGCGTATGAACTTGAAATGTCTTCCGTTTGGGGAGCAAATCCTGTTTTTAACGTAGCCAATCTGACTTGATTCTACGATTACTCGCATGAGTCTTTAGAATTTTCATTGTCTTCTCCTCCATTTGATTCTTCTGGGTTGGTGAGTGAGAGTGAGGAGCCACATTCAGGACACCCTGATTTTCATTCCGCTACTGACACTTTCATTGTAGTTCTTTTTATTTTTCACTACCAGTTTCAGGTTGAGCATGAGACGCCAGGAGAATACTTTATTACAGTTCCCGAGCATATGTTGGACAATGACCACTACTGATAATGGTTTTCAGAGATCGTTGGTTCATCGACATGGATGTTGATTTCTCCCGCATTACCGCTCGGAGCACTCACCAGAGATGAGTGATTTCGAGAGGGGGAGAGTTGGTGGAGACCAACCTAGGTCAGATCGTCGAAGAATGCCCGACGTCGCGTTTTCAGTTTATGTTTATTGCATTTTATTTTTGCAAATTTCATGTTATCGATTTTTAGTTGGTCGCACGCCTGCGCGCGTAGCCGTGAGAGTTTATTTTACTTTATTATATATATATACACAGAAAACTATACACATGTGTATATATATATATAACAATATACATGTATTAAATATATATATATATACATAGGGAGTGAACCCGGTTCAGCTGCAGGAGTCGAAGAAAAGCCGGCGGGACTGTTCATCTTCCCGATCTTTCCCGGTTCAGCAATGGCACGCCAAGCACAGTAGGGCTCAGCTCAATCCCGATTTCTACGGTGACAGGGGGTGCGAACATCCCGTGGCTTCCCACGATCCAACCGCTCAACACGTCGCGCGACCTCCGCCCCTTCTACAACCGGCACGAGCCCAACTCCCGACGGTTTCAACGCCACGATCAAGCTCCGCCATGGCCGTCCTGTTTTCATTTTCTATTTTTACTTTCTGTTCGAACCTTATAAATGGGATATGTTTGTATTTCGTTGAAGGTGAATGTTGAATATTGAATGAAATTTCTGTTGTGTGTGTTACTCCCGGTTAAGGATTTCTGTGTGAATTCCTGGAAGCTGAAAGGGGTTAGAAATTAGGCGCGATTGAAGCCCTGGTGAGAGCTGTAGGTGTTAGGGAAGGTGAATATTGTTGCTGTTTGCGTTTTGCATTTTTACTCCTGTAAAGTGAATGAACAGCTGCGACTGGAATGAAAACTTCTTCCTGTAATGTCGCTGCTCGTATGAGGGATGATGAACAGTAATTAGGAATTTGTGAGTTTCCTGTAGGGGTAATTTAGAGCTGTAGATTAAGTTTTAGATTTCGGATTTGCTGCTTCCATGTGTGCTGTGAGTATGCTGTTTGAGGCCTTCCGCTGACAGAGATGGTGAATAGTTGCGTGATTAATTTGTTGCAAGGTCCAAGATAAATGAATAGTGTTCTCATATGTTGAAAATGATACTACTCTTGGTGATTTGCTGAATAGGATTTTAATTAGTGGGTAATGTTAAGTTTTATTAGTAATTAGTTTGAAGACGGCTGTTGCTGCTAGCCTTTTGTTGAGAGGGAGTTGACGACTAGTTAGGGAATTAGTTCGTGTTAGAGATTCCGCGGAGCCACCTCGAGTATTTGAGATTTCGTGGGATCCACCTTGAGTGTGAGAGCAAGTGAATTTAGGGTGTTAGATTGTGGCTTCTTCATTGTTGAGTAATTCCGTGGAACCACCTTGTGTGAGGGTGTGATTTAATTCCTTGGTGCCCGTAGGCGATAGCGGCCGACCTCGGATCGGAGTTCGAAGGTGACGAGTAGTTTCTCGCGTGATCGCCATCGACTTCGAAATACGAAAGACGTCTCTTCCGTGGGTAATTGTTTCTCTCTTCCTTTGTGTGAGCCTCTATAATTTCTCGTAGGAAAATAATCTCATTGCTGGGTTTTCGCCCGAATTTTGTCAGCGAACGCTACGTCGAGAACTCCAAACGGAAACGTATTTGGAGTTCACGATTTCCGTTTTGCTGCGACAAAGGGAACGGAACGAAGTTGCGAGCTTCCTTCCCCGGATTTGAATTGAACCTTAATTAAGAAAATTCATTTTTTTTAAGAAGTAATTTTATGCTTTCAAAATCCAAGTTGCGTAAATTTTTAGTACTGCGCCCGCTCTAAAATTGACAAAATTAATTATTTGTCGCATGCATTTAGGGTTTCCTAGTAAAAAGCCGACAGGCGCGTAAACCCTACGCACCGTCCTGCATCATGATCTCATCGCAGCTCTTGGACCACATCAGCGGATATCGGTCAGCTGCGGAGGTTTGGACTTCCCTCGTGGGTTGTTCAACAAGGAGGTGAAGTTAGTTGCGGAGGATGGTCCTTCTACATCATATCAGCAAGAGAGAAGTGGTTCTCCTAGGCGTGATGAAGGACCAAGGTGTTATAGATGCAAGCAGCCTGGTCACCTCAGGAAGGAGTGTAAGGTTGTCTTGCACTCGGTGAACGTTGCTCATGTTGGGAGTAAGGAGAAGAACTTGGTTGGGTCATCAACAAGTTTATGCGAAGGTGCAATCAGACATCTCCTCGAAGGTGCTATCGGAGGGACGAGGTACAAGGTTACGGGAACTGTTGGGGTTGTTCACCACTTCTCACTTCAAGGGGGAGTGTTGAAAATGATGAAGTGAAAGTGGGTGATTGGGCAACCTGGGCGACCTGGGCGACCTGTCCGCGCGGATTTTGCGGACAGGCTGGCGGATAGCCAAGTCGGCAGAGCTGTTGCAGACGGCTTGTTCTTTGGCGGTCTGGGCGGTCTGTTCGCGCGGTCTATGCGAACAGAAGCGGCGGCCTGCCAGGCCGGCATATGCTCAGCAGACAGTTGGATCCCAGAAGGTAACCGGGCGGATAACGACTCTATCCGTGGAGTCCGGCAAGAAGCGGACTGGACTGGAGCTCGGCAGACCGGCTTGGCAGAAGACTTGGTCTAGCTCTGGAGGAGAGGCTAGTGGAAGCCGCGGAGGTCGTCAGTTAGTGCAGACAGGTGCTGGAGTTCGTCGGGATTGGTGGACTGGATCCAGTGTCCGCCAGTAAGTGCGGATTGACCCTTGTGGCCGGTGAAGTGGACTTGGTTGGTTTTGAACCAAGTCCAGGTTTGGCTCAGTCTGGGGTGATCGCGCGGAAACACACGGACCGCTTCTCAGTCCGCCAAGCTCGACAACAGTTGTCTCGTGCCTTGGTTGCAAGCTTGGTGAGTGCGGACTGGTGCAGTGTCCGCCTGAAGTTGCGGACGGTTTTCCTTGTCCACTGAGTCTGCTGTCCTCTTGGTGGCGTGGCTGCGGACTCAGGGTATGCGGACTGGAGCTGTGTCAGCAAGGCGCGCGGACTGGAGCTGCGTCCGCAAGGATATGTGGGCTTCTCAGTCCGCCAAGTTCGAGAGTTGGTTGTTGTGCCTTAAATGCGAACATGGAGGTGCGGACTGACGTTGTGTCCGCAGGGCGTGCGGACTGATGCGGTGTCTGCTGATATGTGGACAGGCGGTGTTGCTGCAGAGTCTGCGAGTTGCTGTCTAAGTCCTGGTTGGCCTTTGGCGACCAGGCGGACTGGGTCGTTGTCCGGCCTTGGTGAAGCTTAGGTGGTCTGGCTATCCGGCATAGGTCGCGGCGCACTGGATGCGTATCCGCGGCCTGCGGATACACTTGGTGCTTGCCGAGAGATGAGGCGGTGATCCTATCGGCTAGGGCGGTGACCACACTCCTCACCGTGCCTATAAATAGGACCCCTATCACATCAAAAAATAAGACGAATGAACAGTAAGTGAACACGTGGATAGTTGCTGCAGACTGATTTTTGTATCCGCGCGGGTTGAAGGAGTTGATCGGTTTGTGCTGTGCAGGTTGTGCGGATAGCGCAGGAAAGCCAGAACTTAGTTCTGACTGCGGTCATGGACAGTGCGGACTTTGCGGTTAGCAACAGACGGTAAACAACAGGTCGCGGATAGCTAACAAACGGTCTTCTCTTTGACAAGTAGTTTCCCGGTTCAATAAGTCGTATGCTTCAGGCGGCCTGTTCAGTTCAGCATCAGCAGCTTGTGCGGTCTGGCGGCTAAGCGACCTCGCGGTTAGGCGGCTTGCAGATCGGCGGCTATAGCACAACATTAGAATAACGGGCAGTCCGCGCGGCTTGGTTTGCGGTCTGGCGACCTGGCGGTCTGTGCAGACTCCGTAGTGCAGCAGTAGAACCGACGACTACTTGTTCAGTCCGCACGGTTTGATTTGCTTTGTAATTGATTCTGCTTTACCTTTGGTTATTTTGACGAATCATATCTCGTCATGTATGTCTCGCCTTGTAAGAAGACTGTTGTTATCAATAAATACTCTTGTTGTTGCATGTGTCTCTGGCTGTGATCTAATATTTTAGTTGATATAACTCCTGCTCATTCCAAGATCCAAAAATTCAACACATTCTCACGAATTGACAGAGCAAGTCATTTTAGCTCGATAGATAATTAGACGTGCATATTGTAGAAGTAAAATGTTGACAACAATATTTTTACATGAAAAACATGTAAAAGAAAAAATTGCGAGGTCAGGCCTAGTTCCGAAAGATCCATAGTATAACATAGGTCTTGATCAATCGGGACAAAACAGTAAGCAATGGTGGTGATGGGTCACTCCCCAATTGAAAAGAAAAGTTATAAATGACTTGCACCTCTTGGTGGAACGCGAAGGAGAGGGATGCAATGACGAGCAAGAGCACGTTTGTGCTATTGATGATCTCTCAAAGCACTCTGCAGAGACGAGGCGTTGAACATGTCGTGTAGTTCTTCAAACTCAGGTGGTAATTCGAGTCGGTAAGCAACTTCTTTGATATTTTCAATGATGGGTTAAGGTTTACACATCTCACCTATATCACATGGATCCAGCTGAAACCCCATAACATACAACATACAGAAGCTAAGCATTACATAATGCACAAAAATGAAAGCTAAACAAAGAATAATAAACACTATCAGAACACTAACATCAACATATGAATGTTCACACTTTACTAAAGAAATGTTCAACAACAAGTCGGTCGTATGGCCTTACTGTAAGATCCTTCTCCCAAAGATAGAGAGAGAACATATGCATAATGTAATCGTCTCGGGGTAATGTCATCACAAAAGGTAACCACTATTACATGATGCTTGGGCTATATTTGGTTCGACAATGGCTGATGCATCCGGTGGGTCGAAACGCCACTTTGGAACCGGATGGGGAGAAGTGGGGGTCGAAACAGAGCGGATCGGGGTCATTTGCTCCAAACGGAGGCAGCAAAACGCCGAACCAAACGAAGCCTTACTCTACCAGTCAATTCACCATAACTTCACCACAACAGATTATACATATAGCATAGAGGATGCAAAAAAGGTGAAAACGCACTAGAATAAAAGTGTCACAAGCAATACAAGTAATTTCTAATGTAAATGTTGGAAAGTGGGAGAGATAAGAGATAATACATGCTCTGAGCAATACATAAAGACATAAACACAATCAGTCGATAATTTCTATGACCCTCGCATCCACCGGATCATCCGACAAATCTACAGAGGAGATTAGAGCACTAAGGTTGTGAGAGTGTCGTCCTGACAGCACACGTCTTCCTACCACAGTGTAACGCGCCAAAAACCACTTTTGAGAAAGAGTTTGAGATATGAAGATCCCAAGGACGTCTGTGCATTTCGGGGGCTGTTCAGGGACTTTCCGGAGAAATTCTGGGCTGGCACATTCTTTTGTACACTGGAGAGCATGTGCACGATCATGCGTAAAACGCACGATCAAGCCCTTTCTGAGGGGCTCACTGTCTTTTCCGATTAACTCATGCACAAGCTTCATCAATGGTGTATAAATGTGTTATTCAGTGTCATGAGAAGGCAAGTTTGTTAGTGGGATTAGAGCGTGCGCTCTTCGGTGGCATAAGAGTGCGCAATCATCAATGGAGCACAAGGGTCCGTTCGACAGTGGAGCGCAGTGGTGCGGTCTTTAGTACACCTAAAAATGTTATCACCAGTTGCACGTTGAGAGCAATTTTAAGTGGCACGTTGGGCACGATTAGAATTTTTCCACTAGGTATTCTTTGAAGTAGCGAAGGCCATAGTTCAACGTGGCACACGGAGCACGATTGATAGTAGTGTGTTAGTGGAAGTGGAGCGCATGGCGCGGTTGGAAATGGCATGCATGGTACAGTTGGAAATGGGGCACGATGTGCGTTCGTCAGTTGCGCAAATTCACGTTCTTTGGTGGCGCAAATGGGTGCCTTCCTCGGTAATGTAAGTGCACGCCCTTTGATGGCATAAGAGTGCATCCTTAAATGGTGAATAGAGGAGGGTTCTTTGACGGCGCACTCTTCAATGGTGTGGGAAGATTTGTTATCCAACATTATGTGGATTGTGTGATCTTCGTGCCACGTGAAATCCATGATCTTTACGTCACGTAGAATGCACAATCTTCATGTAGAGCAGAATGCACGTCTTCACAAAGCACGGGCTAGTGGTCTTCAGCATCACGTAATCTTCGCGTCACACGGATTCTTCAGCCATCAGCGTGACAGCGTCTCGTGAATGGCACAATTTTCACGTCGCACAGATTGCACTATGTTCATATCACGTAGGCTACATAATCTTGGGTGAGGTTAAGATTCACAGTCGTCGGTGTTGAGCAAATTATGTGGTCTTCACATTAGCATTGATTGTGTGGCCATTCTAAGGCTCCGTTTGGCACGGCAGTAGCGGTCCTGAACCATCGTTCGTGAACGCCTGTCTTCGCCTAAGGAATTTCATTCACATTTATGTTCAAAACTTGTTTTTCTTCTCTTGATTGTGGCCAGAACTGTTGTCATGTCATGCATACATTCTATGACGGCAGTGTTTTTGTCCAAACTCACCGGAGCAAAAACGCCGCGCCAAACAGAGCCTACGTGAACAGGTGCTCCAAGGAGCATGCGCTCCGAGCGAACGGGAGCTTCGGTGGACATGCGCTTTAAGCGAACAAGCGCTTCTAAGTAAAACATGCACTCATAGAGAACAACTGCCCACTTTGAACAGGTTCTCCAAGTGAATAGGTGCTCCAAATGAACAAACCTCCAAATGAATAGAAGTTCCGAATAAGCAGACTCCAAATGATGATGGGCTTAAAGTGAACAGGCGCTCCAGATGAACAACCACTCCAAATGATCATCTATCCTCGACGCTTAACTTTTTTGAAAGGATGATGGCCACCAAAGTGAGAGCTTCTACATTATTTCAGCCACCTCAAATGGTAGGGAAAGACCAATTTCTATATAATTTGAAGTGACATGTTGAGAATTTCACCCATGTGTTTCTTATGCAAACGAATGAAATCATCCAAATTAGATCTCTCATATCACTGCTTTGGGTGGACACACCAATTCACCCCAGCAATTCCAGGTAAATTTAACACAGACCGAAGGAGGCTGATGGTAGAAAAATGACAAGTCTCCAATCGGGCCAGAAATTTCAGGGAAGCTCTGGCTAGTCTCCATGACATTGATGGTGATGGAAGATGTCGATTTGATCTTGGACCGGGGCAGGGACGATTCAGCTCCCGTTGGGGAAGGTTTGGTTTGCACAGCTTTCAGCTATACCGTTTTGGTTAAACTAGGCTTCTTTTGGCACGACGGTGGCGGTCATGAACATGGTGGTTATGAACTATGGTTGGTGAATACCCGACCTCACTTGAGGAATTTCATCCACTTTTATGTTCAAAACTAGCTTATTTTCTTGGTAGCGGTCATAACCACTGTCTTGCCTGTAACGTCCCAGATTTTGACGTCGCGCTTAAATTAATTTCAGGGTTTGATCGCGAGCTTAAATAATCGAGTCGGCGGAGTGTGAAGGTAGCATTTATTTTATATAACACTCCCTAGTAATAATGTATTAGCATTTTATAATGAAAGATTAAGTAACAAAAGAAATTAAAAAAATGGGATCCCCCCCTCTAATAACCGGTTCACGGTTATAATCATAGGAGAAACCGTTCCAGTTTAAACTCGTGCCCCTTCATCCCGATAGCTTCCATCCGAAAATAAGACGGGCGGAAACTTTCCGCACTTTGTGAGGCGCGCGTTCCGTCTCAGCAACCACACCGTAAACAAGGAGTCGAAGCCCTGCCGACCACTCCTCTGTCGTCGGATTCAAGTGTCGACCTTCTTCCTCCCTCTGCAGCCCTAGTCGGCCCTCTCCTTCTTCCCTAGTGCTGTTGAAGTTCCGGATTCAACCCTAAACGGGGAAAAGGTTTCTGAAAACCCTACTTTGGTCCCGGTGAGTTCCGTTCCTTGGTATTTTCATTTCCTACCAAAAATCGTTTTAGTTGGAGACCGATTTTGATTCTCTTCATTTCTTTTTGGCCCTAATTTGGGAATCGCGGAATTCAATCCTCTTCAGTTAGAAATCGGCCACTAAATTTGGGAGCTAACCACTGTTAGGTCGAGGTAACGCCTTCATTTACGTCTTTTCCTCCACATTTAGTCATTTGGCATTATTTGGGGTAATTTCCACCGAAATCCTAAAGGGGGGTAATGCTTGAGTTTAGGTTCCCGTTGGATTTCAGATTTTGGTGATTGTTGGAGCCAAAGAATTGGAGAATTTCCTTGTGGTCAGACTTTTGGTAAGAAGCACCATGTCACCTCGACGCGTGTACGAGTGTCGAATCACCGCCGTAAGAAATTCGACTCCTTTTAGTCCAGCAATTCAGATTATTTTAATTCATATATTAACAATGTTGATATATGCACTTAGATTTACAAGTTCCTATAGTTAGAACTAAGTCAAAGGGGTAGGTATACGCTTACGCTTAACTTAGCAGAATCAGTATCATGAAAATCCTAAGCCCAGTGTGTTTAATTAGAGTTCTACTTTGTGTTTGACTCACCGATAGGGGTGTGCAGGGTAACTCCATAAAACCGAGAAAACTGCACTACATCGTGACTTAGGTTTTAACTTTTAAAATTTTATGTCAAGAAAGAAAAGTGGACGCACTGTAATTCGTAAATGAGTTTAACGGTCTTGGGCGCAATTTTTATGAGATTTCAATTAACTATATAATATATATAATATAAGTATTTCATATATAAAATATATAATATAATATAATATAATTTAATACATCATTGTATACTTAGTCTTTGTTTGGCATGGTGGCGGCGGCCGTAAATGCATGGGTTAAGACGTCATTAGTTAAGTATCATCTAACAAACATCAACTGTTTTCAATATAAAATGGATGAAGTTCCTTAGGTGGCGTTAACGAATGACAATTTAACCCTCATATGCATGACCATCACCACCGTACCAAACGGAACCTTAGTGAATGCATGATAAATGAGGATTTGCATATAGAAGAATTAAGAAAATCTGTTATTTAAAATTGTCACTCTAATTAAAGCAGCAGAGCAGAGGGAAGAACTTTATAAAATTCCTAACCTTTTAGTTGCATAATCTTATCTTTATTGTAAAGTGAAACTCATCGTCCAAATAAGAATAACAAAGAACACTAGTACGAATGAAAGAAAAAACATTCACACCAATATAGCAAATTATTTAAATGTACGATTGAATGACTGAACATTAGAAATTATAGCTGATGGTTAAACTCGATTGTTACTGGAAAGGAATCAATTTTCAATTTTTCATAGAAGAGCCTTCCTAAATTAAAGAAGGGACAAAAAAACTGCCAAAAACCGAAACCACACAGCAAAAAAACCGAATTGAAACCGCACGCCGGTTTCGGTGCGGTGCGGTTTTGGTCGGTAAGAAACCGCACCACTGCGTTGCGGTTTCGGTTTCGGTTTGGGCCCAAATAGCACCCAACCGCACCGCTCGCAGGCCTACTCACCGAACACCAGTCTAAGTGAAATTCAGGAAAAAGTGGCGAGGAAGGTTTACTCGCGCGATTCTGGTGGAGGCACACCACCGTATTCCAGGGCCAGTAGGCCACCACTCGTACTCCAAGCTCAGGGTCGATGACCCTTGTATCAGATTTGAAACTCCTCATATAGGAGTCTGTGTTCCATTTGAGGGACACCCAGTTCAGGGCACCATCAAGCTTGTCACTTAGAATGCAGTTCCTAGTTGTGCACAGTCGTCCTTAATGACACGAGTTAATAAAGTGTCAGTGAAACGGGCTGAAACTTACAACGGATATAACTTTAAAACTTCAGAAATCAACGATTTATACAGATAAGAAAGAGTGTCATATCACACGATAGATTGATTTCACGTCAGATCATGATTTCAAGTGTCATGTTTAATATTAGAATAATTATACAAACTTTTAATTTCAAGTCTTACTCACCTAAAATGTTTTTCTTAAGTATTGCTCGAAAGAGTAGTTTTTCTTACTCTTCAGTGGGTCTGACCCATTTGGAATTTGTTTTTACATGGGGCTCAGATCAGGAGATCCGCTTATGATAGGCGGCTAGGTCTTCAGTTGCTAGTTTGTTCAGTTTTACCACTTTTGTTGTATTTGCTTTTATTTACAGACATTTGTATGTGTTGTACTTCACTCATTTGTTTTTTATATATCAGATATTTCAGTTTGACGGTAATTCAGTCCCTTAGTGATATATTTTCTTTTTAATTGGCTATGTGAATTAAGCTTGTCAGGGTACACTTTTAACCTTATAATTATTTCTCTATTCTATTGTAAGTCTTTTTTAGCACTATCATTACTTTTTATTCTTTTATACCAGTTTTTATACCGTTATTAGTTTACTTGTTATCGCGGACCAGGCCGGACTGCTGATTCCTGTTAAACTTGATTGGGGTGTTACATTGTCAAACACGCATTTTATGATGGTGATGTATTTGTCCAAACTCACCGAAGCAAAAAAGCTACGCCAAATGGAGCCTAACTCAGAGCAACACACATTTGATGTTTTTAAGATCGTCTGGACAAGCCGGACACGCTATCGAAACTTGAAGTTAAATCCAAACTCAACATTTTTGTAAGGCTACAATAAGCAGCTACTGACGTAAAATATCAGAATGGGCTGTGTGCAGAACTGAACTTCCACATCAACTTACCCAAAGTCAACCAATTGAAACGGAACAACATAAATTAAAACAAAAAGGATTAGAGGAGAATGTGAGAAACCAAACCTCATTTACCAGATTTGATATTCGTTTCTCTCTACCTCTCCAACTGATTAATTGGCTGCATCCATACATCTACAACCCATCAATCAACGCCTGCAAATCCCAAAACAGTACAAACATAGGTGAATACATCAATTTCACTCAATACACAGAATCATTCGATGGCATATTATGTTCTCACTGAACAAGACGTAAACTTGAATATGATGAAACCGTATATAAAACCCCATTTTGTTTCTAAGAAGAAGACGAGGAAAGCTGATAGAGACCTGAAATTCAGTATTGCGTAAGAATTGACTTCACAATCCTAAAAAAACAGATAAAACGAAGAGAAGTAAAGCTTCGAGACGGAGAAGAACAGATGGTTGAAGTTTAAACCAGATCAAGCGTGAATCTTTTCAGAAAACAAAGAAACCCTTTGAAGAGAAGCAAGTAGAGGACAGTGGGGACGGAATCAGAAAACATGAAGGACAGCAGTTTTCCATAACGTTCTTCTTATTCTCTCATTTGTTTATTCTGCCATGAGTGAGATGTATATTTAATTGCCCGCACAAAATATGTTTAAAACGTGAGTGCCGGTGAATCCAATGCCGGCGGCATATCATATCGCACGGCGCGGATTTCGAGGCCCCCGACAGAATCATGCTGCTCCGCCGCTAAAATTGAAAAAAGTTTCTTACCGCTGGCTTACAGTCGCCGGAACCTTGCTCAGCGCCGCCGGCATAACCTCCATCGTCACCGGAGAGACGATGCCGGAGTCGGGAGGATGGCTGACAGCGGTTGACGACGAGTCCCTGTATCGTCGGTGGACTGAGAAGAGAGGGAGAGGTAGCGGAGAATGACTGCGATAGGGAATTGGGTGAATGAAAAAGTCAAAGTTTTGGCACACGCGAATTCCATTTCGAATCTTCCTTTGGGTTCAATGGAAGAATGACGC
>CM077154.1:152318323-152400394 GCA_039583875.1 Platanthera guangdongensis
AGGAATGGTTGCACGTTTTCGCGCCCGGGGAATGTTGCTCAACATAGGTTGCAGGACACAAAACAAAAGGGTAAAAAGTGCTAAGCAAAAATGGTCTAGGACGTCCCAGGAACATTTTTCACAAAAGGGGAAAATGGTCGTTTTTGTGCTAGACACGCCCCATGTCACGGGCGTGACCCAGGCCGTGACCTGGGCATGACCTCCTTGACTCGACGATTTTTCTTGCGTCGAGTTAGCTCGACGAATGGGGTACACGCCCCCTGACACGGGCGTGTCACGGGCCGTGTCCCGCTTCGTCGAGTGTCGAGTGTCGATCGTCGAGTATCGAGCGTCGAGTATCGAGTGTCGAGTCGTCGAGAGAGGACACGGCCTGTGACACGGGCGTGTCACAGGGCATGTCAGGCTGGGTCGAGTGTCGACAACCTTTTTGTCGACGAGGTGTCGAGACACGGGTTACACGCCCTAGGTCACGGGCGTGACCGACCCGTCACGGGCGTGACCTACCCGTCACGGGCGTGTACTCCGGCCGTTGTACCGTCTGGATAAGCGTGGAATTGCCGCCTTTCGGCGCCGCTTATGGTACACGCCCTGTGTCACGGGCGTGACACAGGGCGTGACCGGCCCGAAAATCGACTTTTTCCAGTTTTTTTGTGCCGTTCATTTCCTTGATCCTGCATCGAACGGTTCAGCTCGGTTCTGGAGGAATAAGTCCGAAAGAAACCTTTCAGCTTTATCTTCTTCCTCTTCATCTTCATCTTCTTCTTCCTTCTCCTCAAAGGGAAAGCAAAGAGAGAAAGGCTCAAGCAAGGCAAGAAAAGAAAAGCAGCCGTCGCGACATCGCCTCGGTTCAGGCAAGCGGTGTCCTCCACCCTTGCCAATCTTCGTACTTGATTCAATTCTCTATTTTTCTAGCTTGAGATCTTGTGTTGAATTCTTCCTTATTAGCCTTAGGATTGCTCTTTCAATTCCCCTATACTTAATTTGTTCTTCTTGAATTTCTCTTTCATTTTCTTAGCCTTAGTTTCTTGTGTTCTAAAATTTCCCTATGATGCAATTAATTAGTGTAATTATGATCAACCTCTTGTTGGTTAATTTGACACATATAGCAAATTCCTTATGCTAAATGACCATGCTAACTTCCTATTCTACAATTCCCATGTTTAGATTTGTGCTTCATGGAGTTAACAACTTTCCCTATGCTAGATTATTTCATGTAGCAATATGGTTCATCTTCATGTAGCCTATCATTAAAAGTGATTTTTCCTTGATTATGTACTTATGGTAATCAAACCCTATATGTAATTTTCTTGGATACAAGGCCTATGATCTTTTTTATGTGTTGAAGTTCATCAAACGCTCTACGTTGGCAATTGGGAGTCATGTGTGAGGACGATGAAAGGAAACGTGTTACCTTGGGTTATGGGGTGTTTTGCGAGGCGAATTCGTGAAGCATGGCGGGAGCGTTTGTGTGAGAATTTTGCAAGGGGTGGTGTGGTTTCAGCCTGTGGCCACCGGTTTTGTTTTTTTGTGGTTAGAGAGACCACTTTGGCCCCGATTTGGGCTGGTTTTGTTTGGTGCGTTCCACTTTAGGGCCGCCACCGATAAGACCCTTGTGAAATTGACCTTAACCGCTGCTTACGCTTCACTTGTCTAGTAAATTCGTGTTCTATGAATGGTGGAATAGGCATGTGTTTTGCCTTTTGTTTCTGCGGTTTGAGCAGGACTTGAAGAACTAGTACGCACTTGGTGCGGTTGATCCTTTGGAATGAAAGTATTTTTCTACATGTACGCACTTGTTTTGTGCACTTTTTTGACTTAAGCATTGCTGTGGGGTCGGTAAGCCCCTTCTTGATCCATTATGAAATTTGTACTCTCTTTTGTATAGTTTGGTTGATTGCTGAGGTATTCTTGCTTGAATGCCTCAGGTGCAGGTTGTAGCCGGTTGAGCGGCTAGGTTGGTTGGAGGCGTTTCTTGGGAGCTAACCGAGCATTCAAAGCGAGGTAGTTCTCCTTTTGTTGTACAGACATACATGTGCCCCAATGGGTTCGTGTCAGCTTGTTGGCGCCCATTTGGTGGATTTTCTTTTATGTAAATATGAACTAGACTGCTATTGTAACTCCTTTGGATGGAATGTACTTGCTTTTGGATGGTTTTCTGGTAGGTTGCATTAGGTATTTTGAAGCTAAACCAAAACTATTATGTATCTCATGCATACATGACTTGATAAAGTAAGACTTATTTTCAAATAACGGATTTCTTATAATAATATCACTCTAGGCTGCATATAGGAGTTCATTATAAATAAACCAAGGATTTCCGCCGCGTAACAATGTGTTTTGATACCTAAGGCCGAGGGATACGGCCAGCAAATGAACTAATTTTCTTACATATAACTGTTGAATTTCAATTCATAAAGTAAGCGTCAAGAGTTGCCTGAGCGTGTGCAGTTATCCCCTGCACGACGTGGCATCATAACCCGTAGTTTCTTTTACTCTGATACGATATGCTCGTTGAGGAAATGCGGGTTGTGACACGGCTGCCACCGTCTCGCCCCACGGGCTCGCCGCCTGGGGCGAGAGGGCCGACTGCCCCGTCTCGCGCGCGGGCTCGCCGCCTGGGGCGAGAGGGCTGGCCGCCCGGTCTCGCCCCGCGGGCTCGCCGCCTTGGGTGAGAGGGCCGACTGCCCCGTCTCGCCCCGCGGGCTCGCCGCCTGGGGCGAGAGGGCTGGCCGCCCGGTCTTGCCCCGCGGGCTCGCCGCCTAGAGCGAGAGGGCTGGCCACCCGGTCTCACCCCTGCCCAAGGCCAGTGGGTCGGGGGAGGGATCATGGTCTCCAGCCAGTCCCACATCCTATCTCGCACCTAGCAAGCCAGGGGGTGTCGGCCATCTTGCCGCACCCACCCCTCTAAAGGGCTCGGGGGAAGATGCCAATTTTTCCTCCCCCTAGTAGTATATTTTCAAGCTAGAGCCAAAATTGGCCACCAAGAGTGCAAAATCTCCAAAGAGCTTTAAAACGTGCTTGCCTTGTTTGAGGCCCACTCTTCACGAATACGGGGTTGTACACAATCCCCGCTCTTTTCGAGGTTGGCAGAAGCACGAAAAGAAACATCCAACCCAACGTATTCGCGGATCGGCCTTCTTAGAGCCGGAAGATACTCGCCCTCGCCCAGGGGGGTCAACTTGTCAAGCCAGCTAATGGGAACCCGGGTGACGAGACCCCCTCCGGGTAAAAAACACTTCACCCTCCGGAGGGGTCAAACCTGCCATGCCAGCTATGGGAGCCTGGGTGGCGAGACCCCCTCCGGGTAAAAAACACTTCACCCCCCGGAGGGGTAAACCTGCCATGCCAGCTATGGGAGTCTGGGTGGCGAGACCTCCTCCGGGTAAAGGACACTTCACCTCCCGGAGGGGTCAACCTGCCATGCCAGCTATGAGAGCCTGTGTGGCGAGACCTCCTCTGGGTAAAGGACACTTCACCTCCCAGAGGGGTCAACCTGTCATGCCTGCTATGGGAGCCTGAGTGGTGAGACCTCCTCCGGGTAAAGGACACTTCACCTCCCGGAGGGTCAACCTGCCATGTCAGCTATGGGAGCCTGGGTGGAGAGACCTCCTCTGGGTAAACAACACTTCACCTCCCGGAGGGGTCAACCTGCCATGCCAGCTATGGGAGCCTGGGTGGCGAGACCTCCTCCGGGTAAAGGACACTTCACCTCCCGGAGGGGTCAACCTGTCATGCCAGCTATGGGAGCCTGGGTGGCGAGACCTCCTCCGGGTAAAGGACACTTCACCTCCCGGAGGGGTCAACTTGCCATGCCAGCTATGGGAGCCTGGGTGGCGAGACCTCCTCCGGGTAAACAACACTTCACCTCCCGGAGGGGTCAACCTGCCATGCCAGCTATGGGAGCCTGGGTGGCGAGACCTCCTCCGGGTAAACAACACTTCACCCCCCCCCCCCCCCCCCCCCCCCGGAGGGGTCAACCTGCCATGCCAGCTATGGGAGCATGGGTGGTGAGACCTCCTCCGGGTAAACAACACTTCACCTCCTGGAGGGGTCAACCTGCCATGCCAGCTATGGGAGCCTGGGTGGCGAGACCTCCTCCGGATAAGGGACTTGACTTCCACGAGAGATCAACCAGCCCTGTCAGTTAGTGAGAGCCTGACAGCGGAATCATCATCGAAGCAACGAGACTTGGGCTACCACGAGAGATCAACCTGCCCTGCCAGCTAGTGGGAGCCTGACCGCGGAATCATCATCGGAGCAAAGGGACTTGGTCTACCACGAGAGATCAACCTGCCCTGCCAGCTAGTGAGAGCATGACCGCGAAATCATCATCGGAGCAAAGAGACTTAGGCTACCACAAGAGATCAACCTGCCCTGCCAGCTAGTGGGATCCTGGCCGCAGAATCATCATCGGAGCAAAGGGACTTGGGCTACCACGAGAGATCAACCTGCCCTGCCAGCTAGTGGGAGCCTGGCCGCGGAATCATCATCGGAGCAAAGGGACTTGGGCTACCACGAGAGATCAACCTGCCCTGCCAGCTAGTGGGAGCCTGGCCGCGGAATCATCATCGGAGCAAAAGGGACTTGGGCTACCACGAGAGATCAACCTGCCCTGCCAGCTAGTGGGAGTCTGGCCGCGGAATCATCATCAGAGCAAAGGGACTTGGGCTACCACGAGAGATCAACCTGCCCTGCCAGCTAGTGGGAGCCTGGCCGCGGAATCATCATCGGAGCAAAGGGACTTGGGCTACCACGAGAGATCAACATGCCCTGCCAGCTAGTGAGAGCCTGGCCGCATAATCATCATCGGAGCAAAGGGACTTCGGCTACCACGAGAGATCAACCTGCCCTGCCAGCTAGTGGGCCTGGCCGCGGAATCATCATCAGAGCAAAGGGACTTGGGCTACCACGAGAGATCAACCTGCCCTGCAAGCTAGTGGGAGCCTGGCCTCGGAATCATCATCGGAGCAACGAGACTTGAGCTACCACGAGAGATCAACCTGCCCTGCCAGCTAGTGGGAGCCTGACCGCGGAATCATCATCGGAGCAAAGGGACTTGGGCTACCACGAGAGATCAACATGCCCTGCCAGCTAGTGGGAGCCTGGACGCGGAATCATCATCGGAGCAAAGGGACTAAGCATCTCAATCAAACCTTACACATCCTACATCCTCAAATGGGGAAAATATGGGTTACATGGTCCCCTGACTCAGCTGGTCAGGGGTAGCACTTGTTATAAGACAAGAAAGGGAAAAAACTACCGCAAGGCGAGGCACCCTCAGGGGGCCTGGGCATGATGGCCGTCTTCCGCTTCCTTCTCTCGGATACTTCCATCTTGCTCAAGCTCTCCATGACCTTCTCCATCTCCTCTGCTGCCTTGGCCAACCAAGAGATGGTGTTGACGGCCGTGACGTTGCACTGCCTTGCCATCCTGGAGTCTCCCTTGACTCTGACCTGGATTCCCTTGAGTTGAACTTGAGGCATTGGTGGAAGGAAGATGACACACAACGGAAGGCGCTGATGAGGGGTCTTCCGAAGATGGCATTGTAGCTGGTTGGAGCGTCAACAATGACGAACCGACAGTTCCTTGAGACTCCCCCCAATTTTACTTGGAGCCCCACTCCACCCTCGACCTCCTTCCTCTCCCCTGAGAATCCGAATAGGGGTCCGTCTGAGGCCAACACCCTCCTTGGCTCCACCTTTATCTCGTCAAACGCCTTTTTGAAAACAACGTTGACGGAGCTTCCGTTGTCAACAAAGATTCGGGAGACGGTGTAGCCCTCGATGGCCGTCTGGATGACCAGCGTATCGCAAAACGGATCCTCATGATCCGGCAGGTCCTTCACCGAGAAGGTGATCTTTTCCTCTAGGGGCGGGTCTGGGAGGTTGAGGCGACGCTCCTTCGGTACATGACATGAAGGCTTGCCTTCCGAGTGGACTCAACCCCCACTCCACCGTGGATCACTCCTATACCATCTCGGGTTCCCACGTCGACCCGATTCTCGCACACATCATCCCCCCCTTCTCTGGGCAGAACCTCTTCTACCCGCACCGGCGGTTGCGGCTGGGCAGGGCCTCTCGCCCCCTTACTTCCAAGAACTCGGGGCAGGTAGACGTGGCGTGCCCCTCCACCTGGTGGAAGTCGCAGTACAACAATGCTCTTTCTCCCCTCTTTCGGCGGGCTGGGCATTCTCTCCTGTTACCTCTTCCCCCTCCTATCGCCAAGGCTTGCTGCGGCGGGGGCAAAGCTGCCTTGGGGCTTGCCTCTGGAAGTTATACTTCCCTTGACCCCCATGAAAGTTCCCCCTTCCTTGGATGAGAGCTCTTCCTGGACCTTGGGCAGGTCCTCCCTGCTGCCTCCAGCCTGGTTTCGGACCCTCCTGTCCTTGGAACCCCTGAGCTCTCTGCTCCTCCCTCCGCCTTCCCTCTTGATGTCTCGAGCCACCCTGCTCCTTTCACTCCACCTCCGTCAACTTCGCCAACCTCTTGACAAATGCCGGGTTGGCTGCCTCCATGACAATCTCCCCTGCCGCCCTTTCCATCAACTCCTCGAAGAAAAGGGGGCCTTCCGGGTCAAGCTCATCTTAAAGAAGCCCTCCTTCAGCCCAACGATGAAGGCCATCTGGAGAGCATACCCTGGCATCTCCTGGTCCTCCAGGATCTCTTCCTGGAACCTGTCAACGTAACGGGCTAGCGACTCCTCGACCCCCTGCCTTATCAGGAAGATGGACTCAGGACTCCTCTTCCTCTTCTTGGAGGTGGAGAAGCGAAGCTGGAAGCTCCGGCTCAAGTCCTCGAACCATAAATCGACCTCGGAGGGAGTTGATGAAATCAGTCCCTTGCCTTCTACTTCAACGTGATCGCAAAGATGCGACACTTGAAGACATCTGTCATCGGCCTGATGGAGACAGCATCCTTGAATCATTACAGATGCTGGACGGGGTCATCCTTCCTGGTATAGTAAGCCATGTCTGGCTCTCTGAACCCCTCGGGAGCGGGAGTTGAGATGATCAGCTCGATGAAGGGTGACCCCCTAAGGGGTGGTCTCGCCACTTCTACTCGCGCGAGCTGCTCGCTTGGGAGGTTGGCACTCGCCGGACTAGAGAACAGCTCCCGGCCGGTGAGGTCCCGCTCGACCCCATCTCC
Source organism: Platanthera guangdongensis (assembly GCA_039583875.1). Lineage (NCBI taxonomy): Eukaryota > Viridiplantae > Streptophyta > Magnoliopsida > Asparagales > Orchidaceae > Platanthera > Platanthera guangdongensis. The sequence goes on from CM077154.1 coordinate 152,325,469, forward strand.
CATCCTCTCCTTCCCAGGCCTTCTTCCTGATGCACTTCCTTCTCCCCCCGCTGGGGTCATCTCGACTAGACCCCTGGGAGTCGACTCGTCGAAAGGGGGAGCTAACTCCTGGGGGGTCGGGGTGGAGCTGCCACCCTCAGGAGCAATGCTTCGCAGCATCTCCATGATGCCTTGGATGGAGGCCATGAACTCTTGCCTCCCAACAAAGGGTCCTGGGCTGGGGAGCTCGCCGAGATCATCACTACCTCCTTGACCTCCCGTCATGACACTCCCTCGAGATCTTCTATGCTGGTCACTCTCCACGCTCACCGCACCAAAAGTGTTGAGGCCAAAAATGACCTCTGTGGAGTTCGGGGTCCCAAAAGAGGGTGACCTCACACCTACTACACTCGGGAGAACGTCACCGACCGGAGACTTAGGAAACTATGAACAGACCATCAGCTCTAGCGCGGAGGTCCCACCTCACACCCGGAAGGCTACCTGAGTACTTCCCCTCCCTAGCCAATGCTCGAGCTAGGGTGCCTTGGAGGAGCTCTCTGTACTCTACCAAGAAGAAGCTAAGGGAGGAGGAAGCAAGGAAAAAGTCCCCCTCCAAAGGCACCCAAGGGGGTCTATTTATAATTTTCCAAATCCCATGGGCTAAAATGACTGAAATACCCCTACGCCAAATATGCCTCAGGCCAATAGAAAACAGCCACGCCGGGGGGTAAAGAGGTAATTCTCACCCCCTGAGGACAAGATGGTAAAAGCATGGTCCACAGAGGTCTAGGTGGCGGAGGGCGAACCCTCCACGGACTAGCCTCCTGGGGAGAGAAGGTTGGCCGCCCGGTCTCGCCCCGCGGGCTCGCCGCCTGGGGCGAGAGGGCTGGCCGCCCGGTCTCGCCTCGCGGGCTCGCCGCCTGGGGCGAGAGGGTCGGCTGCCCCGTCTCGCCCCGCGGGCTCGCCGCCTGGGGCGAGAGGGCTGGCCGCCCCGTCTCGCCCCGCGGGCTCGCCGCCTGGGGCGAGAGGGTTGGCCGCCCGGTCTCGCCCCGCGGCCTCGCCGCCTGGGGCGAGAGGGCTGGCCGCCCCGTCTCGCCCCGCGGGCTCGCCGCCTGGGGCGAGAGGGTTGGCCGCCCGGTCTCGCCCCGCGGGCTCGCCGCCTGGGGAGAGAGGGCTGGCCGCCCGGTCTCGCCCCGCGGGCTCGCCGCCTGGGGCGAGAGGGCCGGCCGCCCGGTCTTGCCGCGGGCTCGCCTCCTAGGGCGAGAGGGTCGGCCGCCCGGTCTCGCCCCGCGGGCTCGCCGCCTGGGGCGAGAGGGCCGGCCGCCCGGTCTCGCCCCGCGGGCTCGCCGCCTGGGGCGAGAGGGCCGGCTGCCCCGTCTCGCCCCGCGGGCTCGCCGCATGGGGCGAGAGGGCTGGCCTCCCGGTCTCGCCCCGCGGGCTCGCCGCCTGGGGCGAGAGGGCTGGCCGCCCGGTCTCGACCTGCCGCCTGGGGCGAGAGGGCTGGCCGCCCCGTCTCGCCCCGCGGGCTCGCCGCCTCGGGCGAGAGGGCTGGCCGCCCGGTCTCGCCCCGCGGGCTCGCCGCCTGGGGCGAGAGGGCTGGCCGCCCTGTCTCGCCCCGCGGGCTCGCCGCCTGGGGCGAGAGGGCTCGCCGCCCGGTCTCGCCCCGCGGGCTCGCCGCCTGGGGTGAGAGGGCTGGCCGCCCGGTCTCGCCCCGCGGGCTCGCCGCCTGGGGCGAGAGGGCCGGCTGCCCCGTCTCGCCCCGCGGGCTCGCCGTCTGGGGCGAGAGGGCCAGCCACCCGGTCTCGCCCCGCGGGCTCGCCGCCTGGGGCGAGAGGGCCGACTGCCTCGTCTCGCCCGCGGGCTCGCCGCTTGGGGCGAGAGGGCGGGCCTCCCGGTCTCGCCCCGCGGGCTCGCCGCCTGTGGTGAGAGGGCCGGCTGCCCCGTCTCGCCCCGCGGGCTCGCCGCCTGGGGCGAGAGGGCTGGTCGCCCGGTCTCGCCCCGCGAGCTCGCCGCATGGGGCGAGAGGGCCGGTGCCCCGTCTCGCCCCGCGGGCTCGCCGCCTGGGGCGAGAGGGCCGGCCGCCCGGTCTCGCCCCGCGGGCTCGCCGCCTGGGGCGAGAGGGCCGACCGCCCGGTTTGGCCCCGCGGGCTCGCCTCCTGGGGCGGGAGGGCTGGCCGCCCGGTCTCGCCCCGCGGGCTCGCCGCCTGGGGCGAGAGGGCTGGCCGCCCGGTCTCGCTCCTGCCCAAGGCCACGGGGTCGGGGGCGGGATCCTGGTTTCCAGCCAGTCCCGCCATCCTATCTCGCACCTAGCAAGCCAGGGGGGAGCCGACCATCTTGCCGCACCCGCCCCTCTAAAGGGCCCGAGGGAAGATGCCAATTTTTCTTTCCCCTACTAGTATATTTCCAAGCTAGAGCCAAAATTGACCACCAAGATTGCAAAATCTCCAAAAAGCTTAAAAACGCGCTTGCCTTGTTTGGGGCCCACTCTTCGCGCATACTGTGTTGTACAAATATCTCGTGAGCATTTGGTCTTTTTGGCCACTGCCTAAGACCCTCTATCTATGTCAACGGTAAGTGCCAAGTAACTTTATGTCTCTTTAACCGAACGACATAGACCGGGTGCGGTTCCGCCTGACCCGTTGCTCACACTGCAACGTTAATTTAAAATATATGCGCGGGTCAAACTTTCCCGAGTCCCAAATCGTTTCCATACATCACATAACCCCGTTATGTTCAAGTCGTCTCCCAGGCCCACAAGATGGCAGAACCACGCGTCCGCCCAGTTTTTCGGGTGCACCTTGGAGTTAATCCCCAAGGCCCCCTGTTGCAATCTATCTCGTAGAAAACCCAAAAACAAACATTCGCACGGAGTCTTCTCCGGCCTTTCATGCAATGCAGCATCACCGATCCAGACCAACTTGTCCGGATAGGCTTCACACATCATGCCTATATCCGTTCTCGATTACGGACTCTACATGTATACAACATGGACTATTCATGTCTACCCGAAGGAACGCCTCAAAGTCACCGCAAACTCGCGAGAGCGGACTTCCCTATGCAAAAGAAGTAGAGCTTCACATGCTCAAGTAGAGAATCGTTACCCTAGCGTTCTTCTTTGGCGCCATGGAAATGCATGCGGAGGAAAAGCACCGCAATCTCCTTGCCTCCATAGATCCGAAGTCGGCTCGCGATTTGGAGCTCCGAAACTCCGCCGGTAACCAGATCTAGCGCCCTCTCTACTTCCTTGCTCTCTCTTCTCTCTAGACTTTTAGAAAGAGACTAAGTGAAAGAAGTGAGGGATTTGAAACCCTATTCCCGGGTATATCCCAGTAGGAACAACCCCCAGCCGTCGGATCTCAAATAAGTAAACGAACGACCACGATCCGTAGCTGAAATGCAAAACCTGGGCCGAACACGGCCTGCGACATGCCCGTGTCCAGGGCCTTGTCCCTCATTCCCAGTCGAAATCGACGCGTCTTGAAAAACACACGGGCACCCGACACGCTAGTGTTCGACCTGACACGCCCGTGTCATCCAGTACACGCCCCTGTTCCCGGGCGTGTTCCTCCATCAACACAAGACCAACACCAACCCGAGACTCACACGGGTCTTGGACACGCCCGTGTCCTATTTGACATGCCCGTGTCAAACCCGAACGCGTCTGGGCTCCAGGCCGTGTTCACTGTCTCGACACTTCGTCGACCACCCGACACGGCCTTGGACACGCCCGTGTCCTAGGCCGTGTTCCCTGTCTCGACACATCGTCGAGCGAAAATGTCGACTTCCCGGGCAGATCGTCGACACGAGCTCGACACGCCCTGAGACATGCCCGCGTCTTAGGCCGTGTTCACTGCTCGACGATCGTCGACTCCAAAATTCGTCGACCTCTCGGCCAAATCGTCGACCCAAACACGACACGCCCTGGGACACGCCCGTGTCCCAGGCCGTGTGCCCCCGGCCAAATTCCAAATTTGGCCCAAAACGCCTCCCGTCGCTCTTTTCAGTTTCAGGGCGTTACATCTTACACCCGTAAACGTAGTAGCACTAAAGCACATAAAATGCTTCAGATGCAGTTCAGCCGCTCGCTTGTCAACCAAAGCCTCATCAAGCACTTGCCTAGCAACTATAGGATCGGTCACACCAACCTGTACTGGCACTATCGCAGGTCGCACCTGCCTAGTCGGCTGTACATTCATCATTACAAACACTTCCTAAGCAACGAAGCGTACTGTTTTCGCCAAAGGAGGTGGTGTGGGCACATCACCTGGTGCCTCACTCTCAACAGAACGTTGGGTTCGGACTGCCCCCACCACTTATAGTCACCTATAAGTATAAAATACATAATTTAGCGATTACTCAAAAACAAACAACGACTGTTAGGAACGTGCAGGTTCATAAAACATGTATATTTTCATTCCTAAGTGAACACTCTTGAGTTCATTTTGGTTATAATGGTTAGCACAACCACGTGCTCGCCACCCCTCAAAAGAATTCGACCACAAATTCACAGAAGGAAAACCGAGACAAGCTGATACCAAATTGTAACACTTCCACCCGTCACATGAAATATAACAGAGGGTCTGATTGGGGCCCCATGCCATAATCCACAGACAGTTAACGAGGTTACATGCTAATATCAAAAGACCAAACGAATCCTAACTCAGAGCATTCTAGCGGAAGCTTCATGGATTAACTTGAACTCAATACATGTGAATGTCCACTATATATATATCAGGAATGTTTACAAAATACACAAAAGTCACTGCCTTAAAGCCTTACAATTATGCTTCAAAAGTGTGGTTTACAGACATCGGCGCGCAGGCCGGCCACACATGAAAACAATAAAGTTCTTTGCTTGCCTTCAAAAATCGGCATAACATCAAGGATTTCAGCCTGCTATTTCCCGCTCGGCACTCCAGCACCTGCATAGTGACAATACACCACAAGGGCGACAAACAAGGCAATAATGAGATTTCAGCTGACCAATCAAATTTATCGCTATCGCCGGGCGATATCCGCTATCGCCTGGGAGATATCGTAGGTAGCCGCTTTGACCCCAGTCAACCACCGCTCTTCGGCAGCCGTCCGGCCATCCGACACCTATCTAGCCATACGTGGCAGTATCGCCCAGCGATACCCACTATCGCCACTCCGATAGCCTCTCGACGATTCATTGAAAGCGTCGAGTGCGTTGAGAGCATCCGAGTGCGTCGATGGCGTCGAGTGCGTTGAGTGCATTGAGTGGTATCTCCACGTGATACTCACCATCGCCACACGACAGTCGACTCAATGATTCGTCGAGTTTACTCAGCGCTTCAGTGAAGGCATCAAGTGCGTCGAAGTGCCATCGCCAACGATACCCACTGTCGTCCGACGATAGCCACCTTTAAGTTCTGTTTTCCAGTTTTTGGGGTGTTACAGGTTGGTCCTGCAAGCTGGAGGCTCGAGAGGTTTTACATCAGGACGGGTTAGTCCTGCGAGTTGGAGGCTCAGGTTGAGACAATTTTCATGTGCATAGAAACAAATTAGCGGTAGGGTTTTCGGTACCGGGCCAGTCATCACACCGTTTGCAGTACTGTGACTCTGGCGAGTTGTGAGGGTTTGAGGGGTCAGTAGGTTGTTTATACTGCAGTCTGGAGGACAATCCATGAAAACACACACTCGACCTTTAAGACTAGTGAGATGTCCAGTAATTAGTATGCATAGACACTAGAGTGCACTTAGGACGTGTACAGAGACACGCGAAGTGTCTAGGCCTGGTAGTAGGAGGTGCCCGCTCCACTACTAACGTTGCCACAACGGTGGTACTAGAGAGTTTAGCTAACTCCAAAAATGAGGAACTAAATGTCTGAGATCGCAAAGTCGTGTGAACGAGTTAAAACATGCCGCCGCGACAGTACCTCCAATTATGACGGTGTCGCGGGGACAACTTCCAACTGGCTGTTATTCTTTCTAATACGCTCCAAAGGAGTGAGTGGAGGGACCGTCGTCATGTCATGACGCCGTCATGCCACAGCGTCCGGTCGTGATCCGGAATACCCCAACTAGGACGGTGTCTCCGTCATGATCGGCATGCGGTTCCCCGTGCACTATCAGTCCACTATTCACTAGTAATTTCAAAAAGAAATAAAGTTAAGAGGCTTGGAGCTAGAGCTGTCACGGTTCCGGTTCTTCTAAAACCACGAACCGAACCGCTAAGGTAATTTTCAAGTTAGAACCAAAACCTTATATGGTTTGACCGGTTCCGGTTCTGGTTCCGGTTCCATCATAATTTTTGGAACCGTCGTGTCAACGGTTCCGGTTCCGGTTTAACGAGAACCAAAACCAAACCGGTCACTAACGGTTCGGTCCGATTCTATGCGGTTCGGTCCAGTTCCAATCGGTTCCAAATAAAAAAAAATTTAACATAATGAAATAAAAGCGGTCTGCAAAAACTCAAAACGCCTTCAAAATATAAATAATTAAGTTGCACACTGTTCGATGATCTTTTCCACGATCAGTGGGCTAGTATATGTCGCCTTTTCATTGGTGAAGGTTTTTGACCATGAAAAGGTATGCACACCTATACCTATACATGTCTTCAATTTTTGACCAAAATCTAGGCTTTGAATTGATATGGATATGCATACACAGTAGCAGAAAACTACATATCACAATAATCCGAAATTCCAGACATTATGTTCACTGTTATTTAGTTTTTGGTAAAAGATTCCTAAGGGTGTGCAAGCTCTGAATACTATTATTCATTAAATTGCAACTATTAATGTTTGATCAAGAGTTTTATTAGCATATTCATAAATTACTGACTCGGGTGGAGAGATTATTTTATATGCATGCATTATACTAATTATCTCTTGTTGTAGTAATCTACAAAATAATTTTGTATGCTAACGATATGCTAGCGCCGCAAGTATAAAGAAAATACAATTTGCGCTCCGCTATCACGCATGAGCGAACAAACGACAGTTTCCATTTACCGTTTATTCGAGCTCTTTTTTGTGTGTTCTTAAATTAATTTGACTAATTAGAAAAGTTAATCTTAAATTACTCCAATGATTATTAGATTTTAAATAAGACCATCTAAACATTAGTGTTTTGTTTTCCTAAATTTTTGATCAATTGTCAACGCACCTTTATTTTTCTAACATAAATATTATAGATAAATAAATTATAACAATATTATAATAAAATTAATAATAATAAACGGGTTGTGGTTCGGTTCTACTTCGGTCCGGTTCGGTCGGGGCTTGAGACTTGTATGTTGCGGTTCGGTTCCGGTTCGGGTCCGGATAATAAAATGTAAGAACCACACCCAAACCAAAGTTGTTCCGGTTCCAAAATTCAAACCAGAACCCGAATAATTGTAAACTTCGGTCCGATTCTTTGGCGTTCGATTCCAGTTCGGTTTACGGTTTTCGGTTTTAAGTGACAACTCTACTTGCACTTTTTATAATAATTTTGCGGAAATGATGAAAGATTTTGTGAAAGTATTTAAGAGGAAAAAGGGCAAATATGAGAATCTAAAAGAGCTCATCTCTGATCCAACAACTCTCATTTGCCCACCAATTGATCCGAGCGCTTGCCGATTTCCATGCGAGATCGTCCTTCGTACTATGGCGCGTTGCCGTCCTCGCTGGAATGCGACGCCGTTACGGTCGTCTCCCGTTTCAGCGCAGGAGTTCTCGAGACCGCCGATTGACCTTGACGGGAAGCTGTTGGTAGCGGATAAGAGGACCGGGAAGCAGTACGAGTTCGGCATTTCCGAGGAGGGAGCTCTTAATGCTTCTGATCTGAAAAAGGTTTGTGATAATTGTTACAATTGATCGAGGTTGCAATTTATTTTTTGATAGTCTGGATAGATTTCTCTTTTGCACAGTTTGGAACAATATTCTTCGAGGTCTGTGAAAATGGAGGTCGTTATGTTTTCTGCTGTTCTTATTGCAGTATTGACTAGAATTGATTTGGCTGCATGCAAACTTCTATGTAATAGGTTCTTTTTAGGGCTTGTTTGGTTCCTTGAAATTACAAAACCATGGAAGTTGATAAATAGGCTATTTGGTTGGATGTAGTCAAGCACTTTACTTGAATTTAAACTCCACAAATCTCTGAAAACTCTCTCCAAAGTGATGCTTTGAATTTTCACACTCACATGCATCCAAATAAGACCTTAACAAAGTCTATGAATCTCAGATTTATTTAGCTGTCAGAATTTTACTACATGGGTCTGTGCGGTCTACATGGGTCTGTGCGGTAGCTGTTGAAATTCTGGTTGTAAACAACTGTAATTATTAGGGATTTCGTGTTGTTATTTTTGTTAGAACATTGGGAAGTAAAGAAAGTGTAAGGCAGTTGAACATACATAAATGCAAATTATGCCAGATATGTGCCGCAACAAGAATGCATTACGTGATAAGATGATAGTATTGCACTGTCTTTGAGTAATGAGTGTCATTCATAAAGTAAATGTTTTAAAGTACTTCAAAAGTGATATGATTATCATAACTATAGTTAGTGGTGGGAGGATTGTTATTTTAGGGTGCTATAGTTAAGTAGATATAAACGATTGACTATCAAGAACCCCAGGTAGTGGGATATGTCATATATCTATTGATGGTGGCAGTCATTGTGTTTGGTGGTTCAGTTATGTAGTAAGTGTGGTGGGAGTGTGTGGAGGATCATTACAAATCAAGGAGATGCTTGTGGGATTTCAAATGGAGGGTGGTGGAAGGTCAAATGACTCTTCTTGGTGGAATATGAAGGGAATGATGTTGGTAGGATGTAGGAAGGGAACATGCAAACCAACAACTGGTAGCTGTGGTGTTTCAAAGCAAACCAACAACTGGTCGTTGTGGTGTTTCAAAGCAAACCAACAACTGCCCGTTGTGGATCACTAGACCCTGACATTACTGGCGACTTAACTTCCTTTGTTGCCAAGACCAGAACCCTGGTAGAGGCCTGGATACAACACCAACCTCCCTCTGCAGACCTTGCTACTCAACGAGGCACAAAAGGTGGCTGTTGGGATCGCTATGATGATGGCCCGTGTTCCTAGTCATCTTCATAGCATTCGGACCCAGATTCTCTCTTCTTCTACTACACCCTCTCTGTCTGATGTTTGCTCAATGGTGCTTAAGGTTACACCACCTCCCGAGGCTCCAGCCATCTTTTCTCCGGCTTTGCTCCAGCAGCCCCTAATCCCTACTCCTGTTCCCTCTGGCCGATGGATTTTCTACTCGGGGAGGCCGCTTCACGTCCCGTGGTCGGGGACGTGCTGGACGCTCTACTCTCAAGTGTACTTACTGCGGTCGTGATGACCACCTTGAAGCTACCTGCTATCGCAAACATGGTTTGCATCCTCATCTTACTGCTCCTGCTGTTGCTGTTGCTCCTGCTCCCGCAGGCCCCTCTCCCACCGACCCCTCATCTACTGCTCAGAAGGATATCAATGACCTCCGCCTTCAGATACTGCAGCTTCAAGGCATGGTCAACCGTTCCTCTGGCTTAATTGCTTCCTTCTCTACTGAAGGTATCTCCTGTCTCTCTTACAGCTCTCAATGGATCTTGGACTCTGGAGCCACCCATCACATTACCTCTCAGAAGCCTCCTCAGTACATGCACACTGAGTATCCCAAGTTTATCACTGTGGCCAATGACGATACTACTCCTGTGTCTGGAGCTGCTGATCTGCAACTTACTCCTACTTTCTCATTAACCTCGGTCCTTCATGTTCCGGGATCTCCCTTCAACCTACTGTCTGTTATAAGGCTTGCTCAAGATCTTGATTGTTGTCTAATCTTTTCTCCTTCTTTTGTCATGCAGGATCGTTGAACACAGACTATCATTGGTATTTGGTAGAGAACAGCTGTCAAACGGGCTTTATCTCCTGGGCGCTCTTCCCACTTCTCTCTCTGTTGTTCCCTCCGTCAACTGGCATCGTCGTCTTGACCATGCTTCTCTTCAGATTCTCATGAAGGCCCTTCCTGATATCTCTTTACAGGAATTTTCTTATGAGTCATGTATCTTTAGCAAGCAACATCATATTTCTTTCCCTCCTGCATGTAATCGGAGTAGTACTCCGTTTTCTTTAGTTCATTCCGATATCTGGGGTCCTTATAAACTTTCAGTCTTTTTGGTTATCGATATTTTGTAACCTTTATTGATGACTACTCACGCCTCACATGACTTTATTTACTTCATGATTGTACTGAGCTAACTTCTGTTTTCCGTGCGTTTATTATTGAAATACGTACGCAATTTTCTACTACCGTACAAACGCTTCGCATTGACAATGCTCGTGAATACACTAGTCGCAGCTTCTCCAACTTATGCACCGACTTTGATATAATTTATCAAACTTCGTGTGCGTCACACCCCAACAAAATGGTGTGGCCGAGCGGAAGAATCGCCATATCCTTGATGTCACTCGGTCAATCATGCTTCAAATGATGGTCCCCGCTGAATATTGGAACTTTGCCGTCTCTACTGCTTGCTATCTCATTAATCGCATGCCCTCCTTCGTTCTTAACTTTGCTTCTCCATTCAGTCTCCTGTTTTCTTCCAAGTCCCCTTTTTCTCTCACGCATCGAACATTTGGATGTGTCTGTTATGTTCACTCTCTCAGATCACCAAGCGACAAACTTGCCGCCCGCGCCACCATATGTATATTTGTTGGTTACTCTCGTACCCAAAAGGGGTATGTTTGCTACTCTCCCACAATCAACAAGGTGCTCGTCTCCGCGGATGTTACCTTTGCTGAAGATGAAAGCTTTTTCTCTCACACCTCCACTTCACCACCTCAGACCACTATTCCTTGTCCGACTGTCCCCGTCACATCACTGCCTCCCACTTCTTTCGCTCCTCCAGTACCAACTTCACCGCCTCTCCCTCCTCCTCCACCTCTTCGTGTCTACACTTGCCGCTCGTCCAGGATTGCAACCCGACAACAGCCCCCTACTACGGATGATCTTCCGCGCATTGACGATCAAGCACCACCCTCTACGACTCATCCCATGAGAAACTATGTATCCCTACATCACCTCTCTCCACCTCTTCGCACTTTTGCTCTCTCTCCACTATTTCCATTACTAACTCCTTGCAGGATGCTCTACAACATCCGGGCTGGCGTGCGGTCATGGATGACGAGATGACAGCTCTCTGGGCTAACCGGACTTGGGACCTTGTTCCTCTCCCTCCCGATCAGTCTTGTGTTAGCTGCAAATGAGTCTTTACAATCAAACATGCTCCTGATGGAACAGTTGATCGTCTCAAAGCCCGTCTGGTGGCCCGGGGCTTCACTCAGCAACATGGCCTCGATTATGATGAAACGTTCTCTCCGGTGGCCAAACTAAGTACTGTACGGGTTCTGATCTCTCTTGCTGTGCACCGCCAATGTCCCCTTTATCAATTGGACATCAAAAATGCCTTTCTCAATGACGATCTCCAAGAGACTGTGTATATGCACCAACCACCTGAGTTTGAGATCACGGGGGAGTCTCGTGTATGTTTTCTCCAGAAGTCTATATATGGTCTCAGATAATCCCCTCGCGCTTGGTTTAATAAGTTCAGTAAGGTGGTTCACGAGATGGGATTCACTCGGAGTTCTGCTGATTTCTCTCTTTTTACTCGTCATCAAGCAACATGTACAGTTCTTCTTCTTGTCTATGTTAATGACATTCTGATTACGAGAAATGACACCATCGGGATCCAAAAAATCGAACAACATATGAACTCCGTCTTTCAGACAAAAGATCTGGGTAATCTGCGATACTTCCTTGGACTTGCGGTTGCAAGAAGATCTGATGGACTCGTCTTATCTCAACATTAGTACTGCATAGATCTTCTACAAAGTGCGGGCTACTCGGGATGCAAACCTACAGATACTCCAATGGATATGAATCATCAGTTGTCGAATCATGACTCCGGGAATGACCATGTTCTGATCAATCCAGAGTACTATCGACGTTTGGTGGGAAAATTAATCTACCTCACAGTTACACGGCCTGATATCTCATACGCTGTTGGAGTTGTAAGCCGATTCATGCATACTCCTCGGACTTCTCATCTCCGAGCCGTCGAGCGGATTCTCAGATATTTAAAGACGGCTCCTGGACAAGGACTTGTTTATAAGCCATCGTCTTCTTTATCTCTTGTTGCTTACTCTGACGCGGACTACGCGGGATCACTTTATGATAGACATTCCACAACTGGTTTTTGCACCTACCTTGGTGGACACCTTATTACCTGGCGCAGCAAGAAACAAACTATTATTGCTCGCTCGTCTGCTGAGGCTGAATATCGTGCTATGGCAGTGGTCGTATCTGAGGTCACCTGGCTAGAGGGCCTCCTCAGCGATATGGGTCTCACACTCTCCCCTCCTGCTACCCTGCACTGTGATAGTCAAGCGACCATACATATTGCCAAGAATCCGGTGTTTCATGAGCGCACAAAGCATATTAAAGTTGACTGTCACTTCATTCGGGAGAAGGTTCAATCAAAGAAGATAGTATTGGAACATGTCTCGGCCTCCAGTCAAATTGCTGATACCTTCACCAAGGCTCTCCCTCGGACTTTGTACTATCAGTTTTTATCCAAGCTTGGCGCTTATGACTTGTACGCTCCAGCTTGCGGGGGAGTGTTAAAGATAAAATAGAATTAGCTTATTTGGGAGGCCCATGTGTATTGGCCCATGTATAGCTCCTTTAGTCCCACATTGTAAAGTAGATATCTCTCCCTCTATCTATCTCTATATAAGTGTATGTATTCTTATTCTTTGGTAATTAATACAATTAAGGGTGATTTTCTCTCTCTTTCTACAATCCAGAACTGAAAGTGAATAATTTAAATAGTGAAAGGTGGCATTAATGTGGGCCATTTAGTTTGTATAAGGCTTTATTCAAGCAAAGATATCAACGTCTTCACAAATGTCTGGAAAACCCTAAATGCAAGTAGCAAGGTCAGCAGTAGGTATATGAACGAGTATATTCTTTTCAGAGATTTCACCTTTGTCTTTATGTTATTCTTTGAGAGATGAATCAAACAATTCAGTAATCACCTCTAAGCCCTATGACCAGATTTTTTATTCATACTTATTCGCACTTCATTATTGTCTATCGTTATTTAGTGTTACGGAACTATGGATGCAACTAGATAATTTATTTGAGCTAATTCCTAGGTTACTTGATAACTATTATTATTCTGCCCCTCCTCAAGCTTAAGAGCTAACTCAGATCTCAGATTTTTTCCCCTAATTAATATCCACAGATAACAACAGGAGGGCATGACAAGGGGCTCAAACTTTATGATCCAGGATATCTTAACACGGCACCTGTGCGGTCTAATATTTGCTATATTGATGGGGATGAGGGCATTCTTCGATACAGAGGCTACCCGATTGAGGAATTAGCTGAGAGGAGCACATTTCTTGAAGTGGCTTATCTTTTAAGCAAGTTATCATTTTGAAAGATAAATTACAGAGATCACATTGTTTTTAATGCTAATTCTTATTAAACTTCTTTCCAGTGTATGGAAATTTGCCTTCTCAAGGCCAATTGTCAGACTGGGAATTCACCATTTCTCAGCATTCTGCTGTCCCCCAAGGCCTACTGGTTTGTTTCTTAATGTATTTCCATTACAATTCACGATGATTGCTCATTTTTTTCTTTTACTATCTTCACATTCTTTATTTTTTGCTTATGGCTGTTTCCTACTAGCATACATCTGTACAATATTAAAAGGGAAAAATTGCCTTTGGTCAGCATTCAAAGTTGTGAATTATGTCCTTATTTTTATAATTTAACATATATTATATTTTTTTTTCAAAAAAATTAAAATACAATGTCCATTCAAGTAATTACACTATCCCAAAATTAAAGTAATGATGAAAATCCATAAAATCCAAAAAAACGTTTTTAGTAAAGCTCCTACACCTACTATCGTAGGCTATCATTATGCATGTCAGTGGTTTATTCGATGAAGATTGTTATTAGGCATATCAATGGTATTTTCGAGGAGCGACCATTAAACCAATCAACTTTTTAAAGTTGATTAATTAATATTGTATTTATTTTAAGCTGCATGATAACAAAACAAAAATTGCATTATATTAAATAATAAAACGATACAATCTAGAACGAATTCTCGCCAAGCATCCGGAGGCTGGGTCCTCCTTGACACTCCACTCTCCAAGATATCCAAAACCTAAGACTCCAAGAAGATGCCTCACTAAGCAGACTACCTGTAACGTTAGGAGGAGCTGGAGGAAGATTTGCTGGACATGGTCCGGCGGATAAAATAAACAGAGTCTTGACAGAGATGATGCAGGGGAAAATCAATTAAAAAGATAAAATAAACTACTATTTTCCATATCCACACCTAAAGGTTATTACACAACGGTTTTTATAATGCTCTGGCTTTTGGACCGTTGCCAATTAATAATACTTGACAGCTGTCCCTATTTACAACGGTAGTATTTTACTATTTCTGTAAATCTCAATGTAGCAGCCCGCTACATTCCCTGCCGTGCTTGACCAAACTGCCCGGGGTCCTCCTGTCGAGTAGCGCGGAGTGGAGTAGAGAAAGTGAATCGGGCGGGAGCCAACCCTAACGGTGGATACTTTTTAGAGGGAGCTCGAGCCGATCGTTGCCTTCGTGGTGGAGTCGGAGCTTGGCGATGCCGGAGAGATCGCAGAAGGCCGAGCTGCAGTTGTGCTGATTGTCGTTTCTCTGGTGAAGCAGGTTTGTGTGAGCTCGAGCCGAGCGTCTTTTCCTTGTCTTGTTGCCGTTCCATTGTTTTCTGGTCATTTCCTGTATTTGTGGCTCGTGATGTAGTAGTTCTGGATGATCGTGTTGCTTCCGTTGTTGAAACTTGTTCATTCCTGCGTATTTCATTAGGAAGACGGTGAGAAATATGTGGTGGGAAAGTGTGAGGGATGACGTTTTGGTTAAGTTTTGTTGAATCATCCCTGTTCTGAGCAAGTTCTGTCAAATCATCCCTGTTCGGCTGAGTATGGCCTTCAATCTTCTTACTGTTATTGTCTCTGCGTTGTTCATCAAAAAATATGTTAGTGGTATTGTGAGATATAATTGGAGGGATGACTGAGGTGTTAAGGATTGTAGTATCATCCCTGTTTTGTTGTTTCTTTTCTGTGAACGCATTGTTTGGTTGATGATATGCACCAATGTTGTCCTTTGTGTGTTCCGGTTGGACTGTCCTGTGGAAGTTAAATGGGGTTTTAGAAATTCCAGATGATCTAGGAGTGAGGATGACCGAAGGAAATAAGTTTGACGAAAACTCCCTGTCTGTCGGCCCGTGGTCTGCCGTAGTTGATGCATCTGTTCCGCTTGTTCCTTCCTTGTGTGCTGCAGAACATGTACATGGTTGTTGTAAACGTTGCAAAAGCTGGGGACTGAAGATGGCCAAATTTTCCCAAGTGTCTTCTTCCGGTAAACAACCTTCCCAGTGAATGAGGGCTTGATCGTTGGTATGTCCATCTTCCGTAATTGTTCGATAGTCCAAAATTTCTAATGGTGTCCGTCTTAATTGTGATTGTGCCAGTTGTGAAGGGATTTGGTGGATTGTTATTTCATTGTTAGGAAAATAAGGTTTTAAAAGAGAAACATGGAATACAGGGTGAATTTTACAGTTCTCTGGTAAATCTAAACGATAAGCGACATTTCCAATTCGTTCTATTACTTTATATGGTCCATAATATAGTAGACTAAAACGTTTACATTTGTTTTGGTGCAGGGTTCGTTGTCGATATGGATGAAGGCGTAATAGAATTTGTTCGTCAATGTGGAAGACTTTCTCTTTTCTATTTTTATTTGCCATTTTTTTCATTTTATGTTGAGATAGTTGTAAATTGTGTTGCAATCGTAATAGTAACGAAAATCTTGTAATGTGAGTCTAATGGGTCCGGTTGTGAGGCCTTGTTACCTTCCGGTAACGGAATAAAACAGGGTGGCTTTCGACCAAAAACCGCCTCATATGGCGTCATTCCGGTTGAATGATGATACGTCGTATTGTAATGATATTCGGCCCAACTTAATAGGTTGGCCGAATTTCGAGGGTGTTGAAAAGAAAACAGACGAAGGTATTGGTTTAGACAGCGGTTAACTCGCTCGGTCTGACCATCCGTCTGAGGATGGTAGGCTGAACTAAACCGAAGTTTTGTGCCATTATGTCTAAAATAGTTCAACCAAAATTGACTTTAAAAGATCGAATCTCTATCCGAGAAAATTGTCTCGGGTAGGCCGTGGAGCTTTCCACAGTAATCCCAAAAAACCTGACCGATTTGCGGAGCTGTGTAATGAGAGGCAAAGGGAGCAAAATATGCGCCTTTCGATAAACGATCAACCATGACTAAAATGGAAGTGTAAGATCTAGACATAGGAAGATGTGTGATAAAGTCTATCGAAATATCCGCCCAAATTTGGGTGGGGATCGATAATGGTTGTAATAGGCCAAATGGTTTTGAATTTCATCCTTTGACCTTTTGGCAAAGGTCACAGTGCTGCACAAAGTCGTGGACGTTTTTGTGTATACCGGGCCACCAAAAATAATATAGAAGTCTTTTACAGGTAGCTGTTATTCCGGAATGTCCGCTTATTTTTGTGTCATGGGCTTCATTTATAAGTATAGGTCGAAGAGGTGATTCTGGAATATATAATTTGGAGTTGAAAAATAATTTTGATCCAACTTGCACCCAGTCTGGTAATTTAGAGGGTTCCTTTTGTAATATGGATATAATTTCTTTGGCCTTGGGGTCTTGTTGATATAATAAATCTAAATCCTTAAAAAGTGTGGAGACAGAAAATGATATGTTGTGGAAATTTAAGTCTCCAGAGTGATGTGTATCTGTTGCTTGAATAGATGAAAGTAAACCTTGCTCTGAAAAATCTGGCTGTCTAGACAGTGCATCAGCAGCCCGGTTATCTCTTCCCGGTTTATATTTAATAATGTAATTAAAACCTAGCATTTTCGATAAGAATTTATGTTGTTCGGGCATAGTTAAAACTTGCGAAGATAAGTTATGTAACGTTTTATGGTATGTTAAAATTGTAAATGTTGTACCAATAAGATATTGTCTCCATTTGCTTATTGCAGTGGTGACAACAAGTAATTCTCTTGAATATGTGGATTTTGCTTGCTCCCTAGGGGTTAACGTTTTATTAAAATATGCGATGGGATGATTTTCTTGGGATAATATAGGTCCTATTCCAATTCCCGAAGCATCACATTCCAAAGTAAAAGGTAAACTAAAGTTTGGTAATGAAAGTACTGGAGGTGTCATGAGTAAGTCTTTGAGCTTTTGAAATGTCGAGGCCGTAATAGGTGTCCATAGGAATTTATCTTTTGCTAGCAGGTCAGTTAATGGTCCTACAATAGTAGCAAAATGATAGATGAACCGACGATAATATCCTGCTAGACCTAAGAATGAACGAAGTTGTTTAACATTTTTTGGTGGTGGCCAATTACAAATAACCTCTAATTTGTCTGGGTTTGGACTGACCCCTTGTGGTGAGATAATGTGGCCTAGAAATTCTATTTCAGATACTGCAAAAATACATTTTGAACGCTTTAAAAACAGTGAATTGTGTGTCAATATTTGAAAGATAATGGATAAATGTTGCAAGTGATCTGTAATAGTAGGACTATAAACAAGGATATCATCAAAAAAATTACTACAAATTTGCGTAAGTATGTTTTAAACAACGAATTCATTAATGCTTGAAATGTTGCTGGGGCATTAGTTAGCCCAAAAGGCATAACCAAAAACTCATAAAGTCCTTGATGGGTTCGAAACGCTGTTTTGTGAACATCTCCGGGGTGGATCCGAATTTGATGATACCCAGAGCGAAGATCTAATTTAGAGAAAAGTTTAGCACCATATAATTCGTCAACTAATTCATCCATAGTAGGCATTGGAAAATTATCTTTTAACGTGAGAGCGTTTAACACGCGATAATCGACACAAAACCTCCAAGTACCGTCTTTTTTCTTTATTAAAAGTACCGGTGAACTAAAAGAAGAGGTGCTTGGTTGTATTAGACCATTTTGTAACATTTCAGATATCAAACGTTCTATTTCGTTTTTATGAAAATAAGGGTATCGATACGGCTTTACTTTAGCTATTTTTGTTTCGTCTAGAAGGGGTATTCGATGGTCGAGAGGTCGGGCTGGAGGGAGGGAAGAAGGAATAGAGAAAATAAGTGGAAACTCGTCTAAAAGGGGATTAATGGCTGGTGGGAGATCAGATACTTCATGGTGTAAATCGATCGAATCTACGACATCTGATTGGCAGCAAAGAAGTAATGATTCAATCGAGTCTTGTGCGATCATTTTATTCAACTGGGCGGTCGAAACATTCCCTGGATTTAGCGTGCGCCGAGCTGTGATTGTGCATTGTTGATTGTGATAGTTAAATGTGATTTGCAAAGTTTTGTAGTCAACAGTTACCGGTCCTAAAGTTTCATACCATTGGAATCCTAGGATTATATCGGTCCCATGTACATCGGTGATAAAAAGGTTTACGGTGAAATGTATATTTTGAATTATTAATGGTACCTCCAAACAAACTTCATCACAAAGCATAGTGTTTCCGTTGCCAACGTGTATCTTAAAAGGTTTGCAAGAAGAAATAGGTAATTTATGGAAATTTGCAGCGCGCTTGGTAATGAAATTATGTGTGCTGCCATTATCAAGAAATATTTGAATTAATTTAGAACCTATGAACCCCTCGACTCGAAGAGATTTTGCTGAAAAATTACCGGTTAGTGCGTTGACACTTATTTCAGAGTCGATAAAGGTATCCGAAATTGGTTCATCAGTATTATCTATAACTTCGCATTGTTCTTCTGACTCGCCTTCCAATAAATATATTGACGATTTATTTTTGCACTTATGGTCTTTAGAATATTTTTCATCACATGTCAAACATTGAACTTTTTCTCGTCTATTTTGGATTTCCGCGGGGGATAAACGTTTCATGGCTATTTTATCTAATCGATTAGATTTATAGGTATTAATGTTCTGAAAGTATTTGAATTCTCCAGATTTAAAAGGTTTTTGGTCGCCCAAAAATTGATCCTCGTATAAACGTGCCAATCTATATGTATTATAAAGCGATGTGGGTGGTTGTGCAGTGATTGCTCTCTTAATATGGGGCTTAAGACCACTAATAAAATTTCGACGTACAATATATGGTGATAAACCTTCAATTTGACAAGCTAATTCCTCAAAACTTTCTTGATAAGAAGCAACAGAACCAATTTGTACTAATTTATTAAATTTACCTAAAGGGTCTTCATAGTCCGTAGGTTCGAATCGGTCATGGATGGCGATCTTGAAAGTTTGCCAGTCTGAACACATTCCATCACGAAGAAGTCCCTGGAACCATCTCCCCGCCGGTTTATCTAAATGCATAGAAGCCAATAAAAGATAATCAAGAGGGTTAACTTGATTAAAACGAAAATGTAATTCCATTTTGTACAGCCACTCGGTCGGGTCGCCAGAAGAAAAATGCGGGTAATCGAAGCGGGCTTTTGAAGGTTTAATAAAAACAGGTTGTGCAGGACCCGTATGAGGTAAAGAATCGACATGGGTTCTTCCCAATTGGGGAGAACATGGTGGAAACTGAAAATTCAAAAAAGATTTTGTCGGTAACGGTGGTTGTGGGATGTGTGAGAAATAAGTGTGTTCTTGGAGAGAGGGAGGACATATGCCAGATTTTGTGAAATCTGTGCCAATTGGGATGAAAGATGTGTTAGATCCCGAATGCCCTTCGTTCGCTCCATAGGGTATGAATGGGGGCTGCGATGATATGGCTAGATGTGAAGAAGAAGTAGAAGTCCCGACGGTTGCGGTCGCTTGAGTCGGCGGAGGCTGAGGGCCGACTCCATTGTTTTTGGTGAACGTTCGAACGAAACTCTGCATTTCTGTGCGGAACTCCTTGAATTCCTGATAGAAATCGTGGTTTTCTTCTTGCGATCTTTCCTGATGTTCTTTGGTAAAGGAAACTTGTGCTCCTACTTTCTGCAATTCTTGTGTAAACCGATCATTCTGCTCCTGGATTGAGTCTTGAAGATTGGTGGTTTGTTGCATGTAATGGAGATGGCGGAGCTCCAAGTCATCCCATGTGACTAGCCGGCTCGTCGACGAACTTTGGGGAGGCGATGAATGCCCTTCCATGAGGAAGGACTCAACGAGAGCACCAATTTGTAACGTTAGGAGGAGCTGGAGGAAGATTTGCTGGACATGGTCCGGCGGATAAAAGAAACAGAGTCTTGACAGGGATGATGCATGGGAAAATCAATTAAAAAGATAAAATAAACTACTATTTTCCATATCCACACCTAAAGGTTATTACACAGCGGTTTTTATAATGCTTTGGCTTTTGGACCGTTGCCAATTAATAATACTTTACAGCTGTCCCTATTTACAACGGTAGTATTTTACTATTTCTGTAAATCTCAATGTAGCAGCCCGCTACACTACCACTCCTATATATAGGCGAGTGGGGAAAATACAAAGTACAATAATGCCGTCGGGCTACATAAACTAATAATAGCATGTGGCGGCCGCATCGTATCAACACGTCCTTCCCGAAAATCGACCTTGTCCTCAAGGTCGAGGGCCAAAGGGGTCGTCAGAAAGCGTCAGCAGATCCAGTTCTTCGGGGCCCGGAGTCCGGATCAGTATCTTCAGCTCCCAACAACACACATAGATTTCTAAGAGGGCAGACGTGGGTGGGCGAGAACGGTTGTTGGTAGCGAAAGCAGAGACCCTTGTGGCGAAGATCTTCTTGTTGTTGGTAAGATAGATGATGAGGTCGTCGGGGGCCGGTGGCCGTGGAGCTGGCGGATGCGGAGACAGAGTCAGTAGCTGGGGCCCCGGTGGGGGCAGAGGATCCACAGGCGGAAGAGGTGGCGGTAATGGCCGCGGAGGAAGAGGTGGCAGTAGTGGCCGCGGCGGCGGGGGCAGCCGCATCGAGGAGGATGATGGGGCTGGGTAGAGTTCCAAGTCAAGTTACCTAGCCCGCTCCATTTCATGGGAAAGAGTAGCCGTGTTGTGGACCTGAAGGCGCATTCGGAGGTGGGGGTGCAAACCCGCCAGAAAATAGCCCAAGTAGTGGTCGGGGGCCCGGTCAGGAACATGCGTAGCAACCGCGATGAATTCGTCGATGTAAGTTGCCACAAAGTCAGATTGGCGGACGGAGTTGAGGTGCTCAATGACATTATCCGCCTGGCGGCTGTCATAGTGTCAGAGAAGTTTCTCCTTCAATGTGGGTCAGGAAATGTCAGGTACCTGCTGGCGCATCCAACACACCCAATGGAGCGCTCCGCCAAGTCCTCTATATAGAGGGTTGCAGTTCGAAGAACTGCTCGGCGCTGGCGATCCACTCGAGAGGGTCAGTGTCATTGAACACAAGAATCTCAATCCGACGGAGATGAGCCGGGGTACTGCTCGACGCGGGGTGCAAAATCCCAACGTAGTCGGGAATGGTTGGAATTGGTTGGTGGTGGAGGTGTCGGAGGGCGATTAACTGCCACGGTCTGTCCTCGAAGGAGGATCGTGAGATACGTCAACTGGGCTTCAATTTGATCCATGCGTTGAGAGTCTGAGGTTGCAGTGGTGGAGGTGTTCTCGTCGGCGTGGAGGGCCATGGACCGAGTCTTGGGCATGAACCGCAGGTAGGAGTAGCAGAAGTGAGCGCCGGACGACTGCAATAGCTGTAGGAGGGCGGCCCGACCTGATGGAAGGAAGGGAGAAGGCGACACGACCACTGGAAGGCCGCCAAAGCCGCAGGAGGGCCTCCAGAAGGCGGGGAAGATGCTGGAGGCTGCTGGAAGCAGATGTAAACGCTCGAAGGCGTAGGGAGCAGGTTGGAGCCGTAGTAGGGGGAAGAAGATTCCGGCCGAGGATGACTGTGCTGGACTCGACAGATTTGCTGCAGAAGGCAGCCGACGGCGCTGGATCGGTCCGCGAAATGGATGATCGGGCCGAATAGAGGAGACATGGCGTGCGGTTCAACGAGATGAGCGGAGTGTTGTGATCCCTATAGGCGGAAGCGGAACAACCAGACGATGAAGCAGCGATGCGAGCGGCGTCGTTGTGGCGAAGCAGGCGAGGCATGGCTGGATCGTGGGATTCGAAGCGGGCTGAAACCGCACTCGCGGGACAGACAAAGGCGAGCCGACAGAGGTGTTCGGGAGAACCCTAATCAAGTGCAAGTCAGACCAGTTGATAACAAAACGGAAATTGCATTACATTAAACAATAAAACGATACAATCGAGAACGAGTTCTCACCAAGGATCCGGAGGCTGGGCCCTTCTCGACACTCCACTCTCCAAGAGAGCCAAAACCTAAGACTCCAAAAGATGTCTCACTAAGCATACTACCACTTCCCCAAAGTATAATAATGCCTCATGGGCTACATAAACTAATAATAGTATGTGGCGGCCGCATCGTATCACTGCATTAAATAATTGATAGGGGCAGAGCCCCGAACCTATCACAGTCGAGGTATTGTTGCGATTGTCTGTTGGGACGGAGCCCCGTGTTTGTCACTCGTATCTATATATGAATATATTTGCAGTACACCAGTGTACATATTATTTTCACATTTTGTATTTTTGCATTATATGTCTGTTCACAACATTTATCAATCTGTTATTTTTTCTTGTAGGATATTATAAAAGTAATGCCTCATGATGCGCACCCTATGGGAGTTCTTGTTAGTGCAATGAGTGCGCTATCCGTGTTTCATCCAGATGCTAATCCCGCTCTAAGAGTAAGTTTTGCATGTATATTGCGGTTTATTTGTGGCATGTTATAATATCTTTGGATGATTTATTTGGAGTACTGATTTTTATTACACGAAACACAAACTTTAAAAATATTTTTTAAGCGCCAAGTGGTAAGGATGTTTTCCTTGGAAGCAATAGAAGAAGATTGCAACACGATTGAAAGGCTTGTGTGGCTATCAATCATGAGATGTGCATGCTATCTTTTCGTAAAGTTAAAGTTCGTGTTTATTATCTAATCCTTTATTGTTCTTTCTCTTTTGAATCGCCCGTATAGGTAATATATGATGTCTATAATGAACAAATTATTTCTTGCCATAGCTTCCTCTCAGTAATTAGTGGATGGAGTTCGACATCAGAGGAGAAAATTAAATGACGTGATTTGTCGGGTTAAGGGTACTTGTTGGATGCTGAACTTTAACTTGTGAATATAATGAGATCAGTTAAGACTTAAAATTAATTTATTGATGTTCTTGACACTACTATCATTGTCGAACCTAGGATTTCCTGTGGAGGTTTTGACGCGGTGTAGGGTGGCAAGTGTTACTCTAGACTGACGCATAAGGTCCTATGAACACTAAGGGGTGATTTCTAAATGCATACACTAATCCGACGATTTAACTTGCAATAATAATATTTATAAAAACAAACACAAGAAAACCACAATAAAAGAGTATCTTCACAAAATAAAGAACACATGATGTAGTATTAATGAGAGAGCACTTGAATCATAAATATATAAGCAACTGAATACAAACTAGCCACAAATGGTGTGGAAATAATGTTTACAAGAAAATATGATGCAAAGTAGGAAATAATCACTAATTCAACAAAAAATAATTCACAACAAACTTAAAACTCATACAACTATAAAGCAGAAGGCTTGGGGGGATTTCCCGGGATCAGGACTGGAGGGGGCAATGAACTTTGGGCTCTCAATGGAGTTGTGGGCTGCTGGACAGCACGGACTAAGGCTGGAAATGAACTTCCTGATGGCTGGAAATTATTGGCTACAGCTGATGGACTTAGTGGGGGCTGTGGAGAATAAGGATGGGTTCCAGCGGGAGCAGATGGAGCCCTGGATAGCGCAAAATAGGATGTGGCTGCGCTGATGGGTACTGGCAGGCGGCTGAAACTCCAGACAGCGACTGAGAGGAGTTCCGGTCGGGGAGGAGGGAAGGAGATTGTAATTCTGGAAAAGGTGAGGGACTGGGAAGAGTTAAGGTGTGGCCGGGAGGGTTGTTTTTGTGAATATGAGGCTGTGAATGCAGGAAACCACCAGCTGGGAGGTTAATCCGGCGCCTGGCAGCAATGATGAAGATTCCTTGGCAAAATCTGGGCGGAGTGCAGAGGACTGGGAGTGAGGGATGGGAAACAGGGTGGGTGGAATGAATATCCAGAGGATAGAGACAACTGTTAGCTCTCTGTATGTGTGATGGCGGGTCTTGGCTTGGAGGAGGTGTTGTGTTAATGTGGGGGTGGAGAGGATAATGTGGAGTAATGGAGTATGAGAGGTTTAAGGAGAAGTCGAGAAGGTGGACCTACATTTTAGGAATTAGTTATAATGGGGGTAGTGGAGTAGTGGGAAGTTGGCTAGTGAGTGGGGGAGGTGGTGGGAGGGTGGTAGCCGGCTAGAGGTTGCCAGAGGGGAAGGGAGGGATCGTTGGAGGTGGTTTCCGGCAATCTCCGGAAAAATGAAAATGAAGGAAATTTAAGTGGTGGTTTCCGGCAATCTCCGGAAAAATGAAGGAAATTTGAGGAGGTGGCAGGGGCTTCATGGAGGTGTCTTGAGGTGATTTGCCGCTATCGCCAGAAAACTGAAAATGAAGGGAAAATTGGTCGTGGTGGAGTTTTGTGGAAATGATGGTGGCTTAAGAGATATGGTTGGAGGTGTTTGTGGATGGGAGTGATGTGGAGTTGGGGAGGGGCCAGCTGGGTGATCAGTTAGAGGGGAAGTGAAGGTGGCTGGTGGGTGGAGGTTGGGAGAGAGCGGGTGGCCGACTCTTTGGTGGTGGATAGAGTGGATGGAGGCTGGCCAAGTGATGTAAACCGGATTCAGGATTTCCAAAATAAATATATTTAAGCAAATAATTTATTTTGTTATAACATAAAATTATGATTTTTACTTTAAGAAAAGGATTTTAATTTTGAAAGGAGAGCCGAGTTGGCTAAAATCGAGCTTTCGCGCAAAAAATCACCTCCAACGTTGGATTTTGTAAAACCGTTAACAATTATTTGAGGGAGACTCCATTGAGCATCTAACGAATTGAACCGTTGCAAGATCTGTTTCTAACACAAGCGAAGTACACAGATAATGATTTATGGATAACGAGAATTAAGACAATTTGAACGTTCAAGGAAAGCTTTTATTATTTATTTAAAATTGCATACGAATAAGCTAATAGTTGGGGCTAGAAATAGGGCGGAGTTTACCTAAGCATACTCAAAACTACGGCAGGAAGGAGCCAACCTCAAATTCAGTTGTGCAATGGTGAACACAGGCTGGTTTACTGACAGGCTGTGATAACCCCCTAGGCCCAACACAGTAAGGATTGGAAGCCGAAATCAACAGGATTGTGGAGTCGGAGGAAGAAGTCGACAGCAACCCGTGACTCCACGGGATCTTGGACTGGCGTCGGACTGGGGAGAAGAAGGCGCCGTCCTTCGACAATTGATGGGGGAAGAAGCTCGAATACGTCGGACCCGTCGGAGGGCTCGACGATAGGATCTGGAGCTAGGGAGGCGATGGTACTTGCGGGAGCGGTGGCTGCAGAGGTCGACGTAGGGGGGAGATCTGGCAGGACTCTTCCGGGCGCAGACGGGCCTCAATGTTGGCGGCGAAGGGTTAGGCGAGCCGTTCGGCAATGGGCAGAGAAACAAAACTTCTGTTTCTCTGCTCTGTCCGATCTCCCGTTTTCCTTCTTCACAGGGACTTAAGTAGGGCCAAATAATCTCATTTCCATTTAATGCCTCTTTCCAAAATTCCTTTCCCAAAATATTTTCAAATATTTCTTTCCTAAAATCTGTTTCCAATGAGTAATTTCCGCATTGTTAACTCCTCTGTAGTTTTCTCTGACTGATGCATTTATTTGGATACCTCTTTCAAATTAAATTTGTTGCTAACTAAGCTTATGCGTATTTAAATAATTTTAACTTGACTTTCACGTCCTAACTATCCTAAATTATTGAACCAATTTATTCAGGGTCCCGTCGGCCGGTCAAACCGATGAGCCAACAATAAAACGAGTACAAGAAATGAGTACAAGAAATAAAAAATGCAAATAAATAAATAAATATATGATAAACGATTATGATGCGTCGTCGGATGCATCACCAAGACAGAGGCGAGGGGTGGCCGACTGATTGGGAACAGAGGTAGAAGAAAGAAACTACTGGGTTTCACAGTTGAATACAAAAAAAATGAAAATGAAGGGAATTTAAGTGGTGGTGGTGGAGTTGTTTTGAGGCGGTGGCTGGGGCTTCATGGAGGTGTCTTGAGGTGGTTTCCCGCTATCATCAGAAAACTGAAAATGAAGGGAAAAATGGTCGCGGTGGCGTTTTGTGGAAATGATGGTGGCGTAAGAGAGATGGCCAAAGGTGTTTGTGGATGGGAGTGATGTGGAGTTGGGGAGGGGCCACCTGGGTGATCTGTTGGGGGGGGGGAAGTGAAGGTGGCCGGTGGGTGGAGGTTGGGAGAGAGAGGGGTGACAGATTCTTTGGTGGACTGGAGGGAGGTTGGCCAAGGGAAGGCATATGAGAGGGGGTGTGATTGGGAAAAGAGATAGAGGAAAGAAACTACCGAGCTTCACACTTGAATCTGGCTTCGGCACTGAGAGATCAAAAGACGTTTTTTTGCACAGCCTTTAATCTCCATTCATGGAGCCATCTACCCTTATTTATAGACTAGGGAGGGACAACGAGCGAACATTTTCCCCCGTTCATTATAACCTTGAAAATACACAAATAAAATGGAAAAAAAAATCAAAGAACATGAAATATTTTGATCGGCGATCAGCTCGTGATGAGCGTGTTATGGGCTACGTGCCCAGTTATTTTGATGTGTCTTTATCTATTATGTTTATTATCTTTTAAGTCGTAGTTCGTGTCTTAGGTTTCGGTAGGTTTTACTATGTTGTGTCCTTAATTACTTTTATGCCCTTATATCCTCTATTTAAAGGATTTCTTCAGTCTTGTAATGTTACCAAGAAATTATTTTCTCATTCTTTGATACGATGAGGACCACACACCTCTATTAGTCTCTATGTAGGCTGTGGACATTATTGTACTTTATATTTTTCCACTCCCTTATATATAAGAGTGGTGGTGTCTTCTTGTTCTTTATCTTTTGAGTCTTAGGTTTTGAGCTCTTTTGGAGAGTGAGTGTCAAAGAGGACTCATCCTCCGGATGCTTGGCGAGAGCTTGCCTCTCGATTGTATCTTCATGTTGGTTTAATGCAATGCAAGTTTCGTGTTACCGTTCTTGATACGACTACAACGTATCAACCGATCCGACTTGCCGCTCAGTTAGGGTTTCAACGAACCTTAATTTGATTCCTACGGATCATTGATTATCGACACATCGTCTCCTCCTCGCGCCCGATCCACGCTCGACGACGCACGTCCAACGATTCCGTGGCACCTGACGACCAGTCTGACATCCGCCAACTTATGCAACAGCTCTTTGTCTTCTCTAGCGATTCCAGCATGCTTCTTTCCTTCTTATCTAGGGCTTCCAATGCGTCTTTGTTGATTCCTATGCCCAACGCCACCTTCCAACGACTTCTGCTACCTTCCGGCAATATCCAATCGTATCACTTGCATTCCGGAGGCCATCCGACGGCTTCTATAGCGCTCTAACATTGCTCTTCATCCTCGCTGCCCTCCTACACTTCTTGCAGCGTCCCGACGCTTGTCGCAGCTACACCCAACCGATTTTTCATGCCCACGACTCGTTCAATTGTCCTCCACGCTGACGAGAACGCCTCCACCACCGCTTCCACTAACTCCCAGCGCATGGATAACATCGAAGCCCAACTTGCGGATCTCACTCTCCTTCGAGGGTTTATGAGCACGACAGTAAATTGCCCTCCGACCACTCCACTACCGCCACCACCATCGCCACCACTTTAGCCCATCCCGGACTACATGGGGGTTCTGCACCCAGCTGCGTACATCTCCACCGGATTGAGATTCCCGTGTTCGACGACACCGACCCTCTTGGGTGGCTCACCCGCGTCGTTCAGTTCTTCAACCTGCAATCCACCCCCACCAACCCGAAGACCCCCTCACAACTATCTATCTGGAGGGTTTAGCGCTCCATTGAGTGCGTTGGATACGCCAGCAGGTTCCTAACCTCACTTGGTTGACATTAAAGGAGGAACTACTCCTCCGCTTCGACACTCGCCAGGCGGGTTATGCCTTTGAGTGCCTCAGCTCCGTTCATCAGCCCGACTTCGTGGCACCTACATCGACAAGTTCATCGCGGTCGCTACGCACGTACCCAATCTCGCCCCCGACCACTACTTGGGGTATTTTTTGGTGGGTCTACACGGCCACCTCCGGGCACGCATTCGGGTCCACAACCCATCTACTCTTTCCTGTGCAATGGAACAGACTCGGTATGTTGATGCGGAACTCTACCCAGCTCCACCATCCTCCTCGATCCAGCCTCCCCATCAACCGTTTCCTCTACCACCACCTCTTCTGCACTTGGAACCTCAGCCACCACCTGGGCCCCAGTTGCTAGGCCCGCCTTTACAACTGCCAGTTCCGCTTCCCCAGGCATGCTGACAACCCCAGCGCTGGTCTCAGCAACGACACCTCGA
The DNA here is from genome assembly GCA_039583875.1 of Platanthera guangdongensis. Taxonomy (NCBI): domain Eukaryota; kingdom Viridiplantae; phylum Streptophyta; class Magnoliopsida; order Asparagales; family Orchidaceae; genus Platanthera; species Platanthera guangdongensis. The sequence continues at coordinate 152,354,077 of CM077154.1, forward strand.
GCTTCGCCTTTGAAGTGTCGACATCTTCGACTCTTACTATCGCCTTTCGACTCTCTCGTTCGGGTGTCGACATCGCCGTTTCCATCGACTTCACGTACGCCAAACAAACAAAGCTCGCGGGACATTTCCGTCACCCGACGCCCCGAATGAACAAACTATATCTTGCTTCTGCATCGAACCGCCGCCTTGTTCAGCCTTGTGTGCGTCCTTCCCGACGCTGCCTTCCGCACCGACAGCCGCATCGAGCCGCAGATCTGGTTTTGACTTTCCGCCTATGTTGGATCAAACTAGCAACGCCCTCCTCCCTTTCTGTCTCCGCCAGATCCCGCACCATTCTCCTGAACACACGTAAGAGATCATCCCACACCTTCAAAGTCCTCAAACCGCTGTCCTTGCCCTTCATCAAGCACACATTCCGCAAAATCAGCTGAAACCTGTTAGAGCATCCCGCCTTTTGTCCCATTTTGAGCCCTCCGCGGCACTTGTCACACATTTTTCAAGTAGTCAGCACTCAAAAATTGTTTGAGGAATATATTAATTAATCACCCACATGATTAATTAAATTACAGAGCTTCAAGTATTTTATACTTGGTTTACATCATTGGGAAGCGTCTCAGCTCTCGCGACAACTCAAATTCAGTTGACTTTGAGGAATCCAATTGTCCAATCACCCGCTCTTTAGCTAGCGCTACTTTCGCTTTATCGCCGACCGTTCTCCACACTATGTGGGACTCACACGTACCAGATTCTACAAAGGACTTCATGCAAACATGCATGACATCCATAGAGGGACACTTTCTCGAGGCCAAAGCGCGCCATCAGGTAGACTTGACCTCACTCACCAACAAGTTTAATGAGTTGACCACCGCCATTCCGATCGGTACTACTCCTCTTACTGATCACGCTTACAACAACCAGATGCCTCTACCACTGCTTCCTCGACATGATTCCCTGGCTAGGATGCCACAAGAGGGCAACATCATACCTCATTACACCAAGTTGGCCTTTCCTACTTATGGTGGCAAGGATGATTCCTTATGCTAGCTCAGCAGATGCGAACAATTTTTTTATCATCACCAAACACTGGTGACAAAATGGATCACTCTGGCCTCCTTCCACATTGTTACAAAGACGAAAGAGGGTTGAGGATGAGGACGCGAGGAAACAACGCATATGTTGACGTCAGGACCATGGTGGTGCGGACACGGATCCCAACTCGATGACGAACGTTCTCTAGTGGTTTGCACGAGCATAACATACTTGTCATCGTTATATTTTTATTAATCAACATGTATCTCAAGCCATTGGTTATTTACTGTTTGCCCTCACATAGATTGTAACTAGACGCTATATAAGTCTAGGCTTGTCTTTCATTTGGGGCATCAAGGAGTAAGATCTATGTTTGAAGGTGCCCTAGGGAATAGATTCATCTTTCCTTCTCCCTCCCTCTAGTTGCCTCCCTCTCCTCCCCTTTAACCCTAGTAGCTAGCACACATGCTCGATACGACGCAGTTATGGTTCGGCCGGACAATCCTGGATTGATCTAGCGCGACTTCAAGCGTGCCTGCAACATGCGTTTTGGCCCTTCGATTCACAACAACCCCATGGGGTCCGCACGACGTTACGTCTGGCAGGGCCGATTGATGGCTATCTAGAACAATTTCTCTTCTGGCGCATGTGACAATTCCCTCTGCACATGGAGAACTCTATGACTAAGGGGTCAGTTGAAGTGAGCACCATCGTCGATCTCTCTTGAGCTTGAGGTCAAGCTCTTTTTGCACGGTGGGAGAGATGTTATGGGCTACGTGCCCAATTATTTTGATGTGTTTTTAGTTATTATGTTTTATTGTCCTTTATGTTGTAAACCTTGTCTTAGGTTTCATTATGTTTTACTATAAAATAATGTGACCTTAGTTACTTTTATGCCCATGCATCCTTTATTTAAAGGATTCCTTGGGTCTTGTAATTTTATCAAAAGGTTGTTTTCTCATTCCTTGTCTTGAGTAAGTGATTTTGGTAGCTCTCTCCTCCGAGCAAGCCCCGCCTAGGCTGCCATGGTTCCGGCTCTGAAGTATCCACTCCGCCTCTGGTCATTTCTCCAGAGAACACACAATAGAGCGGTCCCGATCGTCACTGGGTCCGTGGTCGGCGCGAGTAGACCCTCACGTTGTGTGGTATGATCCCTATATAGAATCTGCAAACCCAATGTCTAGTGCTGGAGAAAATCTTATCTAACCTAGGATGATGCATGTGTGGGCGGGTAATTGATGTAGACTGATTTCCAGAAATTATAATTTGAATATTAAAAATGATATCGTTTAAAAACTAGAAAGCTAACGAGGCTTTTACGAATGCATGCATGAGATATTCGATCGCGTTTGCATTGGAAAGTAAAGGCTAATGATTACTCGTATTCAACAATATGATAATTTCATTCACAGGTATTTTATAGAAGAATATAAACCCAACAAGATTTAGAAATTAATGACAAACTGGTCAAAGTAAAAACTATGACAAGCTTTGATTTTAAAGTTCATGAACACTTACTCATAAAATCATATTACTTGTGAGAGAGTAGGAGAGAAGTAGGAGGTATACCTCAAGCGCACGGTTACTGGAGCACCTCTGCTGAAATCATAAGGAAAAATCCTAGAGGAGGTATAGTTTCAGGGTGAATGGCTGCCTGTCGTGAGAGGTCGGACAGAGTAGGTGCCAGGATGTCAGTTAGCTGGAAGTGGTTGCAAGGAGACTGACGGACTGTCGAAGGCTGGAGTTTTGGATCTGACGGGAAGGACTTGGTTTTGCCTATGAAGGATGGTTCGCTGGAGGTCGCCAGGCCCTTAGGTGGCAAAATCAGGGCCAAGCGAGCGGCGGCAACTCTGGCGGAGGAGTTTGTGTGGTCAGAGATGAGGCGTTAGGGCGTGGAAAACTGAAAATAGTGAAGAAGTCTCTGTTTTTCAGTTTCTTTTCCAACTGCCTTCCACGACGGGGGAAACTTCCATTTTATAATTTGGTAAGGGTTCAATAAATTAATTGCTAAGAAGGGGGGTTTCAAAGGGGGGTGAGTATTTTTGACAGGAAATGTGGGGTTTCTTTTTCTTGAATTTATGATTTTATTTGGAATAAATGGAATTTAAGGGAGTGTCTCTTCATTTGTTATTCCCATGAAAATATGATCTTAATTTAAATTTTAGGAATTACAATATTGAATTATAATTTTAGATTTAAAATTAAAATATTTATATTAAAAATTATCATTTTTCAAAGCTTGCCCATAGTTATGTGCTTACCTAATTTGACGGACCATTTCATCCGGGGTCTTATTGATCGGTCAATCCAATAAGCCGTTCCAACGTGCGCGGGTGTCATGCGCGAAATAAAACATACACGCGCTAACATGCGTGAAAAAATACAGACATTTGCGCACGATTTAAGTAAAATTGCTGCAAAAAAAACAAAGATGCAATTCAGGTTGCATCAATTCTCCCAGGATTGATAGAACTCGACCTCTTCAAGAATATGATGGAACATACCACCTAAATATCCAAATATCGATTTGAGAAAATGCACTGCCACTGTCTTGCTGAAGCAGATAGTGGTACCATGGCGGGACACGTCGCTGCAACATATGACCTATAGGTACACCCATTTTCTTGAAAAACTCAGGAAACCAATCTCCATTAAGAAAAAACCTCCCAGAGATAAAATCAATTATGGAGTTACAATTTTCCAAAAATGTTCATCTCATGCCTATTATGTAAATAAGCAATCAAAATCAGAGTATCAAAGAGTCGAGTATCACAAAGTGGGGGAGATGGTGGATCAAAAAAACTGAGTGAGAAATAAGAAAGATCTACCTGTGGAATCATTAAATAATATTGGCATCATACACACTTTTGCCGGACACCTACAAGAGTCTACTGAACCAAGATCAACTATCATCATGATTTCACTCGATGAAGTCTCATTAGTGTTACAAAAATTTAAAATGATCTCAAATCTACCATTTAAAATCTTCCAGAAAAATTCATTTAAATTTACTAATATGACAGCCTATTTCTAACGAAGAGGCTCAACGTGCTCTTCTACAATCATAGGATAGTGAGGTGAACTAAAACTGTGATCGCCGAATATAAAATCAATATAAGTTGGCGCTTCGAGAACGGGGCGCTTCATTGTAGGGTGATCGCCTAAATCTAACGAAGAGGCTCTATAATGAATGACTCATCAGAGTCAAGTGCTTCTTTGTAGAGCGAGGGTCTAGACAAAAATGTAGCACTGAATAAAAATGGTGTAGTGGAATCTAAGGGAGGCGAGGAAGATGTGCTGAGGTCCTTCCAGGTTCCCTAGGAACAAGATCATTTTTATAGGGAAGAAGAACAATCTTGCGCCCATAGTGATCAAAAGAACGAGAGTTCCTTACATCATCATGCATGCACGGTTTATATCCAAGGCGGAGAGCGGGTTGGGGTGCACCGACTGCAGTCGGGCTGTGGGCCCGGGTCTTGACCTTTATATGGTCGGCCTTGACCTTTCTATGGTCGGCGGGCCCACTTTCAACAAAAGCGCACGACCATAGAAAGATCAAGGCCGACCATATAAAGGTCAAGACCCGGCCCACGGCCCGACTGCAGTCGGTGCACCCCAACCCGCTCTCCGCCTTGGATATAAACCGTGCGGCGGGTTGTTGAGGCCGGGAATCGATCCCAGGACCTCCTTTATAAGAGGATTTTATCTCCTCCTCTCATACCCAACTACAGCTCAGTTGGGTATGAGAGGAAGAGATAAAATCCTCTTATAAAGGAGGTCCTGGGATCGATTCCCGGCCTCAACAACCCGCCGCACGGTTTATATCCAAGGCGGAGAGCGGGTTGGGGTGCACCAACTGCAGTCGGGCTGTGGGCCCGGGTCTTGACCTTTATATGGTCGGCCTTGACCTTTCTATGGTCGGCGGGCCCACTTTCAACAACAACAATAGACAATAAAATATTAAAATACAACGACTCTACACATACGACACGACTCATAATAATAATAATAAACTAATAATAATATAATCAATGGAGAACCCATAACACATTTTCCGTCTATAATTTGGATTGTTTTCACACTCTTATCCCGATTTTAGTGTTGTTTATGCAATTTTCATTCATATGTTTTGTCTATTGAAATCTGGATGTAATGCGGGACAAGCGTCACACTTGCCCGCCACCCTGGAGTCCCACTAGGGGGCCCACCTGGAGTCAGCACCGGGCGGTTTTCATTAGGGCCGCGGCCCCAACCAGCTCTCCGTAATGGAATCACAATCATGCGACAGGTTGTTGAGGCCGGGACTCGATCCCCAGACCTCCTAGATAAGAGGCCTTCACCAACACTCTCATCATCAACTGATCCACGACTCAGTTCGTGATGAGAGTGCTGGAAATCCGAAAGGCCGGGGCTCGATCCCCCGACCTCCTTGATAAAGGCCTTCACCAACATATGTCATTATGAAAATTACAGGTGTGGACATTTTCATATCTTTAGGGGAGTTTATGCACAATTTTCTTCATGCATTCCCGTGCTCTTTGCTTTGTGGTCTAATTTGATGGCTTGTGCAGATTTTTGATTTTTCTGTTATTGGGCATGCATTTTGTTCAAACACGCATGTGCGCAGCGGCAACCTGTTCGCTAGCCGTGCGCTTTCTTGGCTCTAAAGGTTTTGTTGCCGGACGTACGTTTTGTTCATGCACGCCTGTGTGCGCACCGTGGATAAGCGTGCACGTTCATTTTATTAAAATTTTGTTCTTTGACGTCTGGTGTGCATTTTGTTCATGCCTGCTCGTGCGCCCGCGCACGCTCATCTCCTGGTTGTCTTCCCCTACCTTCAAATTTACCGCGCACGCTCGTGCAATTAGCGACGTCCGAGCTGTGCGCGGTCATTTTTCTCGTATCTACATATATGCTGTTTTAGGTCATTTGCTAGGAGTTCACCATTTTCAAAGTGATTTTCACGCTGCCAAACTTCTCCCATGTGATTTTCAGAGGGAGAATCCACTATCCATCTCCAACCAAAGCTTCATGGAGAGAATCTAAGCAAGGGAAAAGGTTTCTAGAGGATCAATGCCAATAACATGAGGATTCAGACGATTTGAGGAGAAGACGGGTTAATTAGTTGGAGGTGACAACTTCTTCCTCCACGCGGCTAAATGTTTGCCTAGAAAGTCGGAGTGACAATATGTTGGCTCTTCCCATTTCAAGGAAGTCTCCTCATCTGTTTTGTATTTGCGGTGCTATACTTACCCCTCACCTTCTCTCCTTATGTTTTCTACACTCTATTGGCTGTAATCTTTCAATGCTTGTGAATTAAGATCAAATCATATATGTATTGAATGGTTTCTATTTGATTTCACTTGTGATTCCCTTATTCTCATATTGTGGTGTACGGAAGGAATCTCCCCAATGTTTGTTGAACAATGAATATGTTAATTGCTTAGTTTAGGTTTAAATTGCACTATAGGAGTAGGATAGATAATCCTCAATTAATCGTTCAGATAACGGGGCACCGTCATGCTGTCTTCCTCACAAAGATCTAACCTAGATTGCAACATTAAGAACTCGTGGGTGTACTCTTCTACGGAGCCTATTCTGACGAAGGTTGTGGAACCTTCGATATAAATTAACGCTTCTGTGATTGAGTTTTGAATTCTACTCATGTGGTTATAAGGATCAAGCCTAATGTGAACGTGTGCGCTCTAGCTAGACTCATCGGACTAGTGCCGGTCCTTTGAGCCTAAGGGCAGCATATTCGTTTTGCCGATTCATAGACATTTGTTTTCATGCCATGAATTTTTTCATGCACTCATAGCAATGCAAACATCTCTCGGGCTTTACGTGGCCCCCAAAATCATCTATATCTAACTTAACGTCATCATCCCAATGAGATTGGTGATTTTGCAGGTCTAGGGATGTAGTGTTCGTGTCTAGAGATTTGGTGAGGTGCTCTCCCTAAGTGCATAGTGGCTTCTATGTTGTAAAACGTGTGTAGTCCGTTAATTACATGTCCCTCATCACTCATATTGGTGGTGAGAGTCTCTATTGCTTTCATCAAATCACCAATTTGTTTGGTCAAATCTCCCACACTAGTCTCTAAACGGTTACTTGATTTTCCATTTTTTGCTTTTAGAAACAATTAAATACTTGAAATAACTTGTTTTAAATTTTTTTTACCAAATAAAAGTTTTTTTTATTTATTTTAGAGAGGTTTTGTTTTAAAACAAAAAAACAATTTTTTAATAATACCTTTTTTTTAACTGGAAAACTCAAATCAAAATTCTTGCTTAATATTGTTTTTTCAGTTTTTTTTAGATTAAAGGATCGTCGGATTCACAATAAGAGTGAATGCAACCTATCTCTGATATCAAACTGAGGTTTACTAATTTCTGCAAATTAGTCTACATCTGTGATCCAAGAAAAGTTTGCAAATAATAATAAAATGCACATAACTAATACAATTAGCACAATTGATTACAAAAATTTAAGAAGAGAGCAAATTAGTTATTTTTCTCTTGAGTGAAGTGCTTTAAACAAATGTGCAATTGGAATACGCCTTGCAAATCAATGATTAATCACAAAAAGATACAACCAAGAAGCACATACATCCATAATCTTATCAATATCCGATCCGCACAATTATTCTGAATACAAAGACTTCAAAAGACAAAACTCACAAGTAATGTGGGTCATAGGTGTAGGAGATGGCTATCCGGTCGTATGAGTGGCGGTGGACATCCAGAGGGATGAATGCTGTTATGTGGGTCTGTTGGAGGGGAGAGGGCCTGTTTGTGGACTGGATAGGGTGGGGAGTGGATGAGAGGGGGTTCAGCTAAGGTTATGGTTCCGGTGGTGGGGATTGGGTAGCTGGATGGAAGTTGTTGTGGGCCGGCTGCTGGATGGAGCCTGGAATGGGTCGGCTGCTGCTGAATGTGTAGGGGAGTGAGTGGTTGCTCAGGGAATGGAGGGGAGTGGGCGTTTAGGGATGGGTGCAGGGAAAACTGCAGGTGCTGGTTGCTGTTGGGAGTTGTTGGGAGGGTTCGGCTGATGGGCTTAGTGGTTGTGGAGGAAGTGATGGCTGTTTGGGGGAGGAAACTGAAGGTGGCTGCTGTTTTGTGATAGTCGGCTGCGGGAAAAAGCACGTAGAGGGGAAGTAACAATGAATGACAAGGAAAACACAAATGATAGATATTATCTCAGAGTCAGCACGTATTGTTGCAGAGTTGGCACTGCGGATGACCGGTGTATCAGGGAAGAAGCTCTCCAAAATCTATGATAGCCTCCAAGTTGGCCCTTACATTTGTTTAAATGGCAAACACTTATTCGACAACCATCGTGAACAACACAGATCGCATCATCAAGATGGTTGCCAAAACTCACTAAATAAAATGCTAAATATACATAAAAATATGGAAACATTGCTCTAAACGCAACCGTGGACTCGGACTGTCCATCAGATGATTTCAAATATGGCAGGTGACAAATCCGTCCTGAATGAGCTCCGAAATGGTGTGTCCTCAAACGAAGATGAGTATCCTCTCAGTAAGAATCAGTGTGTCCTCGGACACTACACAAGTGTTACTAGGGAATGGCGTCCTCTCCAGTGAACCAAATATCTCAATATATCTCTATCTGATGCAGCCACGAACTCGTGAGCCACAATGTCTGCAATTGTCTTCGAAGACTCATTTGCGCTCTCAGGAGTCAACTGTTGTGTTGTTGGTACCAATGGAGCCGCCAGTGGTGCTGATATAGACATTGGCGCCTGAGGGGTGAACTAAGGGTGGAGCTGAGGGAGAGACAAAAGCTGGCATTTTTTAAGCTCTGGGGTTGGCTCAAAATATGGATCCATGTACTCACGAGTCACGCAGTAACGAGGCTAGGGGAAAGGGCTTATATAGCTTGTGAAGAGGCCAGGAGGGGGTGTGTATGGGCCGGTCTGAACACATAGCAGTGATAATCTACCTTTGTCATCTTTATTTGTTGTGATCTGAAATCTCTTGCAGATGGAATAATCTATCTGGGATTGATGATTTTGTCTATATTGGATATTACAGTCTGCTCATCTCAGTATGGTTTTACTTGTGCAGGGCCAAGATCTTTACAAGTTAGAATCATTGAGGGACAAGCAGATAGCAAGAATTCTTGGGAAGGTATCATCATTTGTTTTCCTTTAAAGGATCGTTCATTTAGATGGAATTAGAGCCATAAAATTAGAATTAAAGGTTCTTTTCTTTTGAGTTAGGCCTCCAATTTCAGTTCCAAAACCCCAATTCTGTCCAACCGAACAAACCCTTACTGATTTTGTCTTATGTATTCAAACAAACTCTTTAAACTGATCACTTGCTTAGTTTGTATACAGGCGCCAACAATTGCTGCAGCAGCATACTTGAGATTGGCTGGACGGCCTCCAGTTCTCCCATCTAGCAGCCTTTCTTATTCAGAAAATTTCTTATATATGTTTGACTCATTGTGAGCAATTGTCTTGTTATTCTTTCTATTAAGTTTTCTCCACCATTCTTTATGCCGGTAAATGGACTTGAAAATCCAAACTTGAACTAACTTTTATCTCTTTGCATCATACAGTGGTAACAGATCCTATAAGCCCAACCCTAGACTTGCTCGAGTCATTGATATTCTATTTATCCTGCATGCAGAGCATGAAATGAATTGTTCAACTGCTGCTGCAAGGCACCTTGCTTCAAGGTAATGGATATCAGTAATTTATATAAGTTTTCCCCCTTGTGGTTATCTGACAAATTTAATTATAGCGGTGTTGACGTATATACCGCTCTAGCCGGAGCGGTAGGTGCATTGTATGGACCCCTTCATGGTGGGGCAAATGAGGTATGCGAGAAGTCATCACATTCACATTTTTCTCCAATCCAAGTATAATATGCTTTAGTGAGAGATTACTCCGAGTATAATATAAGCAGTTGTTGAATGCCTTTTGTTGCGGGTCTTTGGGGCTTTCAATTTATGCATTGCTTTAATGGGGGTTTCATCATTTAAATTTTGAATTGCCACTTTTTTCTCCTTTTGATGGAGTTTGTTTGAGGCTATTTCTGGGTAGAGAGGGAGAAGATCTATGTCCCAAATAGTTTGTTTTTATATGTTAATGTTAAAGTTAGTAGTATTTTTGTATTGTTGAGTTTAGTCACACACCGCCTATCAGTGTTGAGTGTCTTGTTGTTTCGCGTATATTATGCCCCTTTGAGGAAGAATAAAATTGCACCTTTCATTTCTCTCTACATGGTGTCAGAGACAGGTTCTGAAACCTAAAATAATTTTTTCCGTGATTCCTCGCCCGCTACTGCTCTTCTTCCTCGTTGGTCATCATCAGCAACCCTGCCAGAGCTTGTTACTGCTCCTCTCTGGATCTTGTCCCCTCTGTGTGCTGCTAGGGCTCCGTCCCTCTTCTCCCGTCGAGGGCTCCGTTCCCCGCCCGCTCCAACATCTTCAGCCATCGTAGGCTGCTCCTGGCCCGTCGCTGCTGCCTTCGGATGTCGTATCCCTCATGATGGCTCCTTCCATCATTGTATTGACTGGAGCTCCTCCCGTCCATCCTGTTGCCAGAAGGACCTGCTGCTGCACTCTTCTTAGTGCTGAGATTCAGCATTTGCCTCCTCCAGATTTGCTGCTCCTGTCTTCCTACCGAGATCTGATGGTCGTGCCTTGCTGCTGCTGCGCACGAGCCTCTTCTTCTTCTTCCCGGTCTAGCTTTTCCGTAGTTGCTGTTTTTTTTAAGTTGTTTGTTGTTGTTGTGTTGTTGTTTGCGTCTCTTTACGATTTCGGTCTGCTTCTACGTGATCTGGGTTCATGTACCCGACGAGGGTCCCACACGTGCACGTCGTCTACGTGAGAGAGAGTGTTTGTGATAACGACGACTCAGATGCCTCTTTACCGACTCCTGCCTTAGTCACACATGACCCCCCGGTTGATTTCGTCTGTTGTTTGTGTCTCCCTGTCCTTTTCTTCGCTTTGTGGTTGGAATTGTTTGGCTTTCTTGGTTGACCTAATTTCAGCTCCGGGTGTATGAGTGTATCCAGCGTGATCATGGTCGGTTTGGGGACCAACGTCGTGTGGCCTTTGCTCGGTTGTAGTATCCCCGGTGATACGCGGTTGGGCCTCGGTGGCTCCTGTTTTGTCCCATGTTGCCAACCTTATTTTACCTTCTGTTTTATGTTGTGTTCAAGCTCTAGGTTTCCCCTCCAGCTTGAGGGGGAGTGTTAAAGTTAGTAGTTTTTTAGTATTGTTGAGTTTAGTCCCACACTGCCTATCGGTGTTGGGTGTCTTGTTGTTTCTCCTATATTATGCCCCTTTGAGGAAGAATAAAATTGCACCTTTCATTTCTCTCTACAATTAATGATAGATTGAATCACCAATTCATGTAAAATTATTCTCCCAGATTAGTTTTAGGGTCATTTATGGACCTCCTCTCTAACCTTTGCATAGTTACTGGATTCTGATACGGAGATGACTTCCCGGTCTGGCCCTATGCTCCCTTATTAGTCTATGTTGCCCTAGTGGTACTTGTGTCTTTTAATGTATTTTGTCTTGTGGCGAGTCTCCATATATATAAGGATCCCTTAGGATGAGAGTGAGGCTATCTTGGTTCATTGTCTAGGTTTAGACTCTCATCCTAGACTTGACTCTTAGAGAGATCCTTCCCTCAAGTGTTTGTATTGAGCCCGTTTCGTTAAGTTGTATCTCGTATTTTAATTCAATTGTTTGTCGAAGATAGTCGAATCTACCATCTGGTTCGACCTGTCGCTCATTTATGGTTTCTACTGGAACTCTAAGTGGATTTGTTATGTGTTTAGGGTTTAGAAATTTTTTGGCACATGGCCCGAGGCACACAGGTGTGTGCCCAGGGCGTGTCCGATTGGGACTATTCCAAAAGTAAGTGGACACATCTAGAAGGCGGAGACGCAACGTTTTGAGGCACACGGACGTGTGCCCAGGGTGTGTGCCGTTTTGACGATTCCATGGCGGTTGTTACACGTCTGTTTATTAAAAGATGCGATGATTGAGGCACACTCCCAAGGCACACAGGCGTGTACCTACGACGTGTCAATCTGTACGACGTGCTGTATAAACTTTTGGTTGTTCTGTCTTCTGTGCGGCAATTTAGTGGCAGTTATGAAGCAACCGTTTCAGGGTTTGGGCATTCTGTTTTCTGCATTCCGTGTTTGTATTTTGTATTATGTATTCCAAATTCTGAAAATCTCTCACCCACTGTAACCTCCTCTGTTCTTGATAGTGAAGATCTTACTGTTGTTGCTTGTGGACGTAGCATATCTTGGGGTGAACTACACAAATCTGTGTCGTCTATGATTGTTTATTTTTGTTTCATTCTTCATTTTTCTCGCTTTTTTGCAACAAGATCTCCTTGACGGTTCCCAAAAGCAACCTTCTAATTGATTCCCCCACCCCTCGTACTATGTCATGCTCGCGTCCGCTCGAACTTCCGCACAACAACCTCGCCCTCCCCGTCCTGCACTTCCACGTCCCCCGATCCAGCACGTATTCTGCTTATTGCCTCCTTCCAGCAACGAGCCGCGCGGTCTCTCCTCCAAGCCGTGCTAGTCTCGCCTCAACCGTCTGTACAACGACAACAATCAGCGCTTCAGTTCTCACCCACGCTTGATACTCTTGCCCGCCGATGGTCCCGTCGACCTCGTCTGCACCGCACAATTCCTTGCCCGTGGATCGACACCTCCAACACATCATCTCCCTTAACATTGCCACTCTCCTCGTCATAGTCCAACACTGGGGTGTCTCACGCTCCCCGCCTCCACTAAGTTTGCCACAGTCTACCTCCTCCAACATTTTCATCACTCTACGCTCTTCGCTGGCTCACCCATTACATGTCCGGAACCCGCTCCAACGAGGATGCCTTATCCTCCACCAAGTCCATTTGCTTGGATCAGCTCGAAGACCGATTAGAAGATCTCACTCTTCTCTTTCGCGAGCTCGCGACCACGGCGGTCACCTGCCCATCGACACTTCTAGCCGCCGCCCCTTTCGGCTCGTCCCCGATTACATAGGATTCCTCCACCCCGTTGCAGACATACACCTGGCCCATCTCCGTTGGATTAAGATTCTCGTGTTCGATGACATCGTCCCCCTCAGGTTGATTGCCCGAGCCAAGCAATTCTTCGACCTTCTTTTCATTCTCACCAACCAAAAGGTTCCCCTGTCGATCATCTATGTTGAGGGATTGACACTCCACTGAGTGCGTTGGATGCGCCAACATGTTCTTGATCCCATGTGGCCCTCATTAAAGGAGGAACTCCACTATTTTACCCTCTCAGGCGGGTAATGCGTACAAGCGCCTCAACTTCATTCTCTAGTTCGATTTCGTCAATTTCTGCTTCACCGAGTTCATCGAGGTCGCCATGCACGCCATCGGCCTATCCTCGGATAATTACCCGGGGTACTTTCTCGGGGGCCTACAACCCCACATAAAGACACACCTTCGGGTCCACAACCCAACTACTCTCTCTTGCTTCATGGAACATGCTCGTTACCTCGACGGGGAACTCTACACACTACATCCATCCTCCTCTCTGCCGCTTGGATCACTCGCTTCTACCTGGGCCTCCGTTAATCAGTCCGTCGCCGCCGTCGCTAGTTCCACCTCCATCGGTACCCCTATCATCCCAATGCTTATCTCAACAACAACACCTCGAGCTGCGCCGCAAGGACCTATATTTTCGTTGTCACTAACCGTATTCTCCCACCCACAAATGCCCTCTTAAGGACCGCTGCTTGCCGCTCGGCGCTAAAGACGACGATTCAGACACCAGTAACTTGGATTCTCTGACACTCGCAGTAGCTTCTACGATGACAGTGCAGCAAGTTAGAGGGTTTTTTTTCGTAATTATTTAATAGTTTATATTTAACATTCCATTCTCAGTTCCGGGAAGGGTGAGCAACTGACCATATCTTGTTTCGTCCATGATTATATTTTGGTAATAACTGTGGTCTGTCTTATCTGGTCAGCAACTGAACTGATGTACACACATTATGAGGTTTCTTTTGATTTTGGGTTGGCTGCACCACCATTAAATATTCAGTTTGAATGGTCTTCTGGCCCCCCACCTTTTATTATAGCCTAGTTAGGAACTTGCACTGGTTTCCCTCTTGAAATTTTTTGTTCAATGCAATTTGATTTCTTAATTATATGCTTCATCATTCTCCTTGCAGGCCGTTCTGAAAATGCTAAGTGAGATTAAAACAGTTGATAATATTCCTGATTTCATTGAGGGTGTAAAGACCAGGTTAATTTATTCTAAATATTTAAACTACAGGTGCTAACTGTCTTTTTAACTCATTTTCTTTAATACACCCATCTTTTCATAGAAAGAGGAAACTTTCTGGTTTTGGACATCGTGTGTACAAAAATTATGATCCTCGTGCCAAAGTCATCCGAAAGCTGGCAGATGAAGTTTTCTCGATTGTTGGCCGGGATCCACTTATTGAGGTTTCTTTTCTTCTTCCATGATTATGAATAAATGAAATGAGCCGCATATCTTCATTTTTTTCTTCCTATCTTCTCAGTGCAATTTTTGTTTTAAGCATCATATAGCTTTCTGCATTAAAAAGACCCATTCACATTATTTGTAAACAACTATTTCAAAGTTTTAGTCACATGTCTAAACAACTATGTTTTGTAACCTAAGGCTTCAGTTTGAATGCTTGTTTGTGGGTGCATATGAAGTTGAACTAGGACCTCTGGTTGGTTTTATTAACTGAGTATACATCATAAGCTTGTGAATTGTGTCTGTCCATGCACATTGATGTTTATGACTGGACCAGAATCTGTTGACTAGAATGTATAGAGGTTAGATCTAGTATTTTTGACCATGTTGACATGTGTGAGTTAATGATTAGTGTCTTGCCTGAATGACTAGATTCAATCCTTTTCATTTTGGTAATTGAACCACCTTTGATGAGACTGTTGTCATTTGGGTAAATTGTGATGATTTTGATGCCTGCTGCACTGACATGTTTGTAAGGCATTATCACGCATTCAGTGAGCCCACTTGAATCAGGATCGCAATCCGGTTCATAGGATCTTACGATCCTACGATCCAAATTTTGTAAATCGATCCTGATTTTGTAAAACGATCCTCGATCCGACCCTATTATCTGATCCGATCCTAGCTCAAAACGATCTCATCTAGGATCTCGATCCCGACAACCTTGTTGATATTATTTTAGATATTTTTCACAATAGTTTAACATCGCACATTTATATTTCGGGATGTTTTTCATTGTAACTGTAGTTGTGCTAACAATCTTTTGTGTGTTTCTTTGTAGCCTTGGGTGACTGTCCATAAAGGTTTCTTGGGCTCTAAATGAAATAGCTTTGAGAAAAGATTATCTTTTTGAAGTTACTCTCTCTTATTCTAAAAGAGTTCTTCCGAAAGTTTAATATGTTGATATCATTATGTTATGGGCTTCTCCCGTAACAACAGTAGTATCGCCAAAGGAGTGGCCGAAGGTGGAGATTACAACATCAGAGGGTATTGTGGAGCCGAAACTGCAACTGCCTAGGCGGGGTGTGCTCTGGAGGAGAGAGTTACCACAATCTCTTGAAGACAAGAAAATATAATTAACTTTCTTGGACGGCTTTATACAAACAACACTTACCTTTAAATAGGCTACGAGACTCGTAAAGACAACACATATCATAATGCCTAACACCCAACTTCTAACCCTTAAATAATATTTAAATGACTCGACATTTAAAGGACAAGACCCAAAATGACAACACTAAAAGATATTAAAAGATAACGATAACTAGGCCCATCACCCGAGGCCCATAACATCTCACTCGGACTTCAAATCGAGTTTGTCCTTAAGCTCAACCAATTTGATCATCTATCTCCTTAATTTCTCGCCAGATAGTTTTTGGTGTCAAGTCGTTGTACCAGAGACCGCAACAAGCTGCAAGCCATCATCGTACTCACTGATGTCACGAAGGTCTGCAGGGATCTGGCGTGACGCGGGCGTTAGCTGAGGAGATCCTGTCATGCATAATGGCTGAAGGCGGAGCAAGTGTACTTGTGAAATATGAGTCGTGGCAATCAAAAGTGGAGGCACCGGCTGTGGGACGGTCATTGGAAGGAATGGTGCTAGAGTGGTCGGCAGAACAAGTAATTGGAGCGGAGGGCAATGGATGAAGGTGGCTGATAGAACGTTTGGCACATGTTACAGTGGAACAATCAACAAGCTCGATGGTGGCGCAGAGAGTGGAAGACGAGCAAGCAGTTGTTTATGTTTGTGTGCAGTGATCAGGTCGTCGAGTCTGGTTAGGATGGTGGCGGCGCAACATGCCATTGTCGAGGTGTGGGAGGCCATCTTGGTCTCCCAGTAGTGTCGGCTTGCCTCAGATGTCATTAAAAATGTAATTAATTAATTAGTAAGGAATTAATTCATTAATATTTTTAATGGAGTAATAATTAATCGAGTAGTTGATTAATCAATAAAAATCAATCCACTAGGGTTCGTTCGACGCGCATGTATTGGCTTTCTGGAATTGGCTTTGATTAGAAAAACAATATCTGCAAGAATTGGTTTTGTGCAGAAAACCAATTCTGTTGTTCGGCTACAACAAGATATTCAGTGAACAATATTGACATTGATACTTAAATGTTGTTCGGCTGCGCAAAGGAATTGGTTTTCTGGAATTGTAAATTTTAGAAATTAATTTTTTAAAAATTTAAGCATTGTCCACAAAATCATCAAAGTACTAAAAATACTTGAAATGAAAGTACTAATAATCTTAAAGCATCGTCCACAGAATAAAAGTTCTGAAATAGCAACACAACTAGATAAAAAGTCAATGACTCATAAACAGAAATACTAAATAGCGATCAAACTGCATTTGCAGCCAGGTGCCCTTCAACTACTCCAACTGATGCCGAGATGATATCTCGTTTGCGTTTCTTGTGCGCCTCATTACGATCCATTGTAGGAAAACTACGCATAAAATGTCTAATGTAACAACTATTGAAATAATAAATCAAACAATGAACAAACACCACGATAGAGAGCACTAATTTCATAGCATTCATACCAAAATTTCATAGGAATTTTACACCAAAAATTCATAGCAATTTCATACCAAAATTTCATACAAAAATTTCATAGCAATTTCATACCAAAATTTCATACCAATTTTATACTAACACAGTTGAACAACCCCCATCTTAAAACGGAATTTTTTATACTAATTTCATACCATAGAATGCACTAATTTCATACCCAAAAAAATAGCCTAGATCCGGAAATAACCTAGATCTTGAAATAACTTAGATCTGAAATTTCTGGACAGAAATTTCAGATCTGAAGTTTTAGATCTAAATATCTGGAAGTAAGAAGGTGAAGAAGAATAAAGGAGGAGAAAGAAGAAAGGAGGAGGAAGAAGTGGAGAAGGCAAACCCTAAAAACTTCTGCTACAAAGAAAAAGAAGGTGAAGAAGAAGATATGAGGAGGAGAAAGAGGAAAGGCGGAGGAAGAAGAAGAAAGGCGGAGGAAGAAGCGGAAAATGGGGGATATTGGGAGGACGAGGAAGGTGAAGAAGAAGAGAAGAAGAGGAGGAAGGAGAGGAGGTATACCTGCGCCAGGAGAAGTGCAAGAGGACGATCGGGGAGGAGGAAGATTGGTGTCGGGCCAGCGCTGCTTCCGTCGGCTTCGATTGGGGTAAGAAAATCGCGAAATCGCGCAACAGGCGGAGGCAGAAAGAGGAAAAATCCGGAAAACTAACGTGGGGGAGATAAGTTTTGCTCGACCGACTTTTTAGGTTTAGAGGAAAACCCGTGGTTTTCCTCTGGAAAACCAAAGCTGGTCCTATTGTAGCGCGCCGAACAATGGAATTGACTTTCTGGAAGTCAAAGCCAATTCCAGAAAGCCAATTTCTGCGCGCCAAACGGACCACTAGGGAAGTTGGAGCTAGTGATAAAAAAGGAAAAAGCACAGGGCTTTAGGCGCGGGCCTCAAAAAGTTGCCGGTAGGCTGCTCCTCTATGTGGGATCAACGAGGCTACTTCTGTTGGAAAGCAAAAAATGGCGTAGGGAACGAAAAGGTGAAGGCGTGGGCTCGAAATTTGGTTCCGACAGAAAGGAGGGAGCGGACCTAATTCCTTTGTCCTAGGGCTGCGTCGACAGAGACGATGTGGAGCTGTTGGTTTCGACGACAACTATGTGTAGGTTCACAATTTCGACGATGGTGTGGCGAGGTGCAGTAGCTTCTACGATGAGCAGTGCAGCTTCTGCTACAGGGATCAATGGCGACACCACTAACTAGAATCGATAGATTTTTGGACGAGGTCGCTTTTGGCTGATCGTGAGTTTGAAGGGGGCGTCCGCTACTTTCAAGAAAGTTGTTGGATCGGCGAAAGAGAGGAGGATCAAAGGGATCGCTTTGATACAAGCTGTTATTGGCTTCTCCCGCACCAGCAGTAGCATCCAGAGGAGTGTCCGAAGGCGGAGATGATGGTGGCAGAGGGTACTGTGGAGTTGGAACCGCGGCTGCCTAGACGGGGTGTGCTCAGGAGGAGAGAGTTATCACAATTTCTTGAAGGTAACATAATAGAATTATTATGTATCACCCGTAATTCATTGAGATCAGAAATGCTCAAGGAGACGCTTTTTCGCAGACCTCACCAGGTCAACATGGGCGAGTAACTCGTTGGTATGGGTGAGTATCCAAAGCTCCCAGAAGTATTTTCGCATCCCCCCTTAGGATTTGTCTATAAATAGACCCCCAGGGGTACCGAGAAGGGCTCGTTGGAAGAGGCTGAGACCCCCAAGTTTGATACTTGTCAAGTCTGTGCCTTCCTCGTACCTCGCCCAACCTTTTGGTTGCGGAGGGAAAGTTTCACTCAAACTTCTGGGTATGTGGTGGGTTCTCCCTGCTGAGGCGCCTGTGCTTGTGGATGTTTCTCTATCCTGCTCTAGCCATCAGAATTGTGGTGTTCGACCGCAGAATCAATCCTTAGTCTATTGTTAGGTCCAAACATTTGGAGTAGGGATTTTACCAGCTTCAACAATTCACTTTCTTGGATGGCTTCATACAAACAACAATTACCTTTAAATAAGCTACAAGACTCATAAAGGCAGCACATGTCATAATACCTAACACCTAACTTCTAACCCTTAACTAACATTTAAATGACTCGACATTTAATGGACAAGACCCAAAATGATAACAGTAAAAGACTTTAAAATTAACGATAACTAGGCCCGTCGCTCAATGCCCATAGCACATTCTTACAACATGCTATGTGATAGATAAAATGCCCTCCAATTATATTTTCCACACCCTTTGAAATTTTTTTTTTCAGATAAGCAACTGTTTCCTTTTCCTTATCATACCTTGCGGCTTATGAGCTCTGTCCAATAAATGTCTTAGGGTTGATAAGTTAGAATATGAGGCCATTAAATATATATATATATATATATATATATATATATATATATATATATATATATATATATATATTTGGGAGGGGGGGGGGGGGGGTATTCGAGATGTCTGAAAGTGTGCAAGTATTATAATTCCTTGTTTAAGTTGTAATATTTTGTCTCTTAACATTGAATTGTTTATCCTATCCAATTCTAGTGAATTGCCTAAGGAGACACCCATATAACTTTGTCATATCATTCTGTTACCGCGCTCGAGGCACAAGATCCCTTTTGGGGCCGCACCCATCAACGCCGTCCACCGACCAGGACCGCGTGAATTTTATTTCGGTTATGTGACTGTTTTTATTTCGCTGTTTTTATTATTATTGTGCTCACTTGTAGTATGGTCAGGTGAGGGGCGCAAAACTTTGGAATTTTTGGGCAGGACCTATAAGGGTCCGGTTTGGTTTAGAATGAAGCAAGCAAGAACTTTTTTTTCCAAATCCCTCTCTCTCTCTTTCCCGACTCTCTCTCTCTCTCTCTCGGTCTTTTCCGCGGAAAGCCCTGGCCGCATCCAGCGGGTCGCCACCTGGAATCGGGGATTCCTCCGTCGCTATCTCCTCTCTTCGTGTCTTCCCAATCTCTTCTTCCTTCTCCTCTTTATCTCTCTTTTCTCTTCTTCTAGGTTTTCGGGCACTCTCCATCATAGCACCGCCAAAGAAACTTCCCGCTCCTCCGGGAAACTCTTCATCCCCCGGCCCCGTCACGCGATCTATTTCCGGGGGACACAACAACTTGGTATCAGAGCCAAACGCCGCACCCTCCCTTCCCGACACCTACCGCGCAGCCCTCACGGGATTCTGCTGCCCGCCTACTTTGCCTCCGCCCGCCAGCGACGCCGCCGACCTGCTTCCCTCGCCGAAAACACCGACTCTTCTCATGGCTGAAGGTACACCTTCTCTCAACCAAATCATGGAGCTTTTCCAAACGATGTTAACCGCCTAAAGTGACAAGATGGAGGCCGTCAATGCGCGCTTGGACTCTCTTCAGGGCGCCCCACCACCATCGCCGCACCAGACGGCCTCTCCGACCGCAAGCCGGGTCAAATCAGCCCTTCCTCATGGCGACTACGTCTCCAGCCCCCGTTTCATCCTTATGGATTTTCCGATCTATGAAGGCCGCGAAGACCCCCTTCCATGGCTTACGCGCTGTGAGTTCTTCTTCACCAACCAACACACTCCAGATGAGGAACGTGTCAGAATAGCCTCCTTCCACCTTCTTGGACCAGCTCAACTTTGGGTCACACAACTTATCCGGGAACAACCCAACACTTCCTGGGAGGAATTCCGGATAGCATGCTCCCTTTGCTTTGGACCAGCCATGCCGGGCAATCCGCTCGGCGATCTTATTGCTCTCAAGCAAACTGACCCCATTGAGACTTATTTGGAGCAATTTCAGATGCTCCTCTTCCGCGCCACGACCGTGTTACCGTTGCAACAGGTTCCGCTCCTCACCGCCGGGTTACCCGATCAGCTCCGTTAGGACGTCGAATTCCAGAAGCCGCCAGACCTCTTGACAGCTATGAGCCTTGCCCGCGCATTTGAGCGCTGACATGCCTTGGAACGGCTAGCCGCAAGCCAACGAGACATCTTCTGTCCTCGACCACAATCCGGATTTCCCGTTTCCAAGCCACCGGAATGGCAGGATCCCCCACGACTTCTTTATCGCCACTGTTTATCCCGGCCGGAGATGACGACCCGCCGCGAAAAGGGTCTTTGCTTCAATTGTGATGAACTATACACACTCTCTCATCGGTGCAAACACCTATTTTGGTTGGAGGTTGACGCCCCTCCAGGGGACGATGATGATGAGCCTGACGATTTCGACACACCTCAGCTTTCTCTACATGCCTTGGTTGGGCCGCAGGAGGGATGCACCATTCAGCTCTTTGTGGATGTGGCAGACACGCTGCTCTTAGCCCTCATGGATACGTGCAACACTCATAGTTTCATTCGTCAGAACAGAGCCAGTCAACTTCTTCTTTCGTATGTTTCTTGCAGTCACGTCAGGGTGGTGGTGGCAAACAGACAGCGGATGCCGTGCTCGGGCGTCTGTCGGCGTGTATCCTTCACCGTGGACGGTTATCCATCACAAACTGACTTCTTTGTCGTGGTCCTTCGGGGCTTTGACATCGTGTTGGGTCGTTGGTTGAGCACCTTGGGGCCCCTCACATGGGATTTTGATCGTCTGACCATCTCTTGGCATGCAGGCTCCCATTTGATACAGGGGCAGGGGCACACCCCGGGACAGTCTCCATCTTTCTTTTTACTACACACAGAGTTGTTGGCCACCTCCGCCGAGCAGTGGGCCGACCATCCGACGGATTACTTCCCGTATGCAGGCGTTCTCTCCAATATTTAGTCCACGCTTGGACATTCCTCCGCGACGTGGATAGGATCACCGCATTTGCCTCCTTCCAGGGTCAGCCACGGTGGTGGTGCGGCCATAACGGTACCCCTTCCCCCAGAAGGACGAGATCGAGCCGCAATGTGATCTCCTTCTACAACAGGGGCTAATTTGGCGCAGTGTCTCCCCGTTCTCCTCCCCAATAATGTTGGTGAACAAGAAGGATAAGTCGTGACGCATATGCGTGGACTACCGAGCTCTCAACGCCATCGCAGTCAAAGACAAGTTCCCAATTCCGGTGGTGGAGGAACTGCTCGACGTGTTACATGGGGCATGCTTCTTCTCTAAGCTCGACTTGTTCTCCGGGTACCATCAAGTGCGGATGGCGGATGTTGACGTGGAGAAAACTGCCTTCCGCATGTACCACGGTCATTTTGAATTCCTGGTTATGCCTTTCGGCTTGACAAACGTGCCCTCAACATTCCAAGCTTTAATGAACGAGGTATTCCAACCCTTCCTCCGCAAGTCAGTTATGGTTTTTTTTGATGATATTCTCGTGTATAGAAAAACTTGGGAGGTGCACCCACACCATCTTCAGGCCGTCCTCAAATTGGTGCACACACACCACTTGGTTCTCAAGGCTTCAAAGTGCTCATTCGGGCAGCGTTCGATCGCCTACTGGGGCTATGTGGTGGATAGTTCGGGGGTATCGACCGACCCGACCAAACTTCAGGGCATGGCGTCATGGCCCCTGTCGCAAAGCCTCACCGACCTCTGCGGTTTTCTGGGTCTCACATGCTACTACCGTCGATTCATCCGCGACTACGACAGCATTACAACCCCCTTGATCAGCTTACTCTAGAAGAATGCCTTCGTGTGGACGGACACGGCGACTCAGGCGTTCCACTCTCTCCAGGCGACACTGCTGTCTGCCCCGGTCCTCCGCATGCTGGAATTCAGTTTACCGTTCCTTGTTGAATGTGACGCGTCCGACATGGGCGATGGTGCGGTGCTACAACAGGAGGGCCACCCCATTGCCTATTTCAGCCGTCAGACGGCCATCCATCACTGGAAGTTACCCGCGTACGAGCAAGAGCTTATTGGGCTCGCAAAGGTCATTCACCATTGGCAACCTTACTTATGGGATCAATCATTCATCATACGGACCGATCACCATGGTCTCAAATACTTGTTAGAGCAACGTCTCACTACAGTGCCGCAACAAAGGTGGATTAGTAAACTTCTCGACTTCGACTTACGGGTGGAGCACAAGCCAGGGGCGCTCAATCGTGTCGCCGACGCACTATCCCGCCGAGAGACTCCACCAGATGCCGTCATCCTCGCCATTTCCTCTCCGACTGTAGATCTCTTATCATTGCTCAGTCAAGAGATCCACGCTTCTCCCAGTCTATCCGAGCTTTTTCATCGGGCGGAACATGGCCTTACAGACTCGTAGTGGACAGCCCGTCAGGGGCTGATTTTTTATCGAGATCGGATGTACGTGGACCAGGAATCCCCCCTCATCGCTACCATCTTGACGAATATCCACTCCCGCAGTCACGAAGGCGTACACCGACTCTCTAACGCCTCCGTACGGAATTCTATTGGAAGGGCATGCGCCATCATGTCCATGATTTCATTGCAACATGTGTTTTCTGCCAACAAAGCAAGGCAGATCATCTCCTTCCTGCCGGATTACTTCAGCCCTTACCGGTACCTACGCAGATTTGGGAGGACCTCTCCATGGACTTTGTTGAGTGGCTGCCTTTAGTACGCGACAAATCCATCCTAATGGTGGTGGAGGACAGGTTCTCCAAGGGGGTTCATTTCACCGCCTTAGAGCGATCGCTTGTGGCGGAGAACGTCGCACGGGTCTTATTCCAAGTTATTTTTTGGTTGCATGACATGCCCAAAACCCGTCTCAAACTGAGATGAGGTTTTCACCAGTCAGTTCTGGAAGGAACTTTTCTCACTTAGTGGCACCAAATTGACCTTTTCATCAGCCTACCACCCCTAGTCCGACAGCCAAACGGAGGCGGTCAATCGTACTCTGTAGATGTATTTGAGGTGCATTACAGGAGATCGGCCTCGAGATTGGCCTCGTTGGCTTTCTTGGATAGAGTATTGTTACAATACAACATATCACCTTGCCCTGCAGACCATGCCGTTTCGCCTCATCTATGGTTGGGAGCCTCCCCGCTTATTGTCCTACACGAGAGGCTCGACTCGTGTGGCTACCATTGACCGCGAGCTAGAGGATCGGGACGCATTTATGCAAATAGCCCGGATCCGCCTACTGCAAGCCCAACAACGCATGGAAGTTACAACCGGGGGCATCAGGATCTCACTTTTGTCGTGGGCGATTGGGTGTGGGTACGGCGCCTCCCTTACCGTCAGCTCTCCACTACTCGGCCCACCTCCTACAAGCTGGTGCCTAAGTTTTTTGGACCCTTTCCGGTCACCAAACACATTGGGGACGTTGCCTACCGCCTGAGGCCCGGATCCATGATGTCTTCAACATCTCTCAACTTAAGTTATTTGTGGGGCCTCCTCCGCCGGCTCCTTTGATCGAAGTTCCACCACAGCTTGAGGATAAGCTGTCTTCCGACGAGGGCGGTGATTTTACGGCGATCGACGTACATGATCCCTTTTGGGGCCGCACCTATCAACGTCGTCCGCCGACCAGGGCCGCGTGAATTTTATTTCGGTTTATGTGCCTGTTTTTATTTCACTCTTTTTATTATTATTGTGCTCTTTTGTAGTATGCCCAGGTGAGGGTCGCAAAACTTTGGAATGTTTGGGTTAGACCTATAAGGGTCCGGTTTGGTTTAGAATGAAGCAAGCAAGAACTATTTTCCCAAATCCCTCTCTCTTTCTTTCCCGTCTCTCTCTCTCTTGGTCTTTTCCACGGAAAGCCCTAGCCTCATCCAGCGGGCCGCCGCCTGGAATCGAGGGTTCCTCCGTCGCTACCTCCTCTCTTCCTCTCTTCTTCTCTTCCCAATCTCTTCTTCCTTCTCCTCTTTATCTCTCTTTTCTCTTCTTCCAGGTTTTCGGGCACTCTCCACCATAGCACCGCCAAAGGAACTTCCCGCTACACTGGGAAACTCTTTATCTGCCGGCCCCGTCACGAGATATAGGTTCGGGGGACTCAACACATTCATACTTATTCTTGCAAGAAGACATATAAAGATAGTGAAGTTGTTTCTTCCGACTCACCTTCGCTGCAGTATAAATCTTCATTGCAGTGTTCCAATCCAACTCTTGAGCTTCCTATAGTCCGTACTCTTTCGTTAACGTTGATGATCATGTATCCTATTCCTTATTACTGAATATATTTTTTGTGCTTGTCATTCAAATATTGCCCACTTTTTACCACGTCTCCTGTTAATGTTCTTAAAATAGTTCATCATACTATGTTTAAGTGTTTAACCCTATATGAATCAAACAGTGGCAAAATAAATCAATATTTTAGATACTAATGACTCTTCAGATTTGGTTGTTTATTGATAAAAAAATTAAATGTTGTGTATGCAGTCAAGGTGAATCCAAATGGGTTTGTTACTCGATTGATGCTAAAGGTCACGGTCAAACTTATTTAGTGTATTAAATGAGATGTTTTCTCCAGTGACTAGAGTGACGTTTATTTTTGTAATTATATCTTTAGCTGCAACTAATAGTTGGTCATTGACTCAAAATGACATCACCAATGCATTTCTTCTGGAAATCTTGTGGAAGAAGTGTATATGAATCAGTCACCTTGCTTTTTTGCTCAGAGAAAGTGACGTGATATGCCGTGTAAACTAAAGAAACTATTATATTAACTTGTACAGCACATCGAGCATGTTTTAAGAAATTCCCCACAATGTTGGAGCAATATGACTTTTAGAAATGTAAAGTAGACTACTTTGTAATTCCGTCTTCATAAGAAATTGGAGAGCATTATCTTAATGGTGTATGCCTATGATATTATATTCACAGGTAGTTATAGCAAGTGGATCTATAAACTGTAGACATTTATATGATCATTTTTCAGACCAAAAATCTCCATAAACTCAATTATTTTTTGGGCATAGAATTTGCACACTTCTTCTGGAATATGCTTAATGCAAATGAAGTATGTTATAATTCTTCTATTTAAAGCAGGAATGCTTTGATACTTGCATATTGGAAACCAAATGGACCCTAACACCAGGATGATGATGAGTGAACAAGAATTGGTTGAGAATCCAATATGATATAGAAGTTGTCGGGAGAACTAAATTTTTTTACAAATACCAGATTTAGCATTTGCATTCCTTGTATGCATTGTGAGTCCGTTTATGACAGCGCCAACTACTCTCCATATTAGTGTTTTTATTTGTATTTTAAGATTCTTGAAGAGAACCTTAGGAGTGAATGTTGTGCACAAGTATATGGGTCATATGAACATAAATGGGTATTAATATAGATTGGGTCGTATCCCTTTTCGATAGGAGATTTACTATTGTGTACTATGTTCTTTGGACGTTCTTTGGTATCATGGAAGTGTAAGAAGTAGCATATTGTAGCAAGGCGGAGTATTGAATTAAAATACAGGGTAGTGATTCATAATACATATTGTAGAGAAGTGCCCAAAGCTTGTATGGAGTATTCAAGTAAGTAAATACAAGGAGAGAATACAATTATATAGGAGAGAAGAGAGGAGAATAAATCCTATACATGATGTGGGACTAAAGAAGGAGGAGGAAAAATGGGCCATCAAATGGGCCTTTTACATGGGCTTTTCTAATACTCCCCCGCAAGCTGGAGCGTACAAGTCGTATGCGCCAAGCTTGGATAGGCACTGATAGAAGAGGGTACTCGGTAGAGCTTTGGTGAGGATGTCAGCAACCTGTTCAGTACCCGGAACATGCTTGAGCTCGATCTTCTTCATGTGGACTTTCTCTCGGATGAAATGACAATCTACCTCAATATGCTTCGTTCTTTCATGGAAGACCGGGTTTTTAGCAATATGTATGGCAGCTTGACTGTCACATAGAAGGAGAGCTGGTGAAGGTAGTTTAACTCCAAGGTCGGTAAGGAGACTCTCAATCCATGTGAGTTCAGAGACCACAGCAGCCATTGCCCGATATTCTGCTTCTGCTGAGGATCGAGCAACCACTGCTTGTTTCTTGCTTCGCCAAGTAATCAGATGTCCTCCAAAATAGGTGCAAAACCCGCTAGTAGATCGTCGATCGTCGAGGGAGCCAGCGTAGTCGGCATCAGAGTATGCTACTATTGTAGGAATGGAAGATGAGGTTTTGTATACAAGTCCTTGGCCAGGAGCTGTCTTAAGATATCTGAGAATGCGTTCCACATCCTGGAGATGAGAGCTTCGAGGAGAGTGCATATAGCGACTCACAAGTCCCACAGCGAAAGATATATCAGGTCTTGTAACTGTTAGGTAGATAAGCTTCCCAACTAGACGACGGTAATATTCTGGATTTGGTAGAAGCGAATCAGAATCTGAGCCCTGAGCACATATTTTGTGATTTGCATCCATGGGAGTGTTAATAGGTTTGCAACCAGAGTGGCCTGCATCATGAAGAAGATCCAGGCAATATTTGCGCTGAGAGAGAACCAACCCATCTGACCGTCTGGCTACTTCCAGACCGAGGAAGTACCGAAGAGGTCCCAGATCTTTAGTTTGGAAGGCGGAGCTCAGATGTCGCTTAACGGCCTGTATGCCGTCCAAGTCACTGCCAGTAATAATGATGTCGTCGACATAAACCAATAGGAGAACCGTACCAGTGGCCTGGTGGCGAGTAAACAATGAGAAGTCAGCCGAGCTGCGGGTGAAGCCAATTTCCCGGAGAGCTCTACTGAACTTGTCGAACCATGCCCGAGGGGATTGTTTGAGACCATATAGGGATTTGCGAAGATGACACACCCGTGACTCCCCCGTGGTCTCAAACCCGGGAGGTTGTTGCATGTAAACCGTTTCCTGAAGGTCGTCATTCAGGAAAGCGTTCTTGACGTCGAGTTGAAATAAGGGCCACTGGCGATGGACAACCACAGAGATGAGAAGGCGGACCGTGTTGAGCTTAGCGACCGGAGAGAAAGTCTCGTCATAGTCCAGCCCTGGTTGCTGGGTGAAGCCACGAGCAACCAAACGAGCTTTGAGGCGATCGATGGTCCCATCAGGAGCATGTTTAATGACGAAAACCCATTTGCACCCAACGGGTTTCTGGCCGGGAGGAAGGGGCACCAAGGTCCAAGTTTGGTTGGCCCAAAGAGCAGCCATCTCGTCCTCCATGGCCGCACGCCACCCAGGATGTTGAAGAGCGTCCTGGACAAAAGTAGGAATAGAGACCGAGGAGAGCGAAGTAGCCAAGGTCTGAAGAGGTGGAGAGAGGCGATGGAGAGATACATAGTCCGCCATTGGATGAGCGGTAGAGGCCGACACCGGAGCAGCAGAACACGGAGAAGCCGAGGTCGAAGCCGACTGCAGAGGAGCAACGGGAGGAAGAGGGCGACGAGTATATACCCGAATGACGGGGGGCCGAGGAGGGTCAAGGGTGGGAGGAGGCGGAGGGATGGTGGGGGGGGGGGGGACTGGACGGGGATCACCGGCCGTGGGAGGGGGGGTGTTGTAGGAGGTGGTGGTAGAAGTGGTGGCAAAGGAGGAGGGAAGAAGGGTTGATCCTCCCGGAAAGTAACATCAGCCGATACAGAGACCTTCTGGGTGACCGGAGAGTAGCAAACATAGCCCTTTTGGGTGCGGGAGTAGCCGACGAAAATGTGTTTGGCCGCACGGGGATCCAGTTTGTCAAGAGGAGGGCCCAGGTGATGGACAAAGCAGGTACATCCAAAAACCCGGGGGGTGAGGGGGAAGGCAGGTGTGGAGGGAAAAAGAAGGCTGAAGGGGGTAGCGTTCTGGAGAACGGGAGAGGGGAGACGGTTGATAAGAAAACATGCAGTGGACACCGCAAAGTTCCAGAAGACTTTGGGAACGTGCATGTGAAGCATGAGGGAGCGAGCAACATCGAGCAAGTGGCGGTTCTTTCGTTCGGCGACCCCGTTTTGTTGAGGGTGTAGGGACAAGAGGTCTGGTGAACAATACCGAAGTTTGCGCAGAGAGTGGCAAACTCGTGGCTAGTATATTCCCGGGCGTTGTCAGAGCGGAAAGTTTTAATGGTGGTAGAGAATTGCGTACGAGTCTCTAACACAAACGCCTGAAAGACACGAGGAAGCTCAGAGCGATCATGTAGGAGATACAACCAAGTAGTGCGAGAGTAATCATCAATAAATGTTAGAAAATAACGATAACCAGAAATGCTAGCAACTTTATATGGTCCCCAAATATCAGAATGTATTAAATCAAACGGAGCAGAGCTCCTAGTACAATGAGCGGGATAAGAAGAGCGAGGCTGTTTGCCAATAATACATGAATCGCATTTAAAAGCAGGAAGAGAAAGGTCGGGAAGCGCCTTCTGGAGGATAGGTAGAGGGGCATGCCCAAGCCGGCAATGCCAATCAGACGAGGAAACAGAGGAAAGGGATGTGGGAGAGACATCGAGGAGGTAGAGCCCGTTCTGCAGCCGACCCCTACCAATGGTAATCCGCGTCTGCCGATCCTGTATCAAAAAACCAGAAGAGGTGAAGGTGATAAAACAATTCATATCAGTAGTAAGACGACCAACAGAGAGTAAATTAAAAGGCGAGGCTGGCACATAAAGAACGGAGCGAAGAGAGAGAGAGGGAGGGAGGAGGAGATCCGCGCAGCCGGAGACCGGGACAAGCGCACCATTGGCCACAGTAATAGACGGGGGATGAGCAGCAGCAGAGAACTGGGGCGGCCGCATGGAAGTGATGTGGTGGGTGGCCCACGAGTCCAGGATCCAGCGCGAGCTGGAAGAAAGACAGGCAGTACCTGCAGTGGAGGTAGAGACAATACCTGCATGGGAGGTGGAGGCAATGGAAGCAGAAGGTGGGTTGAGGAGCCCCTGGAGTTGTTGCAGCTGAAGGCGAAGAGCCTCAAGATCCGTACCAGTCGGAGGAGAGCTATCGGTAACCGCAGCAGTAGGCGAGCGAGGAGGGTAGCCATGTTTCTTGTGACAGACAGCTTCAGTATGGCCATCCCGGCCGCAGTAGTTGCACTTGGGGCGTCCGCGGCCACCACGGCCCCGCCCACGGGAGCCCGTACGGCCACCCCGAGGAAAAGAGGGTTGGGGAAGTAAAGGAGGAAGGGCCTGCTGAAGAAGGGCCGGCGAGGGTGGTGCAGGAGCCTCCGGTGGAGGTGGTACGCGAAGTAACATTGAGCAGACATCAGAGAAAGAAGGGGTAGTGGGTGAAGCCAGAACCTGGGCCCGGATACTGTGCAGGTGTGGCGGGACGCGAGCCATAATCATAGCAATACAAACAGTCTCCTTCTGGGCGCGTTGGGCAGCAAGGTCAGTAGTCGCGGGCTGGTGCTGAATCCAGGCTTCCGTGAGAGTTTTAGCACGGGCCACGAAGGAGGTCATGTCCAGAGCTTTGCCAACATCCAAGGCTTGAAGATCAGTGATGATGTCAAAAAGGTGCTGAAGGCTGTCCTTCCCGGAGTACAACGAATGAAGTTCATCCCACATGGCTTTGGCGGTCTCATGATACATGATCATCTGGTACGGCTCACCCTCTACCGAGTTCAGGATCCAAGTCTGGACGCGACCGTCATTGCGGAGCCAATCATCAGCAGGAGGAGTTGGTGGGCCCTGGGTAAGGTGACGGGCAAGACCCTTGGCCTGTAAGACCCGACGGACAGAGTGGACCCAGGGAATGAAGTTGGACTTGCCAGAGAGAGAAATAGTAGTAATCCGAAGCTCATCGCGGAGTTCGAGAGGAGCCACGTGGTCGGCAGGGGGTTGAGCGGTAGTGGAGTCGCTGGAGGACATGACGACGGAGGAGCAGCAGACAGCAGGACTCGGAGAGAACAAACCGCGCGGCAAGCAGTGGGAGAAAGGAGAGCCCGCAGCGGTCTGGAGGTCGCGGCGGGCTGGAGGTCGCGGCGGTCTGGAGGTCGCGGCGAACTGAGTGAGGCCGCGACGAACTGGAGCAGTCCGCGAGAGGAGGTCGCGGCGAGTTGGGGGCAGGTCGCGGCAGCGGACAGGAGCAGTCCGCAAGAGACGGCGGAGCACTGCGGAGAACTGGGGGCAGGTCGCGTCAGAGGTCGCGGCGAACTGGGGGCAAGTCGCGGCGAACTGGAGACAGGTCGCGGCAGAGGTCGCAGCAAGAGGAGCGCAGTGGACACAAGGAGAGCCCGCAGCGGACAGGAGCAGTCCGCAAGAGACTGCGGAGAGAGAGAGTGAGTCCGCGAGCACAGGAGCTCGAGCGGAGGGAGCAGTCCGCGAGCAAGCTAGAGGGAGCAGTCCGCGAGCAAAGAAGCTCGAGCGGACACAAACAGAGTGCAGCAGACAGGAATGATCGTCCGGAGCGGATAGAGAGAGGTGGCGGAGAGAGAGTGAGTCCGCGAGCACAGGAGCTCGAGCGGAGGGAGCAGTCCGCGAGCAAGCTAGAGGGAGCAGTCCGCGAGCAAAGAGGCTCGAGCGGACACAAACAGAGTGCAGCGGACAGGAATGACGTCCGGAGCGGATAGAGAGAGGTGAGCCCCACGAGTCAGAGCAGAAGATGGCTATAAGAAGCCTGAGGAGGGTGGAACCACGGAGGGAGAGAAGAGGAGCGGAATCAGAAGGGCAGTCCGCACGAGGCCGGAGCGGACAGGAAGGTAGTCCGCAGGGAGCCGAGCGGACAGAGCAGAGGGGCAGTCCGCAGAGAGGCGGATGCGGGAAGGCAGTCCGCAGGAGACCGGGCGGACAGAAGAAGGGCAGGTCGCAGCTAGACCGAACCTGGCTCTGATACCATGTAGAGAAGTGCCCAAAGCTTGTATGTAGTATTCAAGTAAGTAAATACAAGGAGAGAATACAATTATATAGGAGAGAAGAGAGGAGAATAAATCCTATACATGATGTGGGACTAAAGAAGGAGGAGGAAAAATGGGCCATCAAATGGGCCTTTTACATGGGCTTTTCTAATACATATGAATTGGTTTGATTTCAGCAGTCAAAGAAATTGTGATATAAGCTCAAAGTTTACAATCATTTGATGTGACAAGAAGAAAGTAATGTGTATTGCCTCAAACCTTTTTTTATGAACGTATAAAACATTTTGAAATAGACTGACACTTTGTTAGAGAAACGTTTGTGAAATGTGTTATTTCAACTAAGTACGTGATGATTGGTCATCAACTGACGTACAATTTCACCATGGCTAAACATGCAGTCGCATCAAGTGCATCAGAGACAAGCTGGATATTTCAAATATTTTGGCTCCATTGTGAGGAAACTGGAAAAGTGTTAGAACTTAGAATATTTTAAGATAATATTAATATATAAATTTATGACTTCTTTCACATACCCTGAGTGGGATAAGATAGCAGCTTGTATAGCAAGTTTATTCAAAATGACTAAATATAGCGGAATAAGCAAAAAAAAGTAGACTAGATTGTCACATATGTCATTTTGAGTGGAAGAAATGGGAAGATTCTTAGCAAAAAGAAGAAGATTTGAATGCATAAGCTTGTTTAAATGTTCATTCCGTGAACAATGAAGTTAAACTGATATATGCATTGTATATTTGTATTATTATTATTATTATTATTAATATTATTATTATTATTACTTGTGTTATTGTTTCTTTAGGTAGCTGTTACCTTGGAGAAAGCTGCATTATCTGATGAGTACTTTGTGAAGAGAAAACTGTATCCTAATGTTGATTTTTACTCGGGTTTAATATATCGGTAAGTTTTTTGATTATTTAGTTCAATTTACTGGTTCTGTCTTCTTTATGTAACTGCAATTATCTAACAGTGCTATGGGATTTCCACCGGAGTTTTTCCCGGTCTTGTTTGCCATCCCTCGTATGGCCGGATACTTGGCACACTGGAGGGAGTCACTGGAAGATCCAGACACAAAGATTTTGAGACCACAGCAGGTGTGTTTACCTTCTATTGTGCTATTTGCTTGTTTCCCAAGTAATAATTGAGTTAGACTTTGTTGATTACATTGAACATGGTATCCATGCAGCCTAATGTTTTCTATTTTTTTTTTCTAATTTTGAGATCTTTAAGTTGCAAATTTATCTTCTGCCTTCTTTTATGCGTAATAATCTCATCCACGCTTTGGCATTTTCAATTAATTTCATCTCAGTAATTTAGAATCAGAAAGCCAAGAAAGCTGGGTTTAGAAAGTAGAAACTTAAATTGTCTCTTTTGAAATTTAACCTGTCATCATCATCATCATCATCCCGAATCGATTTTGAATCTCCATTTTCCACACCTTCCTATCAAGTGTTGGTAGAGGTGTTAAACCTTAACGACGCAAATCATCTTTAACAACCTTCATTCATGGTACCTTTTTTCTATCCCTTCTACACAATCCTTTGAGTTTAACTGTCTCTACTCATTTAATTGTTATATTTTTTCAATCTTCATTGTACATGATTAAACTACCCAACTGTATTTTATACCATCATATCATTATAGGTATTACAGTTGGGAGTGAAAATTGTCTTCCCAAGTTCCACAACACTAAAATCAAAAAGTGATTGTGGCAAGTTATCGGTCACTGAAACTGTGAGTGGGCGTGTGAGATTTCTGGAAGAGGTATCGCTAGATCGGGGCTGAGCGAGGAACCACAGTATCTCCGGGTAGATGTCGTGGTATCCTCGACTGTCGGGTGGAATCGCGATATTTCGAGGGAATTCCTGTGAATCCCGAGTCACTGAGACTTCCATGAGAAGCGAGAAGGGGATGCCGTTTGCGGCGTGGCCATGCTTCACACAACACAAATCTTAGTTTTGCGTGATCGTATTGATTGAAAAAGATGATTACAGACGGATACAAGAGAACACGAAGGCCCTGTACAAGGGGTACTCGCAGGAACTGTTCCAAGGTTAAGAGAGTCTAGGGGCCTTTTGGCTCGGATTTCAAGATGCCTTTCTAGTTACTATTTACGTCTGTTTATAGACGTGGGGGCTCTACCTGTGGGCAACCTTTTTAAATATGGGTTGCCCTCTTACAAGGTGTAGAAAAAATACCAAGTACAAGAAGCTAGGAGGGCTGTCTAGATCTGGTGCGAGCGCCAACGAGATCCAGCTCGAGTGTCTGCGAGATCCAATTCTGGCGTCAGTGAGACCCGTTTGGTTGAGGTGGAGAAGGTCGTTTCCTCCTCGGACCCGCTGGCAGTCAGTGTGGCGTAATTTGGGCAGACAATCACTCACACCGATTCTCTAATATAATCATTTCTTACTCATCTTTTATAGTTTATTTTTCACATTGTTATCTTAACATTCTCATTTCTACCACAATCAAGTTAGATCTGACAACTTGCTTTTTTACTGTCAAACAAACAGTTTGATCCATAGAACATCATCGGCTTGATAGCAGTTTTATAACATTTGTCTTGAAGTTTGTAAGGTATCCGTATCCTCAAATCACATAGTATGTGTGGGACTTTTCGATGTTCACCACTCAACCTTAATTTTAGTTTTTATGTCCTTGCATATATTTTTTATCCAATGTACTTAAAATTTCACACTTAGATATATCTTTTTCGTCTTGTGCATAAATTCATAATTGCTAATTACATCTCCTCTAAAATTGCATAGCATATATTTTATCTTTGTTCCGATTATTTAAATGAAGGGGATCCTGTTAGGTGGATGTGTGGACACATGAAACTAGATAAAATTAGGAATGAATATATCAGAGATAAGATATGATTGACACCAATTGCAGAGAAGATGCAAGAAGCTTGACTAAAATGGTTGGGACACGTACAAAGGAGACAGTTAGAGGCACCTGTTAGGCGTTGTCAGAGTTTAGTCACTAAGCATGTTAAACAAGGGAGGGGTAGAACAATAAAGTCTTGGAATGAAACTATAAGGAAAGACATGATGTACTTAGACATCAGTGAGATTATGACTGTTGAGATATTAGTATTTATTATTTAAGTTTATGAGTATGTGTGAATTTAGTTGCACATCGTGAGTCAAGTATTATGTGTCGTTGTAACTCCTATGTATTACCCACTATGTGGATGAATAAAAACACCAAGTATTATCTTTTCCTCTCTTCTAACATGGTATCAGAGGAGATATTTCCTCCATTCAATTTTGGAGCCCTAAAATGCTGGTCATTTGCAAATATTCAGCCGGAAATCAGCTGCTCGCTCCGCTTCCGCCCCGTGCCATAGGACATTCTCTTTTTTTGTCGCTTTGGGTTCGACACCATCGTTGCTCGTCGACGTAGGAGTCGATCCCTCCACTTCTCATCGACGAGGACGCCACTCATCCTGTCGACGCTTACCTGTGCCTCGTCCGTCTTTGATGCCTCCTCAAGTTCGCATCTCCGCTTCCAATCGGCTTCTTCTTCCGGCGACTCCCATCATTCTTCCATCGCAGATTCTGTCATCAGCTTCTGTCGACGATCCCAACTGTTCTTTCATTGTTGATCCCAACTTTTGTTCTCATCTACGATCAACTTTGTCGTTGCTTCAGACCTTCAGTCCTCATCTACGATCAAGACTCTCCTGGCTTCAGATCCAGAGCCCGTCAAAGCTCCTATGCTATTTTTTTGTCTACCTCTACCGATTTTGTGCCCTGCTACGGTTACTTCTCCTGCCAATCAGCGTGGATCCTCATCAACACTTTCCCCTGCATCTACAAGTGTTCTTGATGCAGGATGACATGTAAGGTTTGCGCGCCTGTCGACTTTTTCTAGGAAATCCTAAATGCATGCGATACTTAATGAATTTTTTTTCAAAATTTAGAGCGGGTGTTGCATTTACTTAAGAAATCACGGAGCTTAGATTTTTGAAAATCACAAAATTACATTTTGTTTCAAAAAAAATTAATTACTTGAAAAATGGTTCAAACTTCAATCCGACGAAGGAAGTTCGCAGCTTTCGTTTCGTTCCTTTTATCGCAGCAAACAAAAATTGTGAACTCCAAATACGTTTCTGTTTTGAGTTTTCGACGAAGCGTTCGCTGACAAAACTCGGGTGAAAACCCAACAATGAGTCTATTATCCTACAAAAAAATATCGAGGCACACACAAAGGAAAAGATATATACAATTACCCACGGAAAGATGCGTCCCTTCCGTATTTGAAGTCGATGATGATCACGCGAGAAACTCCTCGTCACCTTTAATTTCCCGCTCTGAGGTCGACCGCTATCGCATACGGGCACCGCGGAATTAAATCGTTCTCTCACATGAGGTGGTTCCATGGAATCACTCCACAATTTAAGGAAGTCACAAACTAAACAAACCTAAATTCACTCGCTCTTCACGCTCAAAGTGGTTCCACGAAATCTCAAACACTTAAGGTGGCTGCACGAAATCTCTAAGCCCTAAAAGTAAATTAATTTCTCTCAACGAAGCAATCTACCATTCTAAATCACTCTATTCACCTAATTACTATTTTCCTCAAATCAAGATAGTAAGCAACCCTAAAATCCTTCTTCCGGTGGCAACCACGAAATCTCCTACACCAGAAAATAACTTAATTCCTAATTTACGGTAAAACAACTCTCTTTCAGTCACTGTTCAAGGAGCATTTCATGGAAGCAAAGGTCGAACAACAATATTTCATTCAACTGACAAAAAACAAGAAACATCACACTTTCATTCAACGGGACTCGATGGAAGCAAGTGATTAAACAGAAAATCTCATCTACAACTGTTCACCGACAATATCAAACGGCAAATTAAACCCTACACTCCGCAGAATAAAATCACACAGCAACATTAGTTTTTGTAAGAAGATAGAAACATGAGAGAGAAAATTGCCCGTAATTGAATATACCCTCAAAATAAAAGAATACATACACTTAAATAGAGGTAGATAGAGAGAGATATCTACATTTACAATGTGGGACTAAAGTAGCTATACATGGGCCAATACACATGAGCCTCCCAAATGAGCTAATTCTATTTTATCTTTAACACTCCCCCGCAAGCTGAAGCGTACAAGTCATAAGCGCCAAGCTTGGATAAAAACTGATAGTACAGAGTCCGTGAGAGAGCTTTGGTGAAAATATCAGCAATTTGATTGAAGACCGAGACATGTTCCAATACTATCTTCTTTGACTGAACCTTTTCTCGAACGAAGTGACAATAAACTTCAATGTGCTTTGTGCGCTCATGGAACACTGGATTCTTGGCAATATGTATGACAACTTGACTATCACAGAGCAGGGTAGCATGAGAAGAGAGTGTGAGACCCATATCACTGAGGAGGCCCTCTAGCCAGGTGACCTCAGATACGACAGTTGTCATAGCGCGATATTCAGCCTCAGCAGACGAGCGAGCAATAACATTCTGTTTCTTGCTGCGCCAGCTAATAAGATGTCCACCGAGATAGGTGCAAAAACCAGTGGTGGAATGTCTATCATCAAGAGACCCCGCGTAGTCCGCATCAGAGTAGGCAACAAGAGATAACGAAGACGATGACTTATAAACAAGTCCTTGTCCATGAGCCTTCTTTAAATATCTGAGGATCCGCTTGACAGCTTGGAGATGAGAAGTCCGAGGAGTATGCATGAATCATCTTACCACTCCAACAACGAATGAGATGTCAGGCCGCGTAACTGTGAGGTAGATTAATTTCCCCACCAAACGTCGATAGTACTCTGGATTGGTCAGAACAGGGTCATTCCCAGAGTCTTGATTCGACAGCTGATGATTCATGTCCATCGGAGTATCTGTAGGTTTGCATCCCAAGTATCCCGCACTTTGTAGAAGATCTATGCAGTACTTCCGCTGAGATAAGACTAGTCCATCAGGTCTCCTTGCAACCTCAAGTCCAAGGAAGTATCGCAGATTGCCCAGATCTTTTGTCTGAAAGACGGAGTTCAGATGTTGTTTGATTTTCTGTATCCCGATGGTGTCATTTCCCGTAATCAGAATGTCATCAACATAGATAAGAAGAAGAACTGTCTCTGTTGCTTGATGACGAGTAAAGAAAGAGAAATCTGCAGAACTCCGAGTGAATCCCATCTCGCGAACCACCTTACTGAACTTATCAAACCAAACGCGAGGGGATTGTTTGAGACCATATATAGATTTTCGGAGAAGACATACACGAGACTCCTCCGTGGTCTCAAACCCAAGTGGCTGGTGCATATACACAGTCTCCTGAAGATCGCCATTGAGAAAGACATTTTTGATGTCCAGTTGATGAAGGGGCCATTGGCGGTGCACAACAAGAGAGATCATAACCTGTACAATACTCAATTTTGCCACCGGAGAGAACGTTTCGTCGTAATCGAGGCCATGTTGCTGAGTGAAGCCCCGAGCCACCAGACTGGCTTTGAGACGATCAACAGTTCCATCAGGAGCATGTTTGATTGTAAAGACCCATGTGCAGCTAACACAAGATTGACCAGGAGGGAGAGGAACAAGGTCCCAAGTCTGGTTAGCCCAGAGAGCTGCCATCTCGTCGTCCATGACCGCACGCCAACCCGGATGTTGTAGAGCATCCTGCAAGGAGTTAGGAAGGAAAATAGTGGAAAGAGAGATGGCAAAAGTGTGAAGAGGTGGAGAGAGGCGATGTAGGGATACATAGTTTCCCATGGGATGAGCCGTAGAGGGTGGTGCTTGATCGTTAAAGCGCAGAAGAGCATCCGTAGTAGGGGGCTGCTGGTGGGCTGCAATCCTGGACGAGCTTTGAGTGTAGACACGAGTAGGTGGAGGAGGAGGGAGAGGTGGTCAAGTTGATACTGGAGGAGCGGAAGAAGTGGGAGGTAGAGATATGACAGGAACAGCCGGACGAGGAATTGTGGGCTGAGGTGGTAGAGTGGAGGTGTGAGAGAAGAAGCTTTCATCTTCAGCAAAGGTAACAGCCACAGAAACGAGCACCTTGTTGATTGTGGGAGAGTAGCAAACATACCCCTTTTGGGTACGAAAGTAGCCTACAAAGACACATTTGGTGGCCCGGGCGACAAGTTTGTCACTTGGTGGTCCGAGAGAGTGAACATAACAGGCACATCCAAATGTGCGAGGCGTGAGAGAAAACGGGGACTTGGAAGGAAACAAGAGACTGAATGGAGAAACAAAGTTAAGAACGGATGGGGGTATACGGTTAATGAGATAGCAAGCAGTAGAGACAACAAAGTTCCAATATTCAACGGGAACCTTTATTTGAAGCATGAGTACCGAGTGACATCAAGGAGATGACGATTCTTCCGCTCGGCCACATCATTCTGCTGGGGTGTGTATGCACATGAAGTTTGATGAATTATCCCAAAGTCGGTGCATAAGTTGGAGAAGCTGCGACTAGTGTATTCACGAGCGTTGTCAGTGCGGAGCGTTGTCAGGCGGCTAAGGGAGATGAACGGATAGAAACGCAGGCTGCGAATAGAATCGCAGGCCGCGGGTGAGTAGGGGTAGGCGGATAGAAGGCAGAGTCCGCAGGCCGCTGGTGATTAGGGTAGGCAGACGGAAGGATGGAGTCCGCAGGAGGTGATGAATTCCTCTGATACCATGTAAGAAGAGAGAAACATGAGAGAGAAAATTGCCCATAATTGAATATATCCTCAAAGTATATGAATACATACACTTATATAGAGATAGATAGAGAGAGAAATATCTACATTTATAATGTGAGACTAAAGTAGCTATACATGGGCTCATACACATGAGCCTCCCAAATGGGTTAATTCTATTTTATCTTTAACAGTTTTCCCTCACCAACAGCAATAGTACCATCACAGGTACACCATCAACAGCTCTCACACGAGAATCACACAAGCTGCAAACCTAAATCACTCTTACAGGACTCGAGAAGCAAACTCAAACAATCATCAATACATACGTATTTTCATCGTTCTTTCTTCAATCACCAACAAAAAATTACAACAAATCCCTATTTATAGGGTTTCGAAAGAATCAGGAAACTTGCAAATGAAGCTGGCGGTTTGCTGGAGAACGGCCATGGCGGACTCATCGTGGTCTTGGAGCTGCAACTGTGAACATGGCAACAGTTGCAGGGACGTCATGGGGCTGGATGTGGGGAGTACATCCACAGAGCTTCACCTGGCGCAGCGTGTTTGTCAGAGACGGTGTGGCTGCCGAGCCGTAGCGGGCGCGTGAACTCCGCCATTCCTGCGGCTCTGGATCGGGAAAATGATTAACAGGGCTTTTTTTGCGGGCTGCTTCTTTGAACCGGTGTGGGGTTAACTTAACATTATAAGATATATAGTTATAAATATATATCCGTTTATATATATAAATATATATTTTGATAAAAGTTAAAACTTATATATATATATTTATAAATTTATATATATATATACATATATTTCACAAAATACAATTTTTTTACGAAAATTACAAAATAACACAATGCGACGTTCAAGGCCGATAGTGGTTCGGGCGGGTGCGGCGTC
Organism: Platanthera guangdongensis; assembly: GCA_039583875.1. Lineage (NCBI taxonomy): Eukaryota > Viridiplantae > Streptophyta > Magnoliopsida > Asparagales > Orchidaceae > Platanthera > Platanthera guangdongensis. The sequence continues at coordinate 152,394,377 of CM077154.1, forward strand.
GAGTACTTTTGCGTCGACCCGATATGGGCTGGTCTCCACCAACTCTCCCCCTCTCGAAAACACTCATTTCTGGTGAGTGCTCCGAGCGATAGTGTCGTAGAAGGTCAGTATCCTTGCGCTGTAACTCCTCGGCCAAGACTCAGTTGGTTTCGATCTCTGATCTGTTATGCCAACGAACCAAGTATCTTTGAAAATCATCATCAGTAATGACCACTGTCTCATTTCTGCCTGAAAACTGTCAGTGGAAAAATGAAGAACTACAGGTGAACGTGTCTGTAGCTGAAAGAATGTCGGTATGTCTTGAATGTGGCTTCTCACTCTCACTCATCACCCCAGAAGAATCAAATGGAGGAGAAGACAATGAAAAATTCTAAAGACTCATGCAGGTAATCGTGAAGTCAGATCGGCTACGTTAAAAACAAGATTTGCTCCCCAAATGCAAGACATCTCAAGTTCATACGCATTTTACCCAATCTGATTTACTACTTGAAATGGTCTAGTTCTACAGTTAACTAGTTTCTTTAAGGTACCCGAAGATACCCGTTCCGGATTTAAGCCGAACCATCACCAAATCATCCATTTTGAAACTGATAGCTCTTTTATGTTGTTTAGCTTGAGTTGCATAAAAATCAATTGTACTATGCAATTTTTCTGCTCAATAATTTTATATGCAAATCATGCAAATGTAAAAGATGACTACTAACACGACTAAGTCCACAAACTGATGGTTTCAGATACTAAAACAACTCCTTAGAGAGGCACATGATCAGGAGGCTCAGAAGGTGCATTGTAAAAGAATTCATCGTGGGGGCGATGAATACTCAAGTGTAAATCAGAGACATCAGTGATCAGATGTGTCAACATGGTGTGCGAACTGTCTCTGCGAGTGCGGGCGACAAGTATCAATGAATCAACGAGTGCACCCTTAAGCTCGATGGTGATATTGAGGATAGATACATCCCAAATGTGTGGTGAGCCCATGTGTAGTTCTTCTGGGGGTTCACCAGGAGGGGTATAATAAAATTCGTCGCAAATGCGACATGTACAGACGTAGGCTCCAAAGACATTTGAAGTGGTCTCATATAAACAATAATGATCGTGAAGTGTGTCACCCGTGATAAACTTACTAAGGGAAAGTGAGACATCAGGTGGCTCACCAGGTGGGACATCTGAAAACTCATTTAGAGGGAGAGTGATGAGATGACTACTATCAAAATCATCTCTCTGAAGCATTATCGAAATCAAGAGAGAAAATGGAGCGGGTATCCATTTCTTAAAATTTGTTAGTGTGTTAACCACACGAATCTCATCCATACAAAGACGAGGTGGCTCATCTGGAGGCTGAATGAGAGGGTCGTCAAATGACTCACCAGTAGAGTGATGGTCCTCCAGTAGCAAACCATCAGAAGGGGTCGTACTCCCAGATAGGGTAGGGTTGACTACCTCGAGATCACTACTAAGCTCTCTGCTCCCGATCTTAATATCACTCGGTGCGCCATCCGGTGAAGTGATGTGACTCGATGCGCCATCGGGTGCGGTGATGTGACTCGTTGCGTCACTAGGTGAGGTGATGTGGCTCGGTGCGCCATCATGTGTGGTGATGCGACTCAGTGCGCCACCAGGTGAGGGGTGCAAGAAATCTACACTAAAAGAGAGCTAGTAGATATTGATTCAAGGGAGTTCACTAAGTGGAGCAGATTCTTGTGGGGGTTGACTCCACACATCTTGTTTTAAAACATCAGACAGAGTGAGTGATGTCTCCCTGCTTTGGGCAGTAGAATGCCCTTGCTGACCCTTAATGGTTATCGTCATGTTCGTCTTTGGAACACTAGGAGGATCACTAGGTGTGATGTACTCTTGACGATAGTGACCTCTATGAGTATTTTGAGGGTAGTTATGATGATCGTTCATATCATAATCATGTCGTGCTCGTGGATGATCATGTGTCCTACGAATGTGTGATGGTGATTGCACATATACAGTCTCGGGTTCCTCATATAGAGGTGACGTGTAATATCGATACCGAGAGTCATACTGAACTCTATCCTCATAATATAGTGTCGAAGGACCAATATGATCCACTTGAGTACGAGGATAAAAATGACGATAGTCATCGTACTGATCGTCTCTAGCATAATGAGATCGTTTGATGGATCAACACGTTCTCTGACAGTGATGTACTGCCATCGAGGATAATCATCGAAGTATCGCACAGATCTCTGTGATGAAGTACTATGAGAGTGATTGTAAGTGAAGTTGTGATCCTCAAATAAAGGATTTCTCCTAAAGGTAGACCTTTTCACGTAGTGATGAGAAAAATCGTAATGTGGACGGACAAAATGCTTATCTCGAATTTTAGGTGACATTGACACTCGAGGGGGTATTTATAAACTATTCACCCTACCTCTAAAATTTTCTAATGTTTCTCGCATGACTATGCTCAACTCGGCTATTTGGTGGGTGACTGGAAGAATCCACAGGTTCCCTTCGTTTCCACGACTCGGTTGATCTCGTTCAACTCGGCACATTCTATCACTACGCCGATGCATGCGAACACACAAGTCAAATGCAATGATGCTAAAAAAATTCTCTTTTTTGGAAAAAAAATTAAAATGATATGCGGGTTTCTATTTTATGCAGGGTGAATCCAAAATTTAGAAAAATTTTTGAACATGGCTCTGATAGGGCTGATATCGAGTCGAGTTCGAGCGATTTTAGTTCGGCTAGAAATCGAAATTTTCGACTCGAACTCGGCTCGAAATCGACTCGAAATCGACTCGAAATTGATTTCGAGTCGAGTCGGCTCGGCTCGAAATGACTCGATTCCGAGCCGGCTCGAAATCGAATCGAGTCGGCTCAAAATCGAATCAGGTCGGCTCGAAATTGAGTAATTTTTCGTTTATTACTACTTTGCTCAAAATTAAATTGGGCAACCGATAAATTTAGCAAATAAAACACTTAAAGCCTTCATTCTTTTTAATTATGTTTAAATTTTGTTATTTTTAATCTTAAAATAAGAATATATTAATAAATACATAATTTTTTTAATTAATTCGAGTTGATTCGAATCATATTTCGAGCGATTCAGAGGTGACTCGAAATCGACTCGAAATCAGATTCGAGTCAAATTGAATCGACTCAAATTGAGTCGAGTCAATTTTAAACGATTCCGATTCGGCTCAATTTTCGAACGATTTTCGAGCGACTTTCAAGTTTCGAATAATATGCTCAGCCCTAGGCTCTGATACCAAATTAATGCATGGCGACACACAGAGTTTGCGTGTCTGTCAGCTTTTTCTAGGAAACTCTAAATACATGCGATACTTAATGATTTTTTTACAAAATTTAGAGCGGGCGTTGCATTTACTTAAGAAATCACGCAGCTTAGATTTTTAAAAAATACAAAATTACTTTTCGTTTCAAAAAGATTAATTACTTGAAAAATGGTTCAAACTTCAACCCGGCGAAGAAAGTTCGCAACTTTCGTTTCGTTCCCCTTACCGTAGCAAACAAAATCGTGAACTTCAAATACGTTTCCATTTGGAGTTTTCGACGAAACGTTCGTTGACAAAACTCGGGCGAAAACCCAACAATGAGTCTATTATCCTACGAGAAAATATAGAGACACACACAAATGAAAAGATATAAACAATTACCCACGGAAAGGTGCGTCTTCCGTATTCGAAATCGATGGAGATCACGCGAGGAACTACCCGTCACCTTCAATTTCCCGCTCCGAGGTCCGCCGCTATCGCATACGGGCGCTGCGAAATTAGATCGCTCTCTCACACGAGATGGTTCCACGGAATCACTCCACAATGTAAGGAAGCCACAAACTAAACAAACCTAAATTCACTCGCTCTTCACACTCAAAGTGGTTCCACGAAATCTCAAACACTCAAGGTGGCTCACGAAATCTCTAAGCCCTAAAAGTAAATTAATTTCTCTCAACGAAGCAATCTACCATTCTAAATCACTCTATTCACCTAATTACTATTTTCCTCAAATCAAGATAGTAAGCAACCCTAAAATCCCTCTCCCGGTGGCAACCACGAAATCTCCCACGCTAGAAAATAACTCAATTCCTAACTTACGGTAAAACAACTCTCTTTCGGTCACTGTTCAGGGACTATTTCATGGAAGCAAAGGTAAAACAACAATATTTCATTTAACTGACAAAACTAGAAACATCACACTTTCATTCACCGGGACTCGATGGAAGCAAGTATTTAAACAAAAAATCTCATCTACAACTGTTCACGGGCAATAAAAAACGGCAAATTCTAGGGCTCTGGATCGGAAAATGATGAACAGGGCTTTTTTGTGGGCTTAACATTATAAGATATATATTTATAAATATATAACAGTGTGTGTGTGTATATATATTGATAAAATTTAAACTTATATATTTATGAATATATATATATATATATAGTTATGTACATATATTCACAAAATACAGAACTTTTACGAAAATACGAAATAACACAATGCGACGGGTGTGGCGTCAGGTACTTTTGCGTCGACCCCACGTGGGTTGTTCTCCACGGTCTCTCTCCCTCTCGAAAACACTCATATCTCATGAGTGCTCCAAGCGGTAGTGCTTTAGAAGATTCTTCAGTCCCACTACATGTTTGATACTTATCATGGTCTAGGATTTTCAACTACTCAGGTCTCTCATTTTTTTAGGGCGTTTATATTGGCAGCCCTATATGACTTTGACCGCCTAAATATAATAACAGCAAAAAAATGGCTATTGTTAGCCCGATGGATACTGACAGCCCAAAAATTAAGTTTTAAAAGACATTTTTAGGAAAAATGTTCAACATGAAAGTTATAGGTCTCGACGAGGTCTACAACTTTTATGTGAACACTTTTTCTAAAAATGTCCATATAGTATACCTTTTTTCAAAAGCCGCGTGTTCCTGTTTTGAGCTGCTATTAGCGGCCATTTATGCGTGTTTTTTTTTATTTTGCCGGCTGTCAATAGCCAAAGCTGTGCTGCCAATATAAACGCCTTATTTTTACTTGCAAAATTATTGATGCACACTGAGGGCCTTTTGGATCTCTTCTATGATTTTCAATTTGATGAGTGGAGCCTTCTATCACCTCTACCGGCATTGTTCCTTGTTCCAATGCCAGTGCTGTCTGTCACCCCCAACCCCCTCCAACTCATTTGGTGACCCTCCCTGCACTTGATTCATGATCCTAGCCGTCCTATTCAGCCGCACCCTTCCCAGACGATTTCTCTTTTCGGTCACTGTCCCGCTCCTCCATCATAAGTCACCTCCAGCCTCTCCCTCTCTTCCCCACCCCAGCGTGATTCCATAGCACCGATCACACCCCTTCATTCCTCGACAGCCATTTAACGAACGCAATCCTGTGTCCGATGTTATTTCTTGATGATTCATCAGTTGCATCGCACCAGTCTTAGTTCATTAGGTGCCAATCTTAGTCATTGATTTCGTGCCTGCCTGCATTTGTAGTTGATAAGGCCACCTTCAATCCATAGCCTTGCCCTGCTTAGTTTCTTCCTCTTAACTGCCGATTCGATTTAGGCCTTGCTCCCAAGTAAAAAACCTTCATCATTATTGTTGAGTGGACCAGGCCATACCCTCACTCATCTTTGCCCCTGAGGTTTGTCTTCATTGGCACTTTGGTGCCTAGACCCCAAGGTTAACTGCCTAAAACAATTAAATAATATTTTGTACATTAAATATTTGATTATGAAATTTACTTTCAGAGATATTAAAGCTGCTACTGTCTTTCTTTTTAAATTTTTTTGTAACTTTTGGACCATAATGGGTCTTTCTGGTCGCCTTTGATCGCTCAGGTTTATACGGCGTGTGTGGTGCGGAATTACCAACCACTAGATGAGGCGCGTGGATTCCGCAAAACAGCATTTGCAGGTCCCGGTGTCAAATGCCACAAGAAGGCGGCTCGCCGGCTCGGGCGTGTACAGCTTATTCTCTCTACAGATACATAGTCAAATAAAGAAGCATTCCCCAGCTGCTTCAG